>CAUYUJ010009868.1:447081-483723 GCA_963575745.1 Prorocentrum cordatum
GGCCATTGCGGCACATCCCTCATGAGGATCGTGGCCCCATACCTGTACTGCTTCAACAACCGCGCCTGGGCGTCGTACTCCGCCTTGTCGACGTGCAACGCCACCTCCTCCCTCATGGCTCTCAAGGCCCTCTCCTGCTTGTGCTCCTCGGTGAGAGGGGCGCCGTCCTTGTCGTCGTCGGCGCCCGCGAAGACGGCCACGAACGTGTGCCTGAGCATGTCGGGCTCCGGCGGGAAGCCGTGGCCACATAGGGAGCGCGGGCGAAGATGGTATTCACAATTGCGGTATTCACAACTGCGTATGGTTGGGTCCTTCGCCAGGCTAATTTTTTGGCCGCGAAGCTCCCCGGGGGGGCGTCGTATCTGACCCCCCCCCCTGGGACCCTCCCCTCCCGGGACCCCCCCCGGGACCCCCCCCCGGGACCCCCTCCCCGGATCCGGTCGACCCCCCCCAGGACCAATTTCGAAACGGGAACTCATCAACAGCAGCAACACCAACAACAACAACAACAGCAACAACAACACCAGCAACATCAACATCAACGGCAACAACACCATCAACAACATTAACACTAACAACAGCACCACGAGCAGCAACATTCATTGTCATAATATTTGTTCTTGTTGGCTCGCGTGCCATTCAAAATGAATAACCCACACCATCGATACCCGTCATCTTCGTGTTCGATCGTGCCCCCAATGGGGGCAGATCTTCCTTACCCGCCACGTGTAGTTGAGGCAGCCCCTAACACAGGGGAAGGGAGGAGGTAAGAGACAAATGAGAGGGAGAAGAATTGCACATGAGAGAGATTCGCGGGAAAGGGATCAGGAGCAGGAGTACAAGCGGCATAACCAGACGGGCGGGTCGGGCGGGCGGACCCTAACGAGCATGTCGGACGGGCGGGCCCAGACGGCTGGGTCGGTGAATCGTCAATCCAGCATGAATCGCAAGGAAGTTGCGAGCGATAGCGGGATTCCCAAGTAAACCGTCAGGAAATCCATAGCGAGAGCGTGATTCCTGAGTCTTGGGGGCCCGGCGCCGCATTAAATTGCGAGGGAGTGCCGCGCGAGAGCGCGAATCTTGCATAATTTCTAAGGAATTCCCGCGCGAGACGGCGATGTTCGACTAATATTTGAGAAAGTACGAGGCGGGATCCGTTGCTGTTGTAGTTCGGGGGCCAATAAACCATTCTGAGCCGCAATAGTTTTCCAGGTGAATAAAACAAGGCACGAGCTCGAGGAGGAACTATTTAATTGAAAAACAAAGTGTGCACAGGGGGATCAACAATACGTATTAAGAAATTGGAGTTCAACAGCGCAACACAAATCCATACCGTGAGAGCCCACGTCGGCCTCACACCCAGGGACAATGAAGGACCGTTACATTTATTTATGAATGTGTATATCTATATGTATGTATGTAGGTATATATATATATATTTTATATATATATATATATTTATATATGTATATATATGACGAGAGAGAGAGAGAGAGAGAGAGAGTGGAGAGAAAGAGAGAGAGAGGGAGAGAGAAGGGGGGGGGGGAAAGAGGTCAGGATGAGAGAGAGAGCTGGAGAGAAAGAGAGAGAGAGAGAGAGAGCGTGACTTCGTCACCGTCTGAAAAACAATTCCCCCCCTATCACACTCCCAGAAATCCCCCCCCCCCCCTCCTCTGCTGGACCCCCCCCCCCTTCCCCTGCCTCGGGGCAAAACCCCCCCCCCCCCTCCCCTGAATCCTTGTTCCTTATTAGAATATCCCCCCATCTACGTCGTATTCCGGCCGATAGCGACCCAATCCGGGCCCTCCCATCCGGACTGTTAAACATCAATACAAAGTGGCCGTTTTTCTTCTCAACATCGTCCTTCTTGTCGTCGACGATGCGAAAAACGTGGCAGGAAGGGGACGCGGCGCGCATCGCGCGCGGCAGTCAATCTGGGCCCGCCCATCCTGACTGTAAAAAATCAATACGAAGTCTTCGTTTTTTCCTCTCAGCATGGCCTGCCTTGTCGCCGACGGTGCGAAATATGTGGCAGCAGTGGGACGCGGCGCACATGTGGGACGCGGCGCACATCGCGCGCGGCCGTCAATCCGGGCCCGCCCATCTTGACTGTAAACAATCAATACAAAATCTCCGCTTTTTCCTCTCAGCATGGCCTGCCTTGTCGCCGACGGTGCGAAATATGTGGCAGGAATGGGACGCGGCGCGCATCGCGCGCGGACGTCCATGCGGGCCGCGGGCCCTCCCATCCTGATTGTAAAAAACAATACAGAGTTGCCGTTTTTCCTTTCATCATGGCCTGTCTTGTCGTCGACGATGCGAAATGCGTGGCAGGAATGGGGCGCGGCGCACATCGCGCGCGTATTTCTGGGGCAACCCCAAGGCGGGAGGAGCCACCTTACTTGACAGAAGCATTTCCATGCTGATTTTCGCTTGCCCACATGTTCTTGTCGTCCACCCCGCAAGAGTGCATGGCAAGAATTGGGCGCGGCCCCCCCCCCCCGCTCGAAGTGAATGCAATGACCTTCCCGCTTGGGCGCCGAGCGAAATTTTCTCAAAGTTGCGCTCCCGCTTTGGCTCGGCGCACGTTTTTAGCTCGCCGATTCATTGGGCGCCGGGGCGTTCCAGGAGGCCCTGGGGTGACGAATGCCTGGGAAGTTTTTGCTTGTTCAGGCTCTTGGAGGGCCTCCTGAGTCTCCCCGCGGTTTCTTGGCGCTACGGCCGTCTGGAGGCCATCTTGGGCGTCTTGGAACGATCTTTCGGCGACTCTGGGCGTCGAAGTCGTCCTGTGTCGTCGTCTTCTCCGTATTCGTCTTCTTTGTTTCCTTCTCCCCTCATGTACTACTACTTTAATTAATACTACTCATAATTCTACTACTACCTTCTACTACTGACTATTCAGACACTACTTATTCTACTACTACTACTACCTGCTCCCTACTCGCAGCTTACTACTAACTACCCCCTCCTCACTACTACCTACTTACTACTACGCTTCCTTTCCTCTTTTTTATTCTACTTTCTTACTACTACTACTTACTACTTCTACTCTATTACTACTACTTTCTTCTACTACGACTACACTACTTCGCCCTCTAACTACTACTACTACCGACTACTAAGACTACTACTTCTATACTCGTCTTATGTTTTTTATTCGTTTTTTACATCCCCCACTTACTACTACTACTACTACTACTACTACTACTACTACTGCTACTACTACTGCTACTGCTACTGCTACTGCTACTGCTACTGTTACTGCTACTGCTACTGCTACTGCTACTGCTACTGCTACTGCTACTGCTACTGCTACTGCTACTACTACTACTACTACTACTACTACTACTACTACTACTACTACTACTACTACTACTACGACTACTACGACTACTACGACTACTACGACTACTACTACGACTACTGCGACTACTACTACTACTACTACTACCACCACTACTACTACTAGTACTACTACTACTACTACAACCAGTACTACTACTACTACTACTACAACAACTACTACTACTACGACTGCTACTACTACTACTACTACTACTA
Organism: Prorocentrum cordatum; assembly: GCA_963575745.1. Taxonomy (NCBI): domain Eukaryota; class Dinophyceae; order Prorocentrales; family Prorocentraceae; genus Prorocentrum; species Prorocentrum cordatum. Next base: position 450,643 of record CAUYUJ010009868.1, read on the forward strand.
CTACTACTTCTACTACTACTACTACTACTACTACTACTACTACTACTACTACTACTACGACTACTACTACTACTACAACAACTACTACTACTACTACTACTACTACTACGACTACTACCACTACTACTAGTAGTAGTACGACAACCCATCGATCATCAACACAATGGACGCAGTCCTCGACCCGTTCGACGAGCTGGCCGAGTTGGACGCCCACTTCGATTACACCGAATCCGAGCAGTACGCTACCGCCCCGCCCGAGACGCTGTCCTCGGTAGGGGCCGATGGGACGGCACAGACCGTCGACTACCCAGTGGGGTGGGGCCCAGGACAGCCGCAGCGCGCTGCTCGGTCTGCCCCAGATGCCGCTCCGCCCGAGACGCTGTCCTCGGTAGGGAGCGATGAGACGGCACAAGCTGTCGACGTTCATGTGGTACTGGAACCAGGGGAGCCTCCGCCAGAGGCAAACCCTGATGCCGCTCCGCCCAAGACGCAGTCCTTGGTAGGGGGCGATGAGATGGCGAAAGCTGTCGACAGTCCTGCAGTGAAGGGGCCATGGAAGCCCAGCAGTCCGAGACCCGACCCTACACCTGCCAACCAAGAGAAAGGCCCTACGAAGCTCCCGCAGTCAGACCACTCCCTGTTTTTCTCCAACATCACACAATGGGGACCACAGTCTGAGAAATGGTTGGCAGGCCCAGGCAAGCAATATCAGATGGTGGCCCTAGTCGAAACACACATCTCGCCTGAAAAAGCGCCGCTCATCTACGACAAGCTAGCAGCGGATGGTTGGATAATATCATCGACTACGGCCACCCCTACCAGAAGATCAGACGGCGGCAACACGGGTGGCGAGATCATCCTATCCAGGTACCATGTCCAGGCCACCACGTTCAACCATCTACGAGATCTCGCCATCTCTCAGCGCAGGCCTGACCCTTTCCTCGGCTTCACCCCCACGGTATGGCACAGACGCTCTGGCAATCTGGTTGTTATTGCTGCGTATCTGGAACCCCACAGGCAGATCGAGGGTGCAGTGCACGACAAGCTGCTCTCGCTGGGAGCCTTCGTTACTATGCTGACAGACCCTTGGATCATCTTGGCCGATTGGAATATGACACCCGAGCAGCTTGCAGCGACAGAGTGGCTGGCCAAATGGAATGCCACCATCGTGCGAGCACCTGGATCTGCCACCTGCGACAAGGGCCAGGGGCTCACGCTTGATTTCGCACTGGTCAAGACTGGCATCGAGCACGCTATTTCCATCCGCCAGTGCCCCACCGTACCGTGGGCCACCCACGTTGGCCTCGAAGTTCGAGCAGGCAGTGCAGACCCCTGGTGGTATCAGTCGATCGACACCCCCAAGGCCTTCCCCACAGTGGACAGGCCCAGGTTACCGCCAGACCCCAACAGCAAGACCGCCATCAAGAAACGGAAAACAGCTGAAGCTCGAGCAGCTCGTCTACGTGATCTACCCCCTGAACTTCAACAAGCAGCAGCACAGCTTCAGCCACAAGAAGAGCCCGCAGAGCTGGACCCTATCTCCTACGCCATCCCGCTGGACTTGTGGGAAAAACAATGGCAGGAGGCGTTGCCCACACGTTGCAAGCAGCCGCACGCGCACTTCGTGTATCGACACTGGGAGCACGACGCCGACCTCCTCAACCTCAAGTACGCCAAATGGGTCACGGCGCTCGAGAACACTATGATCAGCCACCACCAGATCGACCCGAAGGAAGCCGCAGCATACACTGGCCGAGCTCAGGGTTACCAGCTATCTTGGAAGAAGACAGCGGCTGCTCCAGGCCGTGTGCACGTGCATGACCCACATTCGGAATGGTGGGCCATTGCGCTCACCCTCATCAAGCGCTACGCCGCGCTCTACGACAAGCCTAAGCATACAGCGCTTATGCAGCAGCAGGCCACCATCATCCAGCAGCGCGCGGACCACTTCAACAGCCACATGCACGACCTACAGTTCGAGAAGGACGAGGACACCATCTTCCGCTGGTTCGCGCTCGTCTGGGCCCCGCACCTGGACAAGGATGACACCGACGACTTGGTCACTATAACCGCTACCTGGGCCTCCAGAGCCCTCTCGGCCGCCCTCGCCAAGTCCAAGAGGGCCTACGGGGCTTGGCTCGCCCAGCAATGGAAGCACCGCCCTGGAGTACTACACGCCCATGTTAAGCCAGCACCTGTACGTCACATCGAGGCCTACACGGCCAACCTGACCATCGCCGACCCCACCGTCATCATGGACAACAAGAAGCAACAATGGCAGCAAGTATGGCATGCCACCGAGACCTCCGACGACATCCTCCAGGCCCTGACAAAGGCCAAGGCAGCAGCTGTTCATCATGCTCTCGAGCCCATTACAACCGAGAACGTACACCGCATTCACGGCCGCATGCCACCCAGTAAAGCGCATGGAGTTGATGCCCTAGGACCTCGCGACCTCCATCGATTACCAGAACCTGCCGTCGAAGCCTATGCAGATATTCTCAATTCAGTGGAGCAAGCAGGCATTTGGCCACTACAAATTTCAGGCATCATTGCAGCTCTCGCCGCCAAGAAGACTGGAGGCGACAGAGTCCTTGGCATGCTTCCTCATATGGCCCGACTCTGGTCTCGTATTAGATCCACCGCGTCGGAAGCCTGGACGCAAGGACTTGACGATTTTTGGACTACAGCCATCAAAGGCTCTTCAGCTCTCCAAGCCGCCGGGACGTCTCCTGCTCTAGTCGAGGAATGGTCAGCACGCGGCATTCAGTCGGCGTCCTTGTGTTATGGACATCAGAAAACTCTACGACAATATTCTAGCTCGCCTACTCAGAATGGTTACGGCAGCAAGTGGCCTTCCATGCATGTCTTAGGGAGGTTTTGGGAGGTGAGCTTACGGGCGCCCTGTAGGCGGGCGCTGTCGCATATGGGGGTGCAGAGACGTGCGCCTCGCATTGGGATTCTGGGCTGGAGAAAACCCTCGGCTCATAACCGGGCTCGTCTGATGTGGGTGAACATAGGCGGAGTCGGGATCTTTGCGGCTGTATGTAGGGGGGGGGGGGGGGGGTGGAGTGGGGTGGTGGGCGGTGGGGGGGCGGGAGGGGGGGGGTGGAGGGGGGGGTGAGGGGGGGGGGGGGGGGATGGGGTGGGGGGGGGGGTGGGCGGGGGATTATTGTTATGGTTTTTTTCTTGTTTTTTATTTTTTTTCTTTTTTTTTTTAGGCAGAGCTTGCCCAGATGTGGACCTTCGTGGACGACACTGTACTACGAGTCGAAGGAGTCCTGCGAGCTTTGCAGAAGCACCTCCCCCGTGCCGCCAGGACGCTATGCAACGGATTAAAGGAGTTCGAGTTGCCTATCTCAGGCAAGACCGCCCTCATCGGCTCCACTCCCAAGGTCCGCCACTTGCTTGCCAAGAAGATGCGACAGTACGACATCCCAGTTACCGCGACCTCCACGGCCGTCGACCTTGGCGTGGACGCTGCCGCGGCTACTCGACGAGTACAAGCCAAAGCCAGGAAGCGTCAGATCTCCGCCGCCGCCAGGTTTCGCAACATACATCGACTACGGAGCACTGCACAGCAGGCCCGAATCTCTGCTGGCCTGTGGCGCACTGGCGCTCTTCCTGAAGGAGTATTTGGCCATCAGGTTCACGGCCTCGCTCGGCGCGCTCTTCTACGCTGGCGGCGACAGGCCGCCATAGCAGCGACGGGCGCTGCAGCGGGTCGTTGCCTCACTCCTCTCCTCGGCGCCACCTTTGACGGCATGGACCCTGGAGTCTCCCTAAGGATTGAGTTCGTCGAGGCCTGGCTTCAGCACTGGATACGCCACCCGAACACGCACGCCAGGATCATCAGAGCCTGGCCAAAGATCAAGACTACCCTGCTCGCCGCTGGCCCCAAGCTGTGGTGCAAGGTCAAGGGCCCCACAGGCGCGGCCATCGCGACCCTGCTAGAAGCCAGTTGGGAGCCGACCTCAGCTACGACGTGGAGGCGTACGAAGGACGGCTACATCGAGGAGTGGAACCTTCCCCCGGCCGACGACCCTGACCTCCTCGACGCCGACATCCACGCAGTATTGCAAGACCTCAGCGAAGATCTACACCGTCTCCTCTGGACGCAGGCCGCTACACATACCCATGGAGACACGCTTGCAGGAGGCGCAGACTTGGTCACTATCCGCATTGAACAAAGGAGGTACCTCGCAAACGGCGACTTCAGCGATTGGGCCCTCAACAACACCATCATCAGCGGATGACAGTGGACCAGAGACCGCCTCCACAACGCAGGCTGCCAGATCGACAGGAACTGCGACCGCTGCAGTGCTGGAGTCCCTGAAACCCTGTTTCACCGCATGTGGCAGTGCGAGGCGAACGTTGGGCCCGAGTTTGAGGCCAGCGACAAGCTACTGCCGCGAGCCCTAGCGGGGGCCGATGCCGACCCCGCCTTGTGGCTCCGCGGCCTTCCCTCTTCTGCTCTCACTACGCCCTCGTTCGAGCCATCGACTGGGAGGGACGGGTGGGAGTTTGTTGGTGAGGTGCGGGAGGGTTTGCCGACCTGGGAAGGTGCTCGTAACGCAGAGGGTGAGTTGTTTCTTTTTGGCGACGGGTCTGGCGGAGCCTGCTCCGACGACGTCAGGAGACGTCGCGTCGGCTCTGGCCTCGCGGCCCTTCGTTGGAACCCTCCCTCGGCCTCCTGGACCCTCCACTCGGGCCTCCAAGCCCCCCTTCCAGGCTCCCGCCAGACCGTCCCAAGAGGAGAATTATATGCGTTCTGCCTGGCACTAGAGACGTGCCATCAGGATTTCACTTATGTTACCGACCACCTAGCCTTGCAGCGTGGTTGGCAGAATGGTAGATGTCTCCGGCCAGGCAGCCTCAGAGGTAAGAATAATAATGGTGATCTCTGGCTGAGAATACGGCATCTCGTGCAGGATCGACCGCGTGGCGCTTCCTCGGTCACGGTGCTCTGGACCCCATCTCACGCCGACCCCCAGACCCTGCACGGTTTTCAGAAATTTCTAGCTCTCGGTAACCAGCAAGCCGACGAGCTTGCGGGAAAAGCGGCCCACAAGTCGGCCACCCTTGCCCTCCCGCCCGTGCCCAGGACGGACGAATATGATGCTATTGCGGCGATTGTCCGACAGCGGGCACGACTAATCCTACGTTTTTTCGGTGAGAACGCAGAGCCACGAGGATCGTGGCCAGAGAGGCAACCCACTCAAGAGGCTGCCCCTCGCTCTCTGTTGCAGACCGCGATCGCGGATTCTCAGCACAAATTCGTTCGGTGTGTAGATAAATGGCGATGCTCTGCTTGTCACATCATCGTCGATGCTTGCCAGATTATTCCTGCTGCCGCCACGGAGTGTGCACCGCCTTGCCCCCTTCCTGAGTTTGCTGCGTGTGGCGAGGTGCTGTGGTCGAGGGGTCCCCGTGTGATCAGTGGCAAGGCGATGCACCCCTCCCACATGTTGGCCACCATCCCCAAGTGGCAAATGTTCTTCTGTGTGAAGTGCGGCCATACGGCCACACACCAGGTCAAATGCTTACAGTTCCCCTGCCCTCTCACCCACCAAGTGGGAGAGCGCGGGGCCCTGGGACCCACTGGCAAAGGCCTCGAGAACCTCAGCAGGATCAGACGAGGTCTCCATCCGTCCAGATCGGGTCCCAGCAAGTCTGTTGTAGAGGCCATGCATGAATCGGCAGCCGAAGCCGCGATTGCTTCACTCGCGGCTCCTAGCGGCGCCGCTGAGTAAATTGTGAGGCCAGGGGGGCCTGTCGCGGTGTGCCGTGGGTTGTCGCCCCCCACGGCCCTCCGAGAAATTCTGGATGGCCCCCCTGGCGTCTCTTCGCTCCCCGAACGGACTACGTCCGATTGCTCCACTCCACTCCTACTACTACTACTACTACTACTACTACTACTATTACTACTACTACCACTACTACTACTACTACTACTACTACTACTACTACTACTACTACTACTACTACTACTACTACGACTACTACGACTAATACGACGACGACGACGACGACGACTACTACTACTACTACTACTACTACTACTACCACTACGCGCCAGCACCCAGCTGCGCCAGCATTGTTTCTTATGTTGTGGGAGGGCGGAACGTGTCCGTTGTTCCTTTCAACATGGCCAGTCTTGTCGTCGACGTTGCGAAATGCGTGGCGGGAATGGGACGCGGCGCGCATCCCGCGCGGACGTCAATGCGGTGTCCTGGGATATCCTCCACTCGCACTGAAATGCCCGCGCAATCCCCAGTTGTGCCATCACTGTTTCTTATGTTGTGGGAGGGCGGGTGGGAATGGGCATGCCATGCTTGACTCGCTCGAGCTGGCTAGCTTGACCCCCCCCCTACCCCCCCCCTACCCTTCGAAAGCCGGGGGGGGTCACCACCAGTTCGAAGCCCCCCCCCTCGAAAACAGGACGGGGGTCACTACCGGTTCGAACCCCTCCCCCCCCCTCACCGCCAGCAAGCGACTCCCGTTCCCTACCACCGTCCGCACCACATCCCCCACTGTTGTTCCCAGCGCCACTGTCCTCACCACCACTGTCCCCACTGGTTCCACCACCGTCCCTACTGTCCCCACCAGTGCCCCCACCACTGTCGCACTGTCCCCACTGTCCCCACCACTGTTCCCACCACGGTTCCACTCTCCCCACTTTCTCCACGGCCCCAACCACTGCCCGACTATCCCCACTGTCCCCACTGTCCCACTGACTCCTCCTCTGTCCCACTGAGCTGTCCCACTGTTCCCACCACTGTCCCCACTGTCCCCACCACTGTCCCCACTGTACCTTTGTCCCATTGTCCCACCGCCGTCCTCGCCACCGCCTTCACCACTGTCCCCACCACCACCACTGTACCCTCCACTGTCCCACTGTTTCACCACATTCCCACTGTCCCCACACCACTGTCCCCACCACCACCGTCCCCACCGCTGTCCCACTGTCCCCATTGTTCCCACCATTGTCCTCACCACTGTCCCCACCACTACCGTCCCCACCACTATCCCACTGTCCCCACCACTGTCCCGCTGTCCCCTCACCACTGTCCCCACCACCACCGTCCCCACCACTGTCCGCACCCCCTTCGGTTTTCGAGGGGGGGGGGTTCGAACCGGTAGCGACCCCCCCCCGGTTTTTGAGGGGGGGGTTCGAACCGGTAGTGACCCCCCCCCCCTTTTCATGATGGACTGGGGGGGGCGGAGGGGTTCGAACCGGTAGTGACCCCCCCCGGTTTTCCGGAGGGGGGGGGCTCGAACCGGTAGTGACCCCCCCTCCGGTTTTCCGCCAGCAGCTGTAAGTAGAACACGCTCTTTCATATATTATTATATGTATGCGATGCTTGCACTCATGCCGCCTTATGGGGGCTGGATGGAGAACATCTGGCCTCAGCGTCGGTGGTTTCGTCGTGTTGTTTTGCTTCCTACTGTCACGTCGCGAGGATATCATATCAAGTTCAGACAGTCAAGCCAGGCAATGAAAGCACCCTGATGCAAGTATTTCGTCAGGATCGGGCTGACGTTTTGTCTCTTGCTGGACTCTTCTGAGCCAAACTGACTACTGATTTGGTGCATGTAAAGGTATGGAAGCATTGCTGTACCATGTGCTAGAAGTTACATTGAAGAAACAAGCCCCCGCCCTCTTTGCCTTCACCTGGGTCCTGCAAAGGCAGTGAGCCCCGCGCCTCTGTGTCCACGTGCCGAAGCCGTTCTGACATTCCGACTTACCTGCGTGTGCTTGTCGCTTTCGTTCTCGCGGAATGCTTGTCATTTACTTGCACCGATGTTTTCCAGGCTCGTCTTGGGCTAGAGATTAATGTATACTCGGCTACAGGGAACAGTGATATTTCGGCGGAGTGACCTTTGGTGCGGGCCCACCGGGGTCCCCAGAGATCGCTGAATGCGCTGCGATAGCAGCGGCTTGCGCGCTTGGGTTGAAGCCGCGCGCCAAAGGCCACCCTTGCCTGGCGTCACTCCCGCGTGTAGCCGATCTGCGTTTTCCTGGGCAAGGCAGGATGAGGATGAGTCACTCCAGAGCCTCACGGAACGCGCCCGGAGCATCCTGGAGCGCTCATGATCGGTGTACATCCAGTGCTCTCCCGTTCTCCCTGCAGGGCAGGAGGAGGGACACAGCGCAGGGAGGGGGAAGCCAATGCCGCACAGGCGCCCGTCCGCGCCCTGCTGGACAACCACGCCGGCAACAAGGAGCCATCTCCCCCTCTTCCACTCTTCGCCTCTCCCCCTTTCCCCTCCCCCATCCTCCTCCTCCACCTTCCTCCATCCTCCTCGACCTCATCCTCATCCTCATCGTCATCTTCAGCCCCCAGTGGGGCGGGAGGTGCCTTTGTCCAGGGTCGCTCGAGGTCTGTCGCCAACATACCTCCTCCGTAGAGCAGAGAGACCCCGTCCAAACCCCGAACGCGGCAGCGAGTTCGGTCGGCCACCGAGGATCCAGCTGCCGCGATCGATCAGGATTGTGTGTCTACCTTTGAGGAGCCCACAGGCCCAAACAATTTACCCCCACCCCTGGTCGTGGCAGCTGGATCCACGGTAGTCAGACCTGCCGCGATAGGCGGTAGGAGGTCTCTCTCGGTCCTCTTCTCTTCCTCCTTGTTTGGCCCTCGGGGAGGGGGGGCTTCGTTGCCAAGGCCATGAGCAGCCCGAAACACGGCTCCGGAAGGGGTCCAAAGAGCGTCTGTTTAGCGGGCCTTGAATAGACTTCCAGGAGACACCCAGGTTCACAGTTGCTGGAGTCCTGAGGGGGGAGCTTGCTCACAGGGGCGGGGGGTACCCTCGTGCACTGGGTCGCGCAAGAGCGCGGCTGTCGTGAAGGGGCCGCCAAGCTGCATTTCCGAGGCCATTAGCGAGACATGGCAGGGCCGCTCACTATCCGATTCGATTCGACCCCAGACTTTGATTCGAAAGAGTGCTTTCTGCCGCTGTTGGCAGGGGGGATCACTTGGGATATCGATGAGCATCGGATCCAATAACAGGTTTACATGTGGATGATAATCAAGCATCTGTTCAGTGAACTTGATAAGATATCGGAAGATATGTTTTCCCTGTTCTACGCCAAGGGGCTCCAGAACGGAGCGTACGCAAGCAGGCAATCCAGCGAAGTGTCGTGAACAGGACTTCCCCAGATGTTTCCCGTGTTGGGAACGCAGCTCAGTGGTTGTTAAGCATTCTTTACAGGGACCCGCTCGAGAAGCCAACCTTGTTTTTAAAGAGCGTACATAAACATGCGAATCCTAGAATGAGTGACTCGATATCCTTAATTTGACCAGGATTTACTAACAATCCATTCGCAACATAAGCCTCCCATATTCTTCACATCGATCGCGCAATACCCAGTCATTGCACCATGTTCCCAAGACCGTGACGACCAGCACCTGTAGTCGTTATTTTCATGCAGTGACCGATGTTTTGTGCTATCGGACAGCCAATAAACCATTAAGTAAGCTAAATGATGTGGCGAATGAAGTATCAGTCATTGCTCGGTCCAAAACTTTGTCGAACTCGAACAGTATATTGTCGCACGAACTAGCTGGGAACCAATCGATATAGTTCTTCACTGTCTTCACCTTCGAGTTTACTCAACTGGTCTGCCGCCATCCATCGTGTTCGAATGCTTTAATGCCGTCATAATCGCAAACATCGCTGTTCTTCGCGTATTGTGGGCGCACCCAAACGTCGATTCTTGTCTTGATGAATGCCTTTCAAATCGAAAGCCAACTCCCACAGGTCCATGCAGTCAACGAAAGCATTCACAAGTAGTGGCACAGTAGCTGATGCCTGACTTCCCACAAGGCCATCGGTATGGAATGCTGTGTCCTAAAACCTCGCCGTGTAGCACCCTCCTGTTGACAAGTTCGCAAAGCAATCAATTGTGCAAGTGGAACCAGCTATGTTTTTAGTCCGTCTGACCACGATTTCTGGCGAACCAGGGGTCAGTTTTGGAGGAGGGGGCGCCAGAGGAGGCTTGGATCAGGATCCGAGGCTCAAGAGGGTAGCGCGGGCGTTTGTAATCCTAGGCGGTTTCCGAGAAGATGAGAGCTATGACGATGAGGGGTTGCGGGTGGCGCATGTGCAAGGAGGAAGCCTACCGGGGGCGTTTCAGCCTGTCAACTGTGGTGAAGCCGCGGCCCTAGTAGAGTTTGCTGCCACCTTTCTCCCGCATGCGAATGCAGTCTTTGTCGCTGACTCGGCATATGCCGTGAGAGGCGTCGATAAGGTGCGACGAAGAAAGCTCCCGGAGACCCATGTTGATATTTGTAAGAGTCTTCTGGCTGTGGAACCCGAGAGATCAGAATCGAGAGTCATCTCGAATTCGATGAGGCAGTAGAGCTGAATGTTGAAGCAGCGTGTTGTTGTTCGCCAGCGCGGTGGCCGACAAGACTGCGGCGATCTTGGCCCAGGAGTTCCGCGTCTATTTTTTCCGACACATGTAGGATTGTGAGAGGTCCACGGCGGTCGGGTTTGCAGTCATAAAGCACCCATTAAAGGTTCTCAGCAGCGTGATGGAAACAGTTTGTAAGTATAAGCTTAGCAGAAGTGGCACTGCCAGTGCAAAGCAGAAGAAAGAGCGGAGTCGTAGGCTGACAGCTCACCATGGAGTGTGGTTATGTGGCTTCAGAGCTCGATGCGCGGAGCGCGGGAGACCAGCGCCGCGCAGAGAGCTCGAGAGATTATTCGACGCTCCGTGCAACAAGGGCCCGATGAGAGATGTCGCCCTGACACCGTCAGGGCCCCGCGTTTTTAACGGCAGAGAGGTGCGCGCTGCACGTGCGATAGCGGTCCACCAGAGATTCGGCGCTCTAAGTCGTTTGAAGTGCGTTCTGCGCGCAGAAAGGTGCGAGGAATTTATTTGATCATCGTGAGGGTAAGCTTGCAGTGCATGGTCAGCGAGCTCTCGAGCGATTGCAGCAGGGCAAAGTGCCAGCATTTGAGTCCAAAGAGACAGAGATAAACCATGCCGTGCCGGCTGTAGCTACCCAAGAAGATGTGCACGATAATGAAATTCTAGACGCTTCGCGTATCCCCACCAGCCCGTCCAGAAATGAGTCCCAGGGGAGTGGAGGTTATGAGGGAAGCGGGGGAGCATGCAGAAGAACAAAGGGGGGGTGAGCCGCCATATACCCCAAGAGGGGGAGGATGTAGGAGGAGCCGTCGTCGTCGGAGTAGGAGGAGGAAGAGGAGGAGCAGGAGGAGGAGCAGGAGGAGGAGGAGGAATAGAAGGAGGAGGAGATGGAGGACTGCGAGGACGAGGAGGACGAGAAGGAGGAAAAGGAGAAGGAGGAGGAGGAGGAGGAGGAGGAGGAGGAGGGGGAGGGGGAGGAGGGGGAGGAGGAAGAAAAAGAGGAGGAGGAGGAGGAGGAGGAGGAGGAGGAGGACAATTGCGAGCTTGGGGGCCTCTTGGGCCGTCCTTGGGGCCTCTTGGCGGTCCCGGGGGCCTCTTGCGTATCTCGGGGAGCCTCTTGTGGCCTCTTGGGGGTCTCTTGGGGGCCTCTTGGAGGCCTCTTGGGGGCCTCTTGGGGCCTCTTGGGGCCCTCTTGGGGCGCTCTTGGGGCGCTCTTGGGAGCCTTCGAGGCGCTCTTGGGGCCATCTTGGAGGAGATCTATCAAAGAAGGGGGGGTCCCCAATTAGCGCTGCCCCTCTAGAGTGCCTCGAGTCGCCTCTTGGGCCCCCCCAAGAGGCCAAAATCCTTCCAAAACCTAGGTAAAATCAATGTTTTTTGTTTTCTCGCCTTTTCGCTCTTGGACCCGTCTTGGGAGCCTCTTGGGCCTCTTGGGGGTCTCTTGGGAGCCTTTTGGAGGCCTCTTGGGCGCCTCTTGGGGCCTCTTGGGGCGCTCTCGGGGCGCTCTTGGGGCGCTCTTGGGAGCCTTCGGGGCGCTCTTGGGGCCATCTTGCAGGAGATCGATCAGAGAAGAGGGGGTCCCCAATTAGCGCTGCCCCTCTAGAGTGCCTCGAGTCGCCTCTTGGGCGCCCCAAGAGGCCAAAATCCTTCCAAAACCTAGGTAAAATCAATGTTTGTTGCTTTCTCGCCTTTTCGCTCTTGGAGCCGTCTTGGGTCATCTTGGACTCTCTTGGGGCCTCTTGGGGGTCTCTTGGCAACGTCTTGGAGGCTTCTTGGGGGCCTCTTGGGGTCTCTTGGGGCCCTCTTGAGGCGCTCTTGGGGCGCTCTTGGGAGCCTTCGGGGCGCTCTTTGGGCCATCTTGGAGGAGATCTATCAAAGAAGGGGGGGTTGCTTATTAGCCCCGCCCCTCCAGAGTGCCTCGAGTCGCCTCTTGGGCCCCCCCAAGATGCCAAAATCCTTCCAAAACCTAGGTAAAATCAATGTTTTGTGTTTTCTCGCCTGTTCGCTCTTGGAGCTGTCTTGGGCCATCTTGGACGCTCTGACACCTCGCGACCGGCCCCGTCCAGGTCAGTGGGGAGGGGTAAGGGGAGGGGTAAACCCCTCCCCGAAGGGGAAGAAGGGGGTTGGCAGAGGAAACTCCCTAGACCACCTACGCCCTAAAGGGCTGGTGGGATTGATTCATCATGTGTGAGCTGTTTCACCACGCTGTCGTTGCAGTCCGGCCACTCGGCCAAGAACTCTGAATGTCGATTGCCATCAGGCAAGCCATAGAATATCATTATGTTCATGAGGAACTTGGCTGCTCGGGGTTTCGATCGATCATGCGAATGAACAACTTTATGCCGTATCTCATCATCCTAAGCTGTGAGGAGGAAAGAGTTGCTCAACACCTGTCGCAAGCATGTTGTCTTGGGGCCTTGAGAATGCGCGTGGGATAGATGTCTTAGAATCGCGCTTTTGACCGCGTAGTCTTAATAGGTCTTGAATACATGCCTTGGGCATATGCTGGTCGAGTCCGCCGAGACATGTGCAGTGGCCCTAGTGCGTCTGTATGTGAGAAACATACACGCTCTTGGAAAGTTCGCTCAAGTTCCGTCGCTGGGAACAACGTTTTCATCATTCCCATCATCATCATTATCATCATCACCGCGTGTATCGTTGCTCCTCGGCTGGATATTCCGAAACGGTTTCATAGCGCTCAACATTACCATGATTTTGTTGGCAAGCGCATGAGTCGAAGGTTGGGGGGTGAGATCGCAGTGGGACGGAGACCCCCAACCGGGAAATCGTTTCGTTTCGTTCGTGTCGTGCGTGCGGACGAGGCGAAGCTGCGTGGGCGCGCGAGAGGAATTAACCCGCCGTTGTTAGGGCGAAGTCATGACAAATGATTATGCCCCGCCCGCCCGTCCGTCCGTCCGGCGGAGGCTCGCGGTGTCCCGCGGTGTCCCGTGGTGTCCCGTGGTGTCCGCCGTTACTAGGGCGAAGTCAAGACAAATGCTTCTTCCCCGCCCGCACGTCCGTCCGTCTGGCGGTGGCTCGCCGTGTCCCGCGGTGTCCCGTGGTGTCCCGTGGTGTCCGCCGTTGCTAGGGCGATGTCAAGACAAATGGTTCTCCCCCACCCGCCCGTCCGTCCGTCCGTCCAGCGGTGGCTCGCGGTGTCCCGCGGTGTCCCGTGGTGTCCCGTTGTGTCTCGTGGTGTCGTGTGGTGTCCCGTTGAATGGGATCGATCGTGATATCGATAGTGTTATCGGTCGTGATATCGATAGTGAGATCGATATTGAGATCGATACTCTGATCGACGTGGTGTGCCGTGGTGTCCCGTGGTGTCCCATTAAGTGAGATCGATAGTGAGGTCGGTGCGGGGATCGATCTTGAAATCGATGTGTTGCCCCGAGGTGTCCCGTGGTGTCCCGCAGTGTCACAAAAAGTGAGATCGATACTGACATCTATAGCGATATTGATTGTCACCCATGATTTGACACATCCCACGCTCTTGCAAACATCCCACCCACCCACCCGCAACTTGGTTTGCAAAGACGACAACAACTACGACGACACCCACGACGTCTCCGACGACTTCGACGACGACAACGACGCCGACGCCGACGACGACGAAAACGACGACGACGACGACGCCAACGAAGACGGCGCCGAGGGAGGAGGAAGGACGACGACGACGACAACGACGATATCGACGAGGGAGGAGGGAGGACGGCGACGACGCGAACGACGAAGAACGAGGAAGGACGGCGACGCCGACGACGACAACGACGATGGAGGAGGGAAGACGACGACGACAACGACGACGACGACGACGGCGACGAAATAGGAGGGACGACGACGAAACGCCGACGACGGACGACGACGACGACGACGAGGGAGGAGGAGGAAGGACGACCACGGCGACAACGACGACGGAAACGACCACGACGCCAAAGAGAACGACGACGACGAACACGAGGAAAGACAAAGGACGACGTTGGCGACGACGACGACGACGCGGGAGGAGGGAGGACGGCGACCACGACGACGACGACGACGACGACGACGCAAGAGCGCGCGCGCGCACGCTTTTGTTGAAAATCCGTGTTGCGAAACTTTGTGTTTATGTAGGTTTTTTGGACACACGATTTTTGAAATCCTTCCGAAACCGATGGGTTTTGAAGGTTTTCGGCGTACGCGCGCGACGACGCGCGCGTCTGCACTTCGTCTCGTTTTTTGCAGAGGATTCCCGCGACGGCACACGCGCAAGGGCATTCGACAGATTTCGACATGCGCGCGCGCGAAGCCCGTTTAATAGCATTTTGTGAAAATCTTGAAAACATTGTTTCTTTTTTTATAATATATAAAAAGAATTGCGCAAGAGCTCGCGCGGAAGTTTTCTTAGCAAATCGGTGTCGCGAAACATTGTGTTTTTGTGTGTTGTTTGGAAACTCGATTGCGAAATCCTTCCGGCACCGAGGGTTTTCTAGAGGGTTTCGGCATGCGCGCGCGACGACGCGCGCGTGTGCACTTCGTGTCGTTTTTTTTGCAAGGGATTCGTGAAAAAAGTGTTCTGTTAGAACAAAAAATGTCACCGCATTTTTTTTTTTTTTTTTTTTTTTTTTTTTTTTTTTTTTTTTTTTTTAAATCCACGGAACCTCAGGGGGGGATACCGGCTGGCCTGGGGCATTGCGATTTCATGTTTAGGATGGACATGTGGTCATAATCATGTGTGATATACATACCCGAACGGGGTACCGATAACGCCGGGGGGGGTAGAGTTTATTCTCTTTGACACAGTGAGATCTATAGTGAGATCTATAGTGAGAATGATTTTTACCCATGATTTGACACATCCCACGCTCTTGCAAACATCCCACCCACCCACCCGCAACTTGGTTTGCAAAACCTCTTCATACCGACTACGACGACACCGACGACAACGATTACGACGACACCGACGACGTCTCCGACGTTTTCGACGACGACAACGACGCCGACGCCGACGACGACGACGAAGACGACGACGACGCCAACGAAGACGGCGCCGAGGGAGGAGGAAGGACGACGACGGCGACAACGACGACAACGACGACAACGACGAGGGAGGAGGGAGGACGGCGACGACGCGAACAACGAAGAAGGAGGAAGGACGGCGACGCCGACGACGACAACGACGAGGGAGGTGAGAAGACACACAATCAGAGGAGGAGGAGGAGGAGGAGGAGGAGGAGGAGGAGGAGGAGGAGGAGGAGGAGGAGGAGGAGGGGGGGGGGGCTGAGGAGGAGGAGTGCCTCTAGAGTAGCGCTTGGAAGACAAATGCAGCTCCAACCCAGTCCGTCTTTCTCTTCCCTAGCCAGGAAGGAGGGAACACAAGCAGAGGAGGAGGAGGAGGAGGATGAGGGAGGCCTATTTTGCTTTGGAAGCGTCTGCGGCCAGGCTAAGTCATAAGTCTCCCCTCTCTTTGCTCTCTCTGTCTCTCTCTCGTTGTTCTCTCTCTCTCTCTCTGTCTCTCTCTCCGGTGAGCTATCGGTCGCTGCTACATCACCGACGTCCTCTTAAGGAGGGTCCTCCAGCGAAGTGTCCTTCTCCTTGTGTCTTCGTCATGCACGTGTCTTCCCGCACGCACACGTCTCAAGCTGTTCGGAAGCGAAGCGGAGGGGGGTGGGCCTGCACAGTTGCTCGATTCTCTTGTTCGTCTGCGCCCCTCCCAAGAGGGGGGAATATTTCGCTCCTCTTCAAAATGTAGCTCTACATCGATCCTTCCTTTATTCCCCTCTCAAAGGAGGAATACATTATCAGAGGAGGAGGAGGAGGGAGACATGACAGATAATGTCAGATCTCTAAGTGATGTTCATGTCTTACACCTGGAATTGGGGAATCCCGCACTGACATTTGTCGAGTTTTCTTGTGGCATTACTTAGGGCGCTGGGCCAGAGACCGCAGTGTATTCGCCTTCAATACTTCAACCGTGTAGGCGTGGCCTCCAGATTACACGAGGAAAGCACTTGTCTGGTCCGTTTGCTGGCAAAACTGCCGCAGTCGCCACAAAACCACATGATGAGGGAGGTAGGGAAGAGGAAGCGGAGGGAGGTAGGCTTGTTCGATTCCCATGTTCACTTGCGCCCCGCTCAACATGCAGCTCCATCCTCCTCGCCTTCCTCTTCCTCCCCCATCCCTTCTCAGAACGTTGGGCGACACAATCAGAGGAGGAGGAGGGGGGGAGGGAAGAGGAAGCGGGGGAATGTGGGCCTGAACAGTTGCTATGAGGAAACACCCAGGGGGCCTCGCGCGGCGCGCAATAGGTGTATTGTCTAGTCCACACGTCCGCCCCGTCAGATACGGGTCGACGTTCCCGCGGCGGTTCT
This sequence comes from Prorocentrum cordatum, assembly GCA_963575745.1. Taxonomy (NCBI): domain Eukaryota; class Dinophyceae; order Prorocentrales; family Prorocentraceae; genus Prorocentrum; species Prorocentrum cordatum. The sequence continues at coordinate 467,371 of CAUYUJ010009868.1, forward strand.
TCGTCGCAAGTCCGACGTGGACTTGGCGTGAATCCAACGAACTGTTCGACGTACATCCGATGTGAGTCCGACGTGGATTCGACGTGAGTCCGACGTGAGTCCGACGTGAACTGGGTCTCAAGTTGCCGCGCGAGGCCGCCAGCATTTTCTTTGTACAATTGTTAGGTGCTCGATTTCCATGTCCACCTGCGCCCCGCATGCGACCTCCTCGTTCGTCCACATCGATTATCCTCTCCCCCCTCCCAAAAAGGAGGAAGACACAATCAGAGGAGGAGGAAAAGGAGGAGGACCAGTGTAAACCCAAGGCGCATCAACGATGTTGCAATCGACCCTCGCTCCAAGTTCCCTCTTCATAGGTCTCTAATTAACATAATTTTGATTCATTTCGGGAAGTGCCCATTGGAAGACAACCGCCTGAGAATTCCCAATCGGGCCAAAACACAATTCCTGGGACTTCAACCACCCGAGTCAACGTGACCGTTGCGTTCTGACAATCCTAAATCGTCCCAGAACACCAGTCTTCGGGCTTCAACAGCGCGAATCAAGTGATTGTTGTGTCCTGACAGTCCTGAACCGTAACAGAACGCCATCCCTGGGATTTCCACCATATTAATCCCGAAACTGTTGCAACTGTTAAGACGAAAGTGTGCGGTGCTTAGGCGAGCGCCACATTTTGAGGGGAACCGTCCTCAATCCGTGAAGCTGCTGCAAAGTTTTAAGACGAATTCGCGTGGCGCTAAGGCGAGAGTTCTAATGTGAAAAGGATACGCCTTCCGTCCGTGAACCTGTTGCATACTTCATGTTTCAGGATCATGAGTGGGAGGTGTCAGGCGAACCGCCCGGCCCGCCCTACCGACACGTCTGGGGGTGCGACATGGAGGAGTTATCTCTAAGGAGAAGTGATGGACGAGGGGGGGATGGAGGAGGAACCGGAGGGAGGTGGGCTTGCACGGCTGTCGGTTGCCCGATTCCCCTGTCCACCCCCGCCCCGCAGGCGACCGTCCGGCTCGGGGCCAGGGAGGTCGTGGCGGAGGTGATCGGGAAGCCGAGGGGCGGCGACGCGGGCCCCGGGCTGCAGGAGCGGCGGCTGCGGCGCCCGCCCTTGGAGCGCGGTCGAAGCGGATTTGGTCGATTCTCCCGGGAGGAGGGGGAGGAGGGGGGGAGGGGGAGGAAAGGGGATGGGGGAGGAGGAGGAGGAGGAGGAGGAGGAGGAGGATTGGTTTGATTGCGCAGCTGTTGAAACCGATTGCCTGTCAGCAGAGTGCGGTGCTGCAGCTGGCAAGACACTCAAACATTCAAATGGTTCTGCGCGGGCACCCAGTAAGCACGTACAGTGCACTGTTCAGGTCAGGGAGGGGAGCACAGCGTTGCAATGAGAAAGCGGAGGCGGAGACACCCAATCTTCGCGCAAAGGCAGGAGGCGAGGGAGGAAATCCAGCCTTTCTCCGTCTGTCTGGTGGCCACACTGGCGACAAGTAACAGTGCGGTCGCTGGCACGAGGGCTGAGCACGGCGAGCGTCTTGCTCGCAGGTGATGGCAGGACATGTGTACCCATTTGCTCTTTTTGCCTGGTGGCCAGAATGGCGGAGAGGATACGCTGCTGCGACTAACCCGCGGGTAGAGGTACGGCGAGCGTCTTGCTCGCTGGCGCCTGGCTGGCGTGCGCGGGGAGGGGCCCCGAGACTACCTCGCACGTGCGATGCGCCCCTGGGGCATCGTTATTCTCGGGTAGGCTCACGTGGGCCCTTGACCCTATCCTACTGCTGTCCAGAACCATTCGATGAGGGGGCAAATGAAGAGAATAAGGAAGCAGTGCCGCACATATTGTCGGGCGTAGGTGCGGCGAGCGTCTCGCTCGCTGAAACCTGGCTGGCGAGCGCGGGGGTGGGGGGGATGCTGCTTGGGGGGGCCTCGCACGTGTGGAGCGCCTCGGGGGCACTATTCACTCCGGCCGGGTTCACTTGGGCCCCAGCCCTACCCTAATTCGCTCGCTGTCGGAAACCAGTAGGTGCAGGGCGTTGGAACCTCTGGCAGTCGTTTGCAGGATAAGAGGCATCGCGGCCGCTAGAGAGCAGGACGGGGCGGCAAAAAGCGAGAGGGTGGCAAGGAACACCAGACATCGTTCTTGATCCCCGCCAGCCGTGCCTAACTGAAGCCTCCTCGTCCCGAACCTGGAAGTCGCAGTGATCTGCGGTGAGCTGAGAGCGCCGTGGGTTGATCTACGACGACTGGGCACGCGCACAGCTGGGCAAGGTTGGCAAAATGCCGAAGCTGCCTGGTGCGTCATACCCCTGACTCGCGCGACTCATTCAAGCTTGCGCTCGACTGAGCAATGCCCTTTCGGTCGCCTGAAGCCGCGTCAGCTCGCCGCTCGTCGCCCCCACAGCGGTGCCCTCGGAGCTCGTTCTTGGAGGGCTTCGCGTCGGCCCATCCTGCCACCGTGCCTGGGTTGTGGGTTAGAGGCCTCTTGGATGGTCGTTTGGATATCGTGGGAGCCTCTTGGGGGCAGTTTGGAGGCCTCTTGGGGGCTGTTTGGGGTTGTTTTGGGGCCTCGTTTTGACCCTCTTGGGTGCTTCGTGGGGCCTCTAGGGGGCCTCTTGGGCTCTCTTGGGGCCCTCTTGGGGCCTCCGGGGGCCTCTTGGGGCGGAAGGCTCGAATTGTCGGTTTTTGCTCCTCCTCTTGGGCCCCTCTTTGGGCCATCTCGGGGGCATTTTGGGCGATCTTTGGCGCCTCTTGGGCCGATTTTGGGCCCTTCTGGACGGTCTTAGGGGCTTTTTTTTATTGTGACGGTCGAGAACGGGTGAGATCGGCTCGTGCAGCGCCCTCCGTCCTCAGCCATTTAGGCTCGGCAGGACGGTCTGGCGAGTTTCAACGACTGGCTTGCGGACGCAGGCTGGAGTTGCTGGACTGCGCAGCGGCTCGCTAGAAGGAAAAAGGCAGCAGGTGCAGGCTTACGCCACCATCGACGTCTACCTTCTCACTGGGCCTCAGCAGGCCCAGGAACATTCATATTGGTAGAAGAGCTGTGACAAGATCACGGCGACAAGATCACGGCGAATCACGGCGACAGGATCGCTGACCGAGCAGGGACTGGAGCTGGAGGTGGACTCTGAATTGATGTTCCCTCATGGGGCGGAGAAGCAGACAAACTGCTTGCGTATAAGTTCGATATTGGGCTATTCAACAAGAGCGTCAAGCTCCAGGACAGGCATGTGATCGGCCCTCAGTTAACGGGAGCGCTTGGGCCTAGGACAAGGCATCTGGCTCAGAACTGCCCAGACATCGATCGCATCAACGAGGTGAAGGATTGCGAGCTAACCTGCTGGATGCGCGCGTTCTGTTTCCCTTTCTCCAAGCTCGATTTCTTTAATGTGAATGAGATGGGGAACTCAGCCGAGAAGTTTTTCAACAAGTGGCAGCGCGAGGCCGGCGATGCCTTCCCCGATTGGACGGCAAGATGGGAAGCTCATGAGAGGGTTCTCGTGGTTCAATTGCAGGCGGTCGACGGCTCGGCGAAGGAGGTCATAGTCCCGCCCTTACGGACTTGGTGGTGCCTTCGCCGGTCGCGGCTGACGCCCGTGGCACGGCGAGGCGGCCGCGACGGCTGGAGGAGAGTATGATTTCGATCAGACGTACAATGCGCTGTGCACACGCTACCCAGCCGAGGCCATCAAGGAGCTGGACGGCGTCGAGGGGCGGACGAACGACAGGCGCGCCGGCTTCTACGGCGATGGCGATGGGGAGGAGCACGACGGCGACGACATCTACGAGTTCGACGAGCGTTCGGAATTGGCCGACATCGTCGACCAGCTGGTGAGCCTCGCTGACGAAGACGACGCGGCATTGCTTGGCGATATGTAGGACCCAGGCGATCCCGAGGATGGAGTCTACACGGAGTTCAAGCACATTGGCCAGAGCTTCAAGGACGCCAGGAACCTCATCCGCTGTTTGAAGGTCGCTAGAGACTGCTACCTGGTGCTGGCGCCCAGGGCCAGGCTCGGGAGCCGCGACTCCCTCGGCAATGGGACCAGCGACCTCCCCGCGCGGAGCGTGGACATGAACCCGGACGGGACCGCCCAAGATCAAGCGCCTGCCTGGTCTGTCGTAATTTCGGACATCACGCGAAGGACTGCCCTGATCGTGTCAAAAGCCGCCTGCAGGTGTCCAACAATGAGGTGAGCGGGGCCAGGTTTGCACTCATGGAGCTGGGCGAGCTGGTGTTGATGGGGGACGACGAATGCGACATCTGGGGCATACTGGAGCGCGGTGCCACTCGCAGCCTCATTGGCGTGACGATCGCCGAGTACCTGGCCTACGACCTGCTGGAGGGCTTCGGACGGGAGTTTGCGCGACGGGACACGGCTCGGACGCTCACTAGTGGTGACGGTGCGAGGAAGAACGCTATGGGTACGATGGCTGGAGACATTTTCCTGGAAGGCGGGAAGGGGTCCGTGGAGTTGTCCATCATGGACAACGAAGTGCCGCTGCTGATCGGCATAGACATCCTCGGGGTCCACCGCACGAGTGTGGTGATCGACTGTGGCAACGGATACGTGATGCTGCCGAAGATCTCGCCGAACCTCTTCCAGTTGTCGGAGGCTCTCCAGCGGTCACCTGGCGGTCAACGTGACGACGCCCTAGCGGCGGCAGTCTGTCGCCCAGGCGGCGCCTTGCTGCAACGCGATCGAGAACGCGCTGACCCTGAAGGACCGGGCGACCGCCGCAATAACGGCTTATTGAAGGCATGTTCAACCAGAGCCCGGCGCGACCCCAATAAGGGGAAATTTTATAAGTACGTTTTTTGGCAATCAAGGAATTGTTGTGCGTTGTTTTGCGTTGCTTGGCATTGCTTGGCGTTGTTCGGCGCTGCTTGGCATTACTCGGCCTTGCTCGGTATTTCTCTGCTCTGCTTTGCTTGGCATTGCTTGGCGATGCTTCCCGACTCCGCCGCGCTGCAGCGCGCGTGGCCGCGACGCCAGGGTCTCTCTCTTTCCTCTTTCTCTATCCGTCTGTCTGTCTGCCTGCCTGTCTGTCTGTCTGTCTGTCTGTCTGTCTGTCTGTCTGTCTGTCTGTCTGTCTGTCTGTCTGTCTGTCTCTCCTTCTCCCTCGCGCTGTCTGTGGCTCTTTGCTCCTGGACTCCTGGACTGGCCCGCGCGAGGGCAAGTACGGCGGCGGCGCCCTCCCGGCCGCCGCCCAGCAGTTGCAGCGCCGCGGGCAGCTCCCAGACATTGTCGCAGCCCCGGCCCCGCCCGCCTTCGGCGGCTTTCGGCGGCATTCGGCGGGCCTCTGGCGGCCTCCGGCGGGCTTTGAGCGGCCTTGAGCGGCCTTCGGCGGCCTTCGATGGGCTCCCGCGGCCTTCCGCGGCCTTCGGCTCCCGCGGCCGGTCGGCGGCGCGCGTGCCCGCGACCACGACGCCGAAGGGGATTTCGACGTTCGTCTCGCTCTTTGGGGCCTCTTGTGGCGGGCCCGCGTCGCCCCCTGGCTGGATCCGCTTCAATCGAAGTCTTTCGGAACTTGCGTCACGGAGGTCAGCGAGGTCAGGGGTGAGCCAATTTGCTATGGCTTGGCCCAGGTTTGGGACCCAAGCGCCCTCGGTTCGTAAGAAACTCACGACGGGGATGTTGCGGTGATTTTCGGCCTCTGCGGGCCCTCGCCCGGTTCCAAGACCTTTCAAAAACGATTCAGGATGAAAAACTGGTCCCGGGGAATGGGTCGATACCTCCAGGGGTCGACGTCATGAGCAAAATCGTGACGTCGGGGGTTTGGGGAGTCACGCGGGGACAATTCCCTCTTTCCGCCCTCTGCTGGCCTGGGTTTGGGAGCCATGGAGCGGCCAGCCGGGCTTCGCGACAGGGCCCTTTCCCCATTTGTGCTGACCTGGGTCAACGTGCGTCCCCGATCGGTCTTGGTCAGGACGCGCCCCGGAAGAGCCCTGGGGGTCGACCAGGGTCGCCGCTTTAAGCCAGAAGGCATGGCTGGATGCCCGCTTGACGTCTCATGCGCCAGGCTCGCGGTTGCCGCGCGTAGCTCGGTTACGCGTAAGAGTGACATTTCGCTGGAAGGGCTGGCACGCTTGGATTGTTTTGATTTGGCCTCCCCCGCGGCCCCCTGAAGACGCGCACCAGTGGTCACTCTTGCATAGGGTCACTCTTGCGCGCAGCCGAGTATCATTGACAAGTATTGAACCCCGAACCCTACTAACACGCTGGAAGCATCAGTTTTTGGGCACGCCGGCGAACCGCCGCGCAGGGGCGTACGTCTACGTGGTTTGCTCGCGCGTGCGAGCGCACGCCTGCACGTTGACTTGTGCGCAGCGCGCGAACTTGCGCGCGCGCGCTTGCACGCGCGCGTGCACGTAATATCTGTGATTCCCGCTCACTCCCCGTGCCTTTCCTGCATCCCCGCTCTATCCCTTACGCCCGCTCGTGCCGCTGCCGTTTTATTTCGAACTAGGGCCCTTGGCCTTAGAGCTACGCAGATAGATTGAGCAGCGCTCTCTTTCGCCTAAAGATCGTCGCGCCGCGCGCGCCATCCATATCACAGTGGTAGCTTGGAGCGAGGCTTGCTATCCCGGCCCGCGGGGCCGCATACCCAAGACGACGTCTGCGACGTCGCGCTCCATACTGGAATCGAGACCCAGCGGTCTCCTCGCGCTGTTGCTCAGCGCCAGCATCTACGCCAGCGTCAGCGACGCCAGCATCTACGCCAGCGTCAGCGACGCCAGCATCTACGCCAGCGTCAGCGACGCCAGCATCTACGCCAGCGTCAGCGACGCCAGCATCTACGCCAGCGTCAGCGACGCCAGCACCAACGCCAGCGTCAGCGACGCCAGCGACTACGCCTACTACGCCTACATCCCTGCCAGCTCCAACGCCAGCGTCAGCGACGCCAGCGACTCCATCTTCCTTCCCACCCTCAGCAGCGACGACAGCTACTTCTCCTACGCCTGTGTCAGCGACGCGGCATATTTCCTCTACGACGGTGTCAGCGACGCCATACTACTGTCAGCGACGCCACATACTTCTCCTACGACGGTGTCAGCGACGCCATACTACTTCTCCTACGACGGTGTCAGCGACGCCATATACTTCTACTACGACGGTGTCAGCGACGCCACATACTCCACCTACGAAGGTGTCAAGATGACGGAGTTCACACACAACCAGTCAGTGATACCAAGCTGGAATGGAGATCCAGCGAAATGGCGAGATTACAAACAGGAGGTAAAATTGTGGAAGCTCAGTGAGAATTTGGAAGTGACACAAAGCCTGGCATCGAAGTTAGTCCTGCGTCTGATGGGTACAGCCAGGTCGGCCGCTCTTAACATGACGGAACAGGAGCTCCACCCGCCGCCGGACGACGGCATCGAGGATGCGAACGAGAAGAAGCGCGATCGCAACCAGAAGGGCATCGAGAACGCACTGATGCACCTCGAAGCAAACCTAGGCCAGCAGAAGCCGGTGCAGAAGGGAGAGACGCTTGAAAGGTTCTTCGAGTCGACTCAGCACCATCGCCGCCGTGGAGAACGCATGACGGATTGGCTCGTGCGATTCGAGGCGGGACTACAGCAATTACGTGAGAACGAGGTTGACCTCACTACGCTTGACGACGTGGCCGGCTGGTTCCTGCTACGCAAGGCTGGGCTCACGGCCGAGCGCCGTGAGCGCGTCGTGGGCAACTTGCCGGACGAGCACTACTCATTTCAGCGCATCAGGGGCCTGCTGGTGCGCATGTTCCCCGATATTCACACATCTGAACGACACGCGAGCTTGCCGTCGCGATCGTGGCCGCAGCGATCAAACAGTAGTTGGCAGCGCTCACCGCCAAGCCGAGCACGATCAGCCAACATCGCTGACGAGCCAGAAGACGAGCATGAGGACTCGGAGGACGGCGACGACAACGATACGGAGGCAGACGTCCAGGACATCGTGCGCCAGGAGCTCGAGGCCTTCAGCGCCGAGCTGGAGCAGTCAAATTACGACCTCGACGAGGTGTTCGATCGGGGCGACTCTGCTAAGGTGGAGGCTGCCGCGGCGGAGCTCGCCGCGATTCCCGAGGCCATGGCGACCATGCGGTCGGCCCGAGAAGCTATCAAGGGCCGCGGGAAGGCTTCGGCCAAGCGCCGACCCGCGGGCAAGCTACAAGGCCGCGTGGACCAGCGCAAGAAGAACTCCAAGTGCTGGGACTGCGGCGAGGCGGGGCACTGGACCGGTGACAAGGAGTGCCCGACACCAGGGGCTCGAAAGTTCGCCCCAAATTCTAAGCAAAAGGGCGGAGGACGAGGCGGCGGAGGTCGCTCGCACCGCCAGGCCAACATCACCGAGCAGGTCCACGACCAGAATCACGTGGAGTTTGGTGACGAGGAAGTGATTCTTCATCCAGAAGGTCCGACTACCCCGCCCCCCGAGACTCTGGTCTCCGAGCGCGTGGTGCCAGACTTGCCCACCATAAACACCACCAACGCTGGCGAGAAGCCCAACGATGACGGCGTCGGCGTGATCGACACTGCCTGTCTCTTCTGCGTTGGCGGGCTCAGCTGGTACAAGCAGTGCAAGGAGAAGCTCACCAAGATGGGTCTGGCCGACCAGATCCTGGAGGAGCCAGAGAACGAAGTCTACAGGTTCGGGAACGGTGGCGCGCTCCCGAGCAAGATGCGCGTCACAGCCCCACTCGTCCTGTGTGGCCGCGCTGGTCGCATAATATTCAGCGTCGTGGACAGCCCCACGCTCGGCCTGCTTATCGGCCGGGACTTCATCCAACCGAGCAAGATCGACATCTCGCTTTGGCGGGAACAGATTCGCATCGGGAACCATTCCCAGAAGCTCATCACGAGCAGCGCAGGGCACCCCGCGATCGACCTCCACCCGGAGGACTGGCTCGCCATCAAGGGCGCGGGCCATGATTTTGGACCGAAGGCTGTTAGTACCAAGAGCATCGCCAAGCGGCCAGTCCCGAAGCCCAATGTCAACCTCACTACGAAGGCGAGCAACTTGCTCGAGAACATCACGAGACTCATTCCCAAGAAGGAGCTCAACGTACCGAGACGACTTCAACAGCGACGCGGCGGCAGCTCAAGGCTCATGGCCGCCGTAAGCTCTGCGTTGGTCTGCTGTTCGACGGCGGTCACGCCGCCGACGTTCGCTCCAACAATGATGTCGGCTACTACCTGCATCGCCGAGCCCCTCGACGATTGCGTGGCCTGCGGCGCCAAGTCCTATACAGACTGTTGCCACCTCGGGTTCTGCTCCGAGTGTGTTTTCGGCAACTCGGTCACGTTGGACATCGAGAAAGACAACGACCCGAAGGAGGTCAACATCGTGGAGGAGGAGCAGATGAAGGTACGGCGGCTCAAGAAAGGGACAAGGCTGCAGCTGACCGCCGGCAAGCGGTCGGCCATCGTCACCAACAAGAGCGGCGTTAAGCCACACACAGTCAGCCAGGCGCTCAAGGCTGACCTGGCCAAGCAAACTACGAACTCGAGCGGAATCTCGAGCAACACCACCATCCTCTACGAGTGGTGCTGCAACTCCGACAGCAAGCTCAGTGCGAAGTGGATCGAGAGTGGAGGAGCTGCTGTACGTTGCGGTCTTCCTGGATATGACCTCTCTCGGAAGCCCATCGTCGAGAAGCTCGAGGACAAGATTCGGAAGAACCTGCGGAAGGGCCAGAGTGTACGGGTCCATGCCGCATTTCCATGCACGCCATGGACCACGTTGCAGCGCATCATCTTGAAGATCGACCCCCGCAAGGCTGAGAAGCTGGAAAGGACCGGAAGGATTCCGCCAGGATGATCGACCTCTTCCTGACGTCAATGAGCCGTCTGCGGAAGGAGTTTGGCAGCCAGCTCGCGGTCTCCTTCGAGTGGCCGCGCTACTGCGACGGCTGGGATCAGAGGAAGAACTACACCGCGAAGAAGCTGAAGGATCAGCTCCCGCGCATCATCGATTTCGATGGCTGCGCTTACGGCCTTCAGACAAGGAACGGGGACGCGATCAAGAAGCCGTGGAGGATTATCACCGACCACTACGGGATCGACAACTCGCTGCACAAGCATTGCAACGGCCTACACAAACACGTCGAGGCCCGTGGCAAGCTCGCCAAGGACAGCGCGAACTACACTGATAAGCTCGTCGCCATGCTGGTCAAGCAGCTTCGCAAGACGAACACGACCGAGCACCGCGAGGCAAACCCCGCGGAACCAACGAGACGGAGAGCCGCGAGGAGGACAGTGCCTGCCCCGGCAGCTCCCGCAGAGCCAGCCTTGACGGCTGCGGAGGAGCGGACGCTCAAGTCCGCCATACTGCAGCTCCACGTCAACACGGGGCACCCTGCCAACGATGCGCTGGCCCGGGCCATCCGAGTGACGGGTGGATCCCAAAGAGCGGTCGAGATGGCGCTCAACCTGCACTGCGAAGTCTGCGCCGCCCATCGGCGACCCCTCCCTCATCTACCTGGGAGAATTAAGCTAGATAGGGACTTCAACGATTCCATTGGAGTGGACTTGTTTACCCTCGCCGACTACGCCGGCAATCAGTTGGTTTTTCTCAATGTGGTCGACCTCGCTTCTGGATTTACATTATGTGGTACAGTTTCTTCAAGACACCCCTCGGTTGTATTCGCGAGGCTTTTGCAGATTTGGATTACACCGTTTGGGGCACCACAACGGGTACTTTTCGATGGAGGAGGCGAGTTTGAGAGGGAGTTCTCAAAGGAACTCGAGGACATGGGCTGTCGCCTTATGACTACTGCCGCGGCTACGCCGCAACAGAACGCCACCGTGGAAAGGCACGGCGGCATGTGGAAGGTCCACGCCAGGAAGCTGATCGACCAGTTCAGCATCAGGTTCGACCAGCCCGCGAACGCCCACAAGATCCAGTGGCTGCTCGCCGCTGTCTGCTGGGCTATGAATAGCTCAATCAATGCCAGTGGGTATTCACCGGCACAGTGGGTACTCGGACGTGGACTTCAACTACCCTATTGCCTGCTGGATAGCGCTGGGAGACTCTCGCTACACGAGAGAGTGGTCTCTGATAAGTCCTTCTCTGAGAGGATTGCCCTCATGAAGGCCGCCCAGACGTCAATCCAGCATCTGCGGTTCAACCAGTCCCTGTCCCGGGCCTTACTCGCACGATCGCGTGCGGATGGAGCTCAGCACGCGTCGGATATCTATCAGACAGGGGACCAGATATATTACTGGAGGGGGAACGGCAAGCCTAAGCGCGAATGGGCTTTGCAATGGCATGGACCCGGCATCATCATTGGCTTCGAGGGCACCTCGAACGTATGGGTCAGCCATCGTTCCACCACCGTCAAGGTCAACCGAGGACATTTACGTCACGCTACTGCCTCAGAGCTCGTGCCCTGGGGACAGGTATTCAACGCCATGAACGGCAATCAGCCATCACCACCGCCAGGACAACCACCAGTTGACCAGCCCCCACCTCCTGACGGACCGCAGCCACCAAGACCAGGAGGAGGGGACGAATAATCACCACATGAAGGTGGAGACTGCGGTGGAGGCGGATTACCACCGCCACATGAAGGTGGAAACTGCGGTGGAGGCGGATTACCACCATCAGATGAAGGAGGAGATGGAGATACATTCATCGACCTCACGGGCGAAACGCCGAAGAAACGCCCGCGAGTGAACAACGATCCGCCAGCATTACCACCTCCGCCACCGGCCATCAAGCAGCACAACTTCGGCAATATCGAGGATACTCCACACAATCGACGCGCCCATGCTACTCTTGAGTGGCTTCGCCGACGGCAAGGAGATGGAGAATATACGACCAGCGGGGGCGCCTCAGGAAGCGGTTCAGCACCAGCACCTTCGGGAGGAGATCTTTTGCCAGCGCCTCCAGCGCCTGTTGCTGACTCAGCTGCTGCCGCTGACCCCGCTCATGACCCTGCTCAAGAAGAAGACCCAGATCACGCCGAAGATCCAGCTCCAGAACCTATCGTGCAACCAGAAGTACACGACGAACAGCCTGAAGAACGTGATGAAACACGACTTCCAACACCAGGAGCTCGACGCACAGAAGCTGATGGACATTCCTCGGATGCCGACAGCTCCGGATCCGAAGGTCTACGCGACTGGAGCAAGGCCGCGGAGGAGGAAGTTCGCAAAGAAACCTTTGCCCGCAGACCACAACATCCTGAAGGACAACGCGGTTACAAGGCTCAGCGTCAAGCCCAACAAGAGGACGCACCTCGCGCCCTAGAACGTGACAGGCACGACCAAACAGACGACCGCAGCAAGGCCATTAAGCGCAAGGAATTCTTGGAGAGTCTCAAGGACGACCTACCCAAGTGCTTCAAGAGGCCGAAAGACACACTCAGGACCGACCTCTACTTGGACAACTATTTTGAGATCAACGACGGCGATTCGCATTCGACCATCCGACTCCGGGAGGTGATGCTCACCGGAAAGGCCGCTGCCAAGGAGATCAGGTACGACAAGCTCTCCGCCAAGGACAAGAAGCTCATGGACATGGCCATGGAGGTTGAGTGGTCCAAGTGGACCGAGTTCGGGGCCTACAAGAAGCTACCGCCCAAGGAGTTGAAGGAGATCTTCCAGCGACACCCTGGAATACGACCAGTTGGTACCCGCTGGGTGCTCACGCAGAAGGCTGCCAACCTCATGAAGGCCCGCCTTGTCGTCCAGGGCTGTCAAGAGGACAAGTCCCAAATCCGTGCGGACGCGCCGACCGGGTCAAGGGACGCGCTTTACCTCACTCTTGCTGCCGCCGCCCAGCTTGGCTGGGACCTCACGTCGTACGACGCGATGACGGCTTACCTGCAGTCGGGCAACATCGAGAGGCTGCTATTGCTGCGTGTGCCCGCCAAGAACCCGCCGCCGCGTACATCGCCCGGCGAGATCGTGATGGCGACTGGCGCCATCTACGGTACCCGGGATGCCGGACGCCAGTGGTACCTCTACGCCCAAAAGGTGTTCCAAGAGCACGGCCTCATCGAGAGCAAGCTCGAGAAGGGCCTTTACTACTTCTACGACGACAAAGGGCTCGCTGCTATGATCCACTCCCATGTGGATGATTTCCTCATCGCCCAGCGCGGAAGCTCCAGCGAGTGGAAGCGAGTTATTAGCTCCTTGCAGAAAAGGCTGCACCTCAAGAAGGTAGAGGGTATCATCAAGTACTGCGGCCGGACAATCAACAAGAACAACGAGGAGTTCCGCATTACTCAGGCGACGGCCGCCGCCCAAGTGGATTTCATCGAACTCAACGCCCAACGCGGACGATCACCAGAGGATCGCCTTACCACCTCGGAGGTCTCAGGATATCGCCACACACTCGGCCAACTGCTTTGGCTCGCAGTACAGACGCGAGTGGACATCGCCTGCCCGGTGAGCCTTGCGGCTCGCCGCACCAACACCGCCACCGTGGCCGACGCCAAGACGCTGAACAAGACCGTCGCTTACGTGCACGGGTCCGCCGATTTCGCCATAGTCATCAAGCGCAATATCATCGACCTGCGCACTTGCACCATCGTCTGTTTCAGCGACGCGGCCTTCGCCAATGTGGACGGGGTGAAGAGCCAGTGGGGCATGGCGATCGGGCTAACCCACAAGCCACGGGACGTCGTGGCTGGACGATATGATTTGTGCTTGCCTGTGGCCTGGCATTCGGGCACGGTCAAGCGATCCGTGAAGTCTACGCTGGCCGCCGAGGGCTACGCCACTCTGGAGGGCGCCGAATCGAGCACGTGGTTCGGCCAGCTACTTACGGAGGCCTACAACCCGAAGAAGACGCTCAAGCAGATCGATGACCTCAGCACCAAACGATCCGGGGAGATCTATAGCGACAGCAACGGCCTGGTGACGCACATCAAGTCTGACGTGGGTCAATCCACGGACAAGCGGTTCCGCATCGTGGCATCAATGATTAAGGAGACGGTGCACCCCAACAGCCAGCTGAAGCTCTCGTGGATACCTACGTGGAGTATGGTCGCCGACGCGCTCACCAAGACCATGGAGACCGGAGTGCTCCTCGCTTTCTTCGGGGCCAAGAAGTACAACTTTGGCACTAGGCAACCGCACGCCGCCATGCTTGCCTCAGTATTGATGACATGTCTCGGACGCGTGAAGGCACAGCATCCCCCACAGGAATGGCAAGTGCCAATGTCACATTGGATCTACTACATGACATTAATTGCGATGCTCAGTGGGATCATGATTGGATTTACATTATTCGCAGCGCTGTGGTTTGTGGTGCGAAAGGAGATATTTGGGGCAGGCGACCCCAATCCCATCCAGATCGGGACCATCAACAACACCAGCAATGGGTCCAAGGCTGATCACGCCGGGCACGCGGACACTCCCTTGCCCGGAATATATCCAGGGTGGGATGGACGATACCTCGGACGTCGTAACAATGTACCGACTACCATTCCCGAAGACGTCGACGGAGATGTCTACATGGAGCCGCCGATGATTGCCGTCGCAGCCCAGAGTTCATCATCAGCAAGCGGATCGGCAGCGCCAGCCGCACCGCCCCCATCACCGGACAGCTTCGCGCAGGGAGCCAGCTCATCGCCATCATCCCCGATGACGGTTACCAGTTCCTCGTCAGCCAGCGTGGTTTCTTGGAACGGATCGACGCCAACGGTTCCGCCAGTAGAAATGAACGCATGTGTGGCCGCCGAGCACAACATACGCGTGGGACACAACGCACACAGTGTCTACATCACCTGCAGGACGTGCAGGAAGCACGCTACATGGCTACGCAGGAATTATGTGACCCATGAGCCAGATTTCTCGAGGATGCACAATAGTCTGCGCTGGGATTTACAGAACAGATGGAGGCAGCTACAAGGACTGCCCGGCAAGGCGAAAGCTCAAAAGAAGATTTCGTGAGCACGCCATCGTTTTACATTTGGCGCCACATCCTGTGGCGGATTATGTAAGTCCGCATTGCTCTGTTAGCTCGTTTTATATTTGGCGCCACATCCTGTGGCAGATTACGTCAGTCCGCACCGCTTTGTCAGTTCGTTTCCTTTACACCTGGAGCCACATCGTGTGGCAGATTGCGCAAATCCGAATTGTCTTACCAGCTTTTTTTTTTTTTTTTTTTTTTTTTTTTTTTTTTTTTTTTTTTTACATTTGGCGCCACACCCTGTGGCATACTACGCTAGTCCGCATTGTTCGAAGCTTCATTCAGTGTGCACAGATTTCCTTTTATGTGGTGACGACCACACTATTGAGATTTTATCTCGATAAGACAGCGCTATTTGAGTTTTGTCGCATAGCGATCGGACTCGCGCCGCTGTTCGTTTTGAGAATTTATGTCTTTCTTGCCGGTGCGTGTAGCAGCACCCGTTAAATGCCCCGGGGCAGCCGGATAGCATGCCGACAGGGCCGTTTGCCTGTGTTTGTTTTGAGAGCGCTCTGATTAATGAAGTGAGCTGCGATCAATGATCGTCGCTCGACGGCGCCGCGAGCGTCAATCAGGAGGAGTGTGATTCCCGCTCACTCCCCGTGCCTTTCCTGCATCCCCGCTCTATCCCTTACGCCCGCTCGTGCCGCTGCCGTTTTATTTCGAACTAGGGCCCTTGGCCTTAGAGCTACGCAGATAGATTGAGCAGCGCTCTCTTTCGCCTAAAGATCGTCGCGCCGCGCGCGCCATCCATATCACAATATCGTGACGCTTTGCGTATCGGCACTATTCCATCCAGAAACGATGCCTGGCCGAATTGTTGGCTGCGCCGGGGGGGAGAACAGATCGCGGTGCATGAAGTCAAGAAGGGCGATCGCGCATCTCTGTCGGGCCCCGCCCGGGAACTCTGGAGAGGAGTGGGGATGGAGACGGGGATGGAGGCAGGGCTGGTGGTGGATGGGAGGTGGGGGGAGCGAAGTGGGGAGGGGGGGGAGGGGCGAAAGGAGGTTGGAGAGGTTGGCGAAGGGGGCGGTTGAAGGGGCGGGTGCGTGGGGGGCGGGCGGTCGGGCGATGAGTGGGGGCAGGCTCCAGGGGAGGAAGTAGTGATTTAGCTATATCAAAGAGCCGGAAGAGGACCCCCCTCAAAAACAGCTTCGTCCTGAGGGCTGATGGCGTCATGATGCATGTTTCCCCCGCAGTGTCACCAATGAAGGCTTCCAGTTTGGACATTGACAATCGCTCCTCACTTCCGGGCAGCGATGTACTCGCACCCGTTCTCGATCGTTTCTGGCGGCGAGGTTCGCGGACGAGAAGCCCTTGTGTGGCCCGCTGGCCACTCAAGGGTTTCTCGTCCGAAGCTTGGTAAGCGACCTCATGTGTAAGCCTAACCTTTGCCCCTCCCTCATGCCCAGGCGGGGCTGCATGAGCCAGTTTCTTTATTGCCTGGGCCATAACGCGC
>CAUYUJ010009869.1:0-2500 GCA_963575745.1 Prorocentrum cordatum
TGCCGAGGCCAGGGTCGCACTGACCCCGGCTCGGGTGCAGGATCCTGCGAGATCTTGCAGGGTCCTTCGCGTTGGCCTGGGCGCAGGATCCTGCAGGGTCCTGCAAGGCCCGACTGGCCCGGTTCTGGATTGACCCGGGTCAGTAGATCCCCGAAGGAAGATCGGGACAATCGAAATGGGTTTGGAAAGAGTGGGTACAAAGGCCGACAGCAGTTCCTTTTCATTTTGAGCAGGGCTCGCTGTCCGCGCCGCCGCGGACGTTGTCCCTGTGAGACAGAAGGCCGCCTGCTCAACAGCATCTGCTCTCGGTTTTGGACAACAGCTGTTGTTGGGCATCGTACCCATGTTTTCCGTACCCATTGAGGGCGTTCAAAGAAAAGGGGGCGAGGAACGGGGCTCATCGGACGGGGCTAGGACGAGGACAAATCCTTTCCAGAACGCCCTCGGAGCGTTTTGAAACGCGCTCTGAGAAGGCCGCGGCGCCCGTGACATTCTCCAGAGCCGCCGGGTCTCAGATATTCTCGATTTATCCTCACCCGAACTGATCCTCGTCCTGGCTTCGTCTTGGAGAGGGGGCGAGGATTGAGGCTCAAGGGACGGGGGCCGATGCAAACGGGGGTCAGCCAGAGCGCTGGATCTTGTAGGGGCCTGCAGAGCTAGGGTCAGGAGGGGAAAAAGCACACAGACACAATTGATCGGCGATTCCCAGAAAATATGGGAGAATATAGGAAGCGGGGGGGGAAGACAAACACCCAGAAAATCTGTGAAAATATGGGTAATCCTTTTATTTGTGTGTATTTATTCGTGTGTCCCAGTTCCCCTTCACAGGGCTGCACCGACCCGGGCCAGGGCGCAGCCGGGATCCTGGGGGGGATTGGGGGTCTGGTACGCGCCGATCCTTGCTTGATGGGAGGAGGAGGAGAAGGAGCGAGGAGGAGGAGGAGGAGGAGGAGGAGGAGGAGGAGGAGGAGGGGGAGGAGGAGGAGGAGGAGCGAGGAGGAGGAGGAGGAGGAGGAGGAGGAGGAGGAGGAGGAGGAGGAGGAGGAGGAAGAGGGGGCGAGGATGAGAAAAGTGAGATATTCGTGGGGGGGACCTCCCTGGGGCCCACCTAGCGGAACTGTTCTGCTCTGGTTCCGCTCCAGTTCGACCCAAGTTCGACGCAGGTTCGACCCAGGTTCGACTCAGGTCGGGGGCGACCAAGAGGGGCGTGATGACCGGTGGGGGGGGTGACATCATAACAGGGGCCATGAGGTCTCGTCAAGACGGGCCCAACGAGGCCCGACACACCCCCTGGACGGCCTGGCCTTTCCAGAGTGCGTCCGAGGGGCTCCAACACATCTCAAATGGTTGCAGGTGGCCAGGAAGTTCCTCAAGACTGCTCACGATCATCCAAACTTGTCCAACGTGAGTGAACCACCAGTATCCCCACGGGAGACCGAAACCTCAGAGACGTCGCAGTCTTCGATCCCGTCAGGGTTCCGACGCGGCCCGCCAAGCAAAAAGGACGCCAGAGTTCATTACAGTTTTCCCTCGCCCCAAAGGAGGCCACGACGGCCCAGGATGGGGCCCCAGGGACCCAGGGATGGCCCGCGAGACTGCCGCAGAGGGTGCGTCTGGACCAGCCCGCGACGGCCCGAGGGGGGATGAGGACACGGGGGAGAGGAGCAGGAGGCGGATGGGGAGGAGGCGAAAAGATGCAGCGCCAGTCTCGGGCCGGACGAAAGGGGGGGATAGGGAAAGGGGGGATTACGAAATCTGCTGCATGCAGCTGGTTTCGGCCCCGCCGCGGGGCCCATGCCTCGATACATGGGCGCCTCCGACGCCGGGAGGCGCCGGGAAAATCAGCTACGTGAGCTGATTCTCAAACCCCCCCTCTGCCATCCCCCCCTTTCGTCCGGTCCGACAGTCGCTTGCCCTGCTTGCCTTGGCCGTTGCGATGTGCCCTCGCTGGCGGTTGGTGCCCTGAGGTTGGTGCCCTAGGATGGGGGAGGAGGGAGACAGCACGAGGAGGAGGAGGAGGAGGAGGAGGAGGAGGAGGAGGAGGAGGAGGGAGAACGAAGAGCGATTTGGACGGGGAGGGTGATGGCACCAGGAAGATGAGGAATAGCACTAGGAAGATTAATCCCGAGGATTTCCCGTAGGAGGAGGGAGACGGAATCAAGGACATGAAGCATAAGGAGGAGGAATGAGGTGGACGAAGAGGAGCATGAGGAGGAGGAGGGGAGGAAGGAAGGGGAGGGAACGGGGGAGAACGAGAGGGAGGAAGGGGGAGTACAGGGGCAGGCCCAGGACTGCGTCGCCTGCGCCTCATCACAGTTCCATGGACTGCTGGAACCGAAGCGCGCGTGAACAACGTCTTCACTTTCACATGATTGACTGGACGATCTTGCACGCCCCTTGTCGGTGCTCTCATCTTTCGTACGTGCTCTCAACGTTCTGTTTGCATGAGCCCGGGCACGCACGTACCACTCGCATTCGCATGCGTACAGAAGCGGCGTCA
>CAUYUJ010009869.1:7500-31629 GCA_963575745.1 Prorocentrum cordatum
TCTCGCACAGCCACATGTATTCTCCTTTCTAAAAAGAGAATAGACTCTACCCCCCCCGGACTTATCGCTCCCCCCTGGGATAGTATAATTTCATATGTGTGTTTATATATATATATATATATATATATATATATATATTCTGCACACTCGTCCATTCTAAATATGAAATCATATCACCCCAGCTAGGCCGGTTTTCCCCCCCTGAGGTTCTCTGGTGAAAAACACTATGCGGTGACATTTTTGTTCTAACATAACACTTTGTCGCGAATCCTTTGCAACAAATGGGGCGAAGTGCACACGCGCGCGTCGTCGCGCGCGCATGCCGAAATCCTTCAAACACCTTCGGTGCGGGAAGGATATCGCAATCGAGTTTCCAAAAAACACATACAGAAACATAGGGTTTCGCAACACAGAATTGCTAAAACAGCTTCCGCGAAAGCTCGTGCGAAATCGTACGAAAACCATAGGTTTTTCAAGATTTTCCCGAAATGCTACCAAACGGGCTTCGCGCGCGCCCATGTCGAAATCTGTCGAACGCCCTTGGGCGTGTGCCGTCGCGAGAATCCCCTGCAAAAAATGGGACGAAGTGCAGACGCGCGCGTCGTCGCGCGCGTATGCCGAAAACCTTCAACACCCATCGGTTTCGGAAGGATTTCAAAATCGTGTGTCCAAAAATCCTACAAAAAACAGAAGGTTTCGCAACACGGATTTTCAACAAAAGCGTGCGCGCGCGCTCTTGCGTCGTCGTCGTCGTCTTCCTCCTCCCGCGTCGTTGTCGTCGTCGTCGTCGCCTACGTCGTCCTCTGTCTTTCTTCGTGTTCGTCGTCGTCGTCCTCTTTGGCGTCGTGGTCGTTTCCGTCGTCGTTGTCGCCGTGGTCGTCCTTCCTCCTCCTCCCTCGTCGTCGTCGTCGTCCGTCGTCGGCGTCTCGTCGTCGTCCCTCCTATTTCGTCGCCGTCGTCGTCGTCGTCGTCGTCGTCGTCGTCGTCTTTCCTCCTCCCTCGTCGTTGCGTCGTCGGCGTCGCCGTCCTTCCTCCTTCTTCGTCGTTCGCGTCGTCGCCGTCCTCCCTCCTCCCTCGTCGTTGTCGTCGTTGTCGCCGTCGTCGTCCTCCCTCCTTCCTCGTTGTCTTCGTTGGCGACGTCGTCGTCGTCTTCGTCGTCGTCGGCGTCGGCGTCGTTGTCGTCTTCGTCGTCGTCGTCGGCGTAGTCGTCGTCGCCGCCGTCGTCGTCGTCGTCGTCGTCGTCGTCGTCGTCGTCGGCGTCGGTGACGTCGTCGTCGTCGTCGGTGTCGTCGTTATCGTCGTCGTCGGCGTCGTCATCGTCGTCGTCGTTGTCATCGTCGTCGTCGTCGGCGTCGGTGTCGTCGTCGTCGTCGTCGGTGTCGTCGTCGTCGTCGTCGTCGTCGTTGTTGGCGTCGTCGAAGTCGTTGGAGACGTCGTCGGTGTCGTCGTAGTCGTTGTCGGCGGCGTCGTTATCGTCGTTGTCGCTGTCGTCGTCGGCGTCGCTGTTGTTGCCAAGTGCCATGTGGTACCCACCGTCACGGTCTTAAGAGATTTTGCAAACCAAGTTGCGGGTGGGTGGGTGGATGTTTGCGCGAGCAGTGGAGTGGACAACTCATTGCGAACAGAAAGTAATTGCACCACATAGATGGCACAACCTAGATTGCACTACATATGTTGCACACCATCGATTGCAACACAATTATTGCGCAGCCTTAGATTGAACAACATAGTCTGCACCACATCGATTGCATCACACAGGTTGCACATCATAGACTGCACCACATCGATTCTCCTTTCTAGAAAGAGAATAGATTCTACCCCCCCCCCCGGACTTATCGGTCCCCCCTTGGATAGTATAATTTCATATGTGTATATGTATATTTTTATATCTATATATGTGTGTATATATATATATATATATGTTCTGCACACTCGTCCATCCTAAATATGAAACCAGACCATCCCAGGCAGGCCGGCTTCCCCCCCCCCCCTGAGGTTCCCTTGTAAAAGCATTATGCGGTGACATTTTTTGTTCTAGCATAAGACTGTTTCACCCATCCCTTGCAACAAATGAGACGAAGTGCACACGCGCGCGTCGCCGCGCGCGCATGCCGAAATCTTTCAAAAACCTTCGGCGCGGGAAGGATATCGCAATCGAGTTTCCCAAAAAACATACAAAAACACAGGGTTTCGCAACACAGAATTGCTAAAACAGCTTCCGCGAAAGCTCTTGCGAAATCGTACGAAAACCATAGGTTTTTCAAGATTTTCCCGAAATGCTACCAAACGGGCTTCGCGCGCGCTCATGTCGAAATCTGTCGAACGCCCTTGCGCGTGTGCCGTCGCGAGAATCCCCTGCAAAAAATGGGACGAAGTGCAGACGCGCGCGTCGTCGCGCGCGTATGCCGAAAACCTTCAACACCCATTGGTGTCGGAAGGATTTCAAAATCGTGTGTCCAAAAGACCTACAAAAACAGAAGGTTTCGCAACACGGATGTTCAACAAAAGCGTGCGCGCGCGCTCTTGCGTCGTCGTCGTCGTCGTCGTCTCCTCCTCCTCCCGCGTCGTCGTCGTCGTCGTCGCCTACGTCGTCCTCTGTCTTTCCTCGTGTTCGTCGTCGTCGTCCTCTTTGGCGTCGTGGTCGTTTCCGTCGTCGTTGTCGCCGTGGTCGTCCTTCCTCCTCCTCCCTCGTCGTCGTCGTCGTCCGTCGTCGGCGTCTCGTCGTCGTCCCTCCTATTTCGTCGCCGTCGTCGTCGTCGTCGTCGTCGTCGTCGTCGTCGTCCTTCCTCCTCCCTCGTCGTTGTCGTCGTCGGCGTCGCCGTCCTTCCTCCTTCGTCGTCGTTCGCGTCGTCGCCGTCCTCCCTCCTCCCTCGTCGTTGTCGTCGTTGTCGTCGTTGTCGCCGTCGTCGTCCTTCCTCCTCCCTCGTCATCGCCTTCGTTGGCGTCGTCGTCGTCTTCGTCGGCGTCGGCGTCGGCGTCGTTGTCGTCGTCGAAGTCGTCGGAGACGTCGCCGGTGTCGTCCTAGTCGTTGTCGTCGGTGTCGCCGTAGTCGGTCTTAACAGGTTTTGCAAACCAAGTTGCGGGTGGGTGGGTGGGATGTTTGCGCGAGCAGTGGGGATGACGACTTCAAGTTCAGCAGAGTGGATTGCACCGCATAGATTGCACCACTTAGATAGCGCCGCATAGATTGCCCACATAGGTTGCAGCACACATATTGCACGCCATATATTGCACCTCGTGGATTTAATGCACACCATAGATTACACAACATACATTCTTCTCTCTCAGAAGAGATGAGATTCCACCACCGCGCCGAGGCTGGGCTTGTCCGTCTGGCCTCGCGTGTTGCAATTTTCTTATGTATCGACCTTCTCGTTCATTTTCCATACGAAGCCATACCATCCCAGCTAGGCTGGTATCCCCCCGCCTCCCTCGGTCATCCCTGTCGAAAAATACCATGCGCGCTTTTCTTCATCTCCACCGACCAGTTTCCAATAATTTCTTGGAACAAATACCCTTACATGCACCCACAAACGCGATCATGCCAAATTCGCACCAACCGTTGTATGTTTACAGGAGTTTCAACATAAACACATTGAGCAGTCCTCGGTTTCCTAACCAGCTGTTTGACAACTTGTTGCCCGCGTCCACATGCTGAAATCAAACGAAGCCATATGATGTGAGCAACCCCGTGGAAGGCCCACAACCCCATCTCACAACGCGGTGCAGCAGCTTTGATCCAGCACGTGCCCAACGCTCGAACCCCGATCAAATTATACCACGCGGGTCACTTCCGCGCGCGCTCGTGGACATCTTTCCAACACTAGATCTTGTTGTTGTAACGACTTCAGCATAAAACATCCCCGACCCACATGTGTTGCAACAGAATGTGTCCAACATTTCGTCCCAGGCGCTGTTCCAGATCCATGGAAAACGTTATTGGACATCCCTGTCCAAGGAGGCCTTGGTGTAGGCATGTCTCGCTTCGTTCTAACGCCCTTGCACACGTGCCAGAAGCATCATCCCTGACACATAATACCATGCGGGCGCATCGTGCCATGGTTTATTCTGCGCGGCGCGGGCTTGGCTCATCGGGTCTCCACGCGTTGCCTCAGGGAGGTTCTGCCAGCCAAGCTGCGGGTGGGTAGGTGGGATGTTTGCACGTGCATGGGAGGTGGTCACACGCGGTGCATTGTAGTCACTTGCGCCACATTGTTTGCACCGCAGTCGTTTCTGCTAAAAAAGTGCACCACCTAAATTGCTGCACGTAGCTAGCATTACATATAGTGCTAGAAGCACGCTGGTTTGGGTCCACGCTGGCTAACATGTGAGTGTTATGCCGATGTGGTCATGCAACCCCTGCCGGCTTCATGGGCTGTTCATATTGTTGTCATGTTGTTGTGATGATTGTTCCCCAGATCTGTTTTAGCGTACGGGGTTCTTAGAGAGAGTTTGTGATCGGGGACTTTGGTTGGCCGCGTGTTCTTCTCCCGGGGCCTCCCCTCGCGCGTGCCCCTCTCCGAGAGGGGCGGCCCGCGAGCTCAGCGCCCCGCTGTGAGCAAGTCAGCGGCGCATCTCAAAACAATTGTTTGGCTGAAGCGGTCGGCGGCCTGTCAGCTGACGCGGTCTGGTGGGCTTCGGTACATATTAACATTCCGAAGCCACGCAGACACAATGAATCGTCGCTTCGCCAGAGTTTCAGGGAAACAATGTGGGCAGTGGGGGGGAAGACGAAACTCCAGAACATCTGAAAACAAATATGAAGAGTCTTGGGATTTTTATCAATTTATTTGTGTCCCTGGGCCCCTTCCACCTTGCCGTCCCTTCAGGAGAACGGGCCTCCGCGGGCCCAAACTCGGCAGCATCGGCTGCCCTGCTTTGCCCCCAGGGCGCCACAGGCTGGGGTCTCCTTCGGCGGCGCGCACCAGAGAAGTGGCGGTAGGGAGTTTCCCTCCTCCTCGTCCCTCCACCTCCTCCCTCCTGTGTCCTCTTCCATCCTCCTCATTCCTCCCTCTCCCGGGGGGGCTCCATCCTCCTCTCGCCATCCTCTGCCCACCTCTATCCGTCTTCCTCTCTCCATTATCCATCCCTCCCTCTCAATACTCCATCCTCTATCGACCCTCCTCTCTTCCATCCTCGATCATCCTCTTGCCCTCCTCCATCTTCCTCCCTGCTGTATCTCCGTTTGTTCCCGCGTCCTGGTCCGAGCGCACCCTGGGAGAGGTCCCTGGAGCAGGCGCGTCGGCATCTCTCTGGTTCACCAACTGCTACTGCTGCTGCTCCCAAGAGGGTGCCAATAGTGATCTTTGCAACAGGCTCCGTGACCAGAAGGTTTGCCCTACCAACCTTCACGAGCACCGCCCCCAAGGATTGGCAGAGACCATATGCTCCACCCGACTCATCAGGGTTGCGCCTACCCTACGGGGCATCAGCAATGCCTCACTGTCCTCCTCCTCCTCCTGCTCCCCCTCCCCCTCCTCCCTCCTCCTCCCTCCTCCTCCTCCTCCTCCTCCTCCTCCTCCTCCTCCTCCTCCTCCTCCTCCTCCTCCTCCTCCTCCTCCTCCTCCTCCTCCTCCTCCTCCTCCTCCTCCTCCTCCTCCTCCTCCTCCTCCTCCTCCTCCTTGGGCGGCTCTGCGGCACCGTGCCGCCGCATTTCGCCCCGCGGCCGGCGCCCCCGCCGCGCCACAGCCCCCCCCGTTGCCTCAGGCGCGGCCCGGCGCGCCCGCGGCCAGCCGGGCGTGCCTGTCGCCGCGGTTCACTTCGCATCGCTCGGACGTGTGCGTTTTTTCCTTCGGCGAGGACCATCGAGGAGCATCCTCGATCATTTGGCGAGAAAAAGCCACGCACGAAACCGGAAAAAAACACAGGGAATGGACGTCCGAGTGATGGCCAGCTCACGGGGCCTCCCCAGGGCCGGTCCTGGGCGCTCGGCTTCTCGGGCCGCGTGCGGCCTGCAGCGGCTCCTCGCCGAATTCCTAAGAATCCTTGGGGATCCTTAGGAATTCCTGGGAAGCCTTTTGGTTCCTCAGGAATCCTTTTGGCACTCCTGGGAACCCTTTTTAGGAATTCCTAGGAATCCTTGGGAAGTCCTAGGAATGCTTCGGAACCCGCCCTCGGAGCTGCTCAGGAGCCCTCGAGCCCTCCGCCCCGCCCTCGGGGATCCTTAGGGATTCCTGGGAACCATTTTGGTTTCTCAGGAATCCTCCGGCATTCCTAGGATTCCTTAGGAATTCCTAGGGATCCTTAGGCATTCCTAGGAACGCTTCGGAATCCCTAGGAATCCTCAGGAATCCCTAGGGATCCTTAGGAATTCCGAGGCCTCCCCAGGGCCCGTCCTGGGCGCTCGGCTTCTCGGGCCGCGTGCGGCCTGCACCGGCTCCTCGCAGGCCGCGTGCGCACCCGACCCCTACCCCCCCCCCCACGATTGCCGAGGGGGGGTAGGGCCAGGGTTTCGCAGGTGGCCCCCTGCCCGACTCGGCACGGCGGGACGGCTGCGATCGCCAGCGTGGCATCGGAGACTTCGGCGGCAGAGGTCTTCGGCCCGCTCCTGTCTGCGACGAAAGCAGGCCCGAGCGCGGCGACTTCGACGTCACGGCTCCAGGCCGCCCATGGGGAAGGGGGTGGCAAGAGGAGCACTGAATCTGCTGATGGTGGTCGCTGGCCTTGCGTGGCCACTCGCCAGTGCGGGTCTTCCAAGAACTATGGCAGCAACGAGCGATGCTACATGTGCGGGCAGGACAGGCAGGGACGACCTGATCCCTGAGGAGCCACTCCGCTTGGACAGATGCGTCGCCCTCGGTCTTCGTCAGGGTTGTGGAAGCCCCCTGCCGCTGCCGACGAGATCGATCTCACCACGAAGGGTTACAGCATGGTGAGGACAATGAGCTCGTCATCAGCGCCAAGAAGCAGCTCGCGGCCGCCGAGAAGCGCGAACGGCGCAAACCCGACGACATGCTTCGCCGTGCCCTCGATCGGCATGCCGCGAAGCAGGATCAACACGACCCGCTGGCGCGCGCCGTCGAGTGCCTGCAGGACGAGCTCACCACCAAGACTGCGGGGCTCGGGGTGGCCCAAAGCGAGCTGGCCGCCATCCATCTCGAGGTGGGAGTGGCTCGCTCGGCTGTCATGGCTGCTGGCGCTAGCGGCTTGGCAGCCCATAGCCTCGACTCGGCCTTCCAGAAGCTCCAGAGCGTGGTGGCTGCGGCGCCGGCAGCGGTCACCGCAGACAACGCCGCCATCGCGATGGCCTCCATCCAGGAGCACGTCGGCAAGCTGCATCGCGCTTTCGAGGTGCACAAGCGGGCGTTTGCCTGGGCAGGCCTTACAGATCACATCATGGATGTGGGGAAAGGTCCTGCGCCTGGCACTCCTTATCATCCTTATGGTCCCCGGGATGCCCAGATCGCCAAAGACCTCGAGCAGGAGCCTGCCGACGCAAGTGGCACTGAAGGCATGGCGACTGAAGCAGCCATTTGACGTGACAGTTATGTTTTTTTTACAGCTCGGCATTCGCAGATTTTTTCCTCAGAGAGAGTTGGGCGACTATATATCCATTGCAGCGCCGAGCAATGAAATGTGCCCTGGTGTTACTCGGCCCTCCTCTTGGCGAGCTACT
Organism: Prorocentrum cordatum; assembly: GCA_963575745.1. NCBI lineage: Eukaryota > Dinophyceae > Prorocentrales > Prorocentraceae > Prorocentrum > Prorocentrum cordatum. Next base: position 15,116 of record CAUYUJ010009869.1, read on the forward strand.
CAAGCTGTTTATGCTGATGCGTTTTCGACTGGGTTGTGTGGCGGCGATGGGCTACCCTCCTCTGGCGACTGCAATGGTGCCTTGGCTGGTGCTGGAGGGCCCAGTGGGACCTCAACCCCTTCGGCCAGTGCAGTTTCTGCCCCTGGGAGTGGGCCTACTGGCTCCTCAACTCCTTCTGCCTGCGCTGCAGCTCCCAGTTTGGCTTCCTCTACGAGGGCGGCTGCGCCAGGCCTATCGGAGGCTGCGAAGGGCGCACTTGTGCACTCATCCCAGTCTTCGTATTCTGGGGCCGGTCCGGCCCTCTCTTCAGGTCTTTCGCCTTGGCATGGTATTTCTGATCTCTCTCGCGCCCTACTTCAGACGTGGTCGCTGGGCCTGATCAAGCCGGGCCCAGAAGGGAACGGCCTGGAGGTGCGCAGCAACCTTCGTTTGGGCGACCTTGGCGGCGCGCCCCCAGGAACGCGGGCAAACGCAACATTGCCATGGCCACCTTCAACGGGAGCGGTCGGCCGCAGGCGCGCGATCTGCTCGACAACTCGCCGCGCATCTCTGTTGTGCTGGTTCAGGGGCTCAAGCTATGCGGCGATGAATTCCTTCGCGCTCCAGAGTGGGCTTCCAACCGCGAATGGATGCCTTGTCTTTCTGAGTCTTTGGCCTGCGCAGACGGCGCGTCCAAGGGCGGCGCTGGCGTCTTTGTCCGCGCGCGCATCGGGGCCGCGATCCCCTCGGGCATGCTCTGCACTCATGCGATTGTACCTGGGTGCTTCGCCCTCGTCCACTTCGACGCTGGACCCAGGCGCGGCTTCTGCGTTGGTTCGATATACCTTGAGCGGGGAGAGACGCTGTCCGGAACAAATGCCGCCACGCTGCGCCAGATGGGAAGTTGTTGTCCCACGACTCACTGCCGCGTTCGATTGGAGGCGATTGGAATGTCGGGCCTGAGCTTTCCGATCGGGACTGCCTGAAAGGTTGGATGGAAGGATTGATGCCGCTCCTGATGGGACTTATCGTGATCCAGAGGGGGAAGTATTCCAATCCTGATTACTGGCTTGCTAGCGAACCGGTTGCTGGCGTCGTGACTGCATTGCATCGGACTGCAGAGTTCCATCCACGCAATCATCGCGCATCGCAGGTCATGCTTCGAGGAGCGGTTGTTTAACAGCGGCCACCGTGCTTAAAGGGCCCCCAGCCGTTGCCAGCGACGCCGGCTGCTAAAATTCGCGACGACGCGCAAGATGACGACGGAGAGTGCGAGTTTGATCGTGGACGGGGCGCCCCACCGTTTTCCTAGACTCGCCCTGTGAGTCGAGATGCTGAGTAGCGCCTCGGGCCCAGGCATGATGCGCGGCTTGCCCATCTTTGCCCTTCATTTGTAGGTGCCGAATCTGAGTTTCACTTTTAATCGCCTCTGATGCCGCTTGCCACGTATATCGGGCGCGCTGCTGGCCCTAAATGTTGTGAATATACCCCTGGCGGTGCCCTCGCGCGTTATGAGCCCGCAGAGACGCAGTGCACTCGTGCCCTCGTCTGTCGCGTTTGCGCGCGCATGATGCGCATCTCGTGGTCGGCAGGGGGCCAGCTCAGGTTGCGCGCTTGGCAACATTTGCATGGTGTCATGGCTGATACCAGGCGCGATGGGCGCATGCGCGCGCATATATTCCGCGCGCGGCATGTGCGAGTGTAGCATATGCCTGAGGGGGCGCGCGAACAGCATGAGAGCCATCGAAGGCGCGTGCTTCGGGGGCGACTTCGATCGATTGGCGCAGCAGGAAGAGCGCCGATTTGCTGCTGCTCGGCCCAAGTCTTCTGCATCCTGGCTTCGTCGGCGGCCGACGGCCCAGCCTGGGCATGTTCGCCGATTGACGAAGCCCCGTGGGCGGCGCCCGTCGCGAGTTGACCCCGACCTGGGGCTGACGAGCTTTCTCGGGGGCGCGGTCGGGGCGCGGTCGAATCGCAGCGCGGGCCCCGGGCCGATGTTCGGGACGGGGTCGGCAGTGGGCCTCGCGAGCACAGTGGTAGCATGCATGGTGATAGGGGCCATGGCGAGCTGGTTGCGGAAATGCGGCGCATCTGCGAGACTTGCCCCAGGCCACCCTCTTAAAGCATTGGGGGCTCGAGCGCGTCGGCGCTTCAATTCCCCCAGCGCACGGCTGTTGGCGCTGATCGCTTTCGGCCGCTTCACTGGGCGTCTGTATCCAGCGCTGCGCTGTCGGCACTGGGATACGTTCTGCACCTCTGCGAGGTCTTGGGGCTTGGCCAGCGACGCTCAAGCATGCCCGCGTAGTCTCGCGCGTGAAGCCGACCGGCGGTTGCAGATCTGTCGCCCCCCTTCCACGCGTCGGGCGCGGGCGACTGGGCCCGAGTTTGGGCCTCGAAGCGGCGCCGTGACTCCACGGCTCCTGGGGCGCATAATCAGCTGCGGACGTCGCGGCCGGGGTCCTAGTCCAAGCTGGAGCTGGAGGCCGTCGGGGCCTAGATAGCTATGCCACGGTGCACGCTATAGCCGATGTCGCCGAGTGCTTCGATAAGGCTTCCTGGTAAGGGTTCATGAACGCCGTCAGTTCCCATGGTTCCCCTGGGCCTCTGATCGCCCTCGCCCTTCGCGCGTGCGTGGCGGCCAGGAGATTGGTCTGAGACAATTGTGCGTCGTCCGATGTCTGGGCCAAGCGCGAGGCCCTGCCTGCGCGCGCCATCGCGACGTTCGCTTCGCAGCGCCTCGGGCTCTCGCCCTCCGACATCCCGCGCCGTCAGCACCGGGCGCGCGATTGGCGTCTATGCTGATGACAGCACCATCTCGTCTCTCGGCAAGCTCGCGGGCACCCTCGCACGGGCTCTCAAGGCCCCCCGCATCGTAGGCAACGTCCTGGATGCCCCGGGGCCCTCGACGGCCATGCATAAGATGAACGTGAGCAGTGGTGTTCCCCAGTTGGGCAGGGCCGCATGGCACAAGCTACGTTGTCTGCGCAAAATCTATTGCGACGCCCTGGGAGTCCCAGGGATTGAAGTAGGTTCTGGGAGGCTTCTAAAGTTCACCACCTTGAGGTCACGAGCGCGCGCGGCTGCTGGGCGTGCGCCGCGGGGGCGCCGCGGTTTCGAGCTGCGCGCGAGGTTGGTTCGTTCGGTGTGCCTGCTTGCCAAGCAGGCCTTACCGTCGGCCATGACCCACAGCAAAACCGCGCTCGGTGCGCCGCCGCGGCTCGCTGCGCTGATAAGGAAGAGACTTCGCGCTCGCCTGGCATTGCCACGTCATGTTGGGTGGGTGGCGCCCTGCTTGCAGGGGAGTCCCTGCGCCGGCCCCCAGGTAAATGCTTGGACCGCCCCCATTCATCAGTTGGCTTTGCTGCGCCGTGATCGCGTTGTGCCAGATGGAGTCTTGCAGGGGGTTTGGCAGCGGCAGATCCACAAAGTCCTTCGGGCCCCCAAGCCACAGGCGCAGGTGTCGGGTCCCGTCGGGGCCATTCTGCTAGCGCTTCGGGACTTCAAATGGAGACCTCCGCGGGGCGCCTTATCAGGACCGACCTAGGTGATGTTCTGGGCCACGGGAAGGAAGCCACCTCCACCGTTCTGACACTCGCTCGGGTTGCTGCTGTTCGGAGACCCCGGGGAAGGTGGGCCTCTCGGCCCACTTGGTCCTCAGAGCCTTTGTTGCCCCAGGGGGCTTTCGGGATATTGTATTGAGCCCGTTCTGAAGGTCCTTGCCAAGGCCGCCCCCCCAGAGGAACCCGGTGAGGACCCCCGCGAATCAGGCGATGAGTTTGATGGCCCCGCTGCTGACCCCGATGTTAGCGGTAGACAATGGATGCATGATTCCAAAGAAGGTGGATTTTTACGCGCCACAGTTGGAGGTGGCATGTGGACACCCGCTCGCAATCGGCAGAATGGCTACTGCGATGCCGCACCATGCCCGTTGTGTGGACATGCTCAACGCACAAGTTACCACATGCTACGGGGGCGTGGTCACATCGATCAGGTGCGGCAGCAGCATTTCCAAGGCATTGACCTTTGTGGCTCCCCTGCTCGTAAGCATGGGTCGTGGATATGGGCCATGTTTGCCACCGCTTCCACCGCGCGATTCGTCGGGCAGATGGCGCGCGCAGCATGGGCAACCACGCGGCACCACGGGACGTATCTTTATTGATGAGGTTCGTCGGGGGATATGGCATTGGCCTGGGCGCTCTCGAGCTGGATGTGGTTTCGCACAGCTTCAGCCTCACGGAATAGGAATATCCTTGTTCACAGGGCCGTACCAGGGCCCATTTAGACTTCGGCGGGGGTTGATGTATACACCTTTTTGCAAGCCGTGCAAATTCAGACTGTTGGGGGCCATCTGGGGTGAAGTCGATGACCTCGGGGGCCTCCGCGACGCTCTTCGGGTCGAGCTGGTCAGAGGCCACCGGCGTGGACCTGGCGAACTCGCTGCGGGTTATCGCTGGGCGGATCTTGGGGCCGCAAAGGGTCGCGACCTTCACGGCGCCTCGAGAGATGCTCGCATGGCCGCGGATATAGCCCACAGTAGGTTTCGCGTTTGCCTTCGCTGGGTGGCGAAGGTCCACGCTTTTTATGGGGCGGCGGGAAGACAAGCCACGCGACCTCGCATCAAGAAAGGACACCGCCGCCGTCGACAGCCCGAGGCCCCCGAGCGCGAGGTCGCTCTGGAGCTTTGGCACTCTGTTGAACAGGTGCATGGCGCGCGATCTGGCGCTGCCGATTCTGCAAGAAGGGCGCGAGGACCATTAAGATGATCGTTGAGCACTCCACCTCTGCCTGCCCTGCTCGTGCTCGCGCGACGGCCGCTGCGCTTGCGCCTGGAGCCGACCAGCCTCCGACTGACGTTGGTGGGGGGGGAGGGGGCGCCTTCCCGTGGCGCCGCCCTCTGGCGCGGCTGCTGGCGGCGGTGGGCCGCCCGCTCTGTCCTCGCCCTCGTCCGCTCGCGAGGGAGACGGCAGCGGGGGCGCGCCCGGCGCCCCAGGCAACGGTGCGAGGGGCGGCGGGGGTTTTGAGATGGAGGCTGGCCTGTCTCAGGCTGGCAATGGCGGTGGCCCTGCTGCTGCTCCTCCGCCCCCCGGCGCCTCGGACCTTCGTCGTGCCGCCCGGCGTCTTCGCGAGGTCGGGTCGTCGTCGGATTCAGGCGGCGGTCTTCAGCGTTCGGTGCGACGACGGGTCCGTTGTGACCCACCTGTCTTAACTTGCACCTCGGCCCCTGACGACATGCCGCAGGCCGTGCAAGAGCTCGGCATCCCGGCGCGCTCGGGCCCAGCCTCCCAGCCAGCTGAACGGCGCCGGGTTGGCGCCGGCAGGCTGCGACCCCCCCTGGCGGCCACCGCCGTGCGCAGTGCCGACGCAGCCGTTGCCTGATGCTGGGATCGCCCCTCCCGGGGCCGCTCGGGGGCACAGCTGCTGGGCTTTTCCTGCGCAGCGTGGTTCTCTGCGCGCGGTGCGGGCTTTTGAACGCTGCGGGCACGGCGGGCCACTTTTGCCTGTGGGCTGTCAGCCCGTTGGGGTCAGTATAGGATGCCCGACCGTGCGGTGAGCCATCGCGAGCTGTTGCTCGGAGGTCGGCGCCCCGCCGGCGAGGGGAGGCCCAATGGGCGCTCCACCCCCGGGCCCGAGGCGTCTCCAGGCCACGGGCTTAAAAGCATTCTGGCGCCGCCTGGGGACCGCTTGCGGTTCTGACCTCTCGGGCTCGTAGTGTCCTTCGGGTTTGGCTTGCCTCGGGCCCGTGCGGCCTCGGGCTCTTCCATGCTGCGATCGGCGCATGCGCGGGAGAGGTGCGCGACGCGCGCCCCGCGCTTCACTCTTGTCCGCGAACGATCGCCCTCAAGCTGTTTGCTGGAACATGGGCGCTCTCCCCGCGATCCTTCTGGTGGGGGGAGCGCGTCACGTTCAGATGTTTCGGGGGGGTGCTAGGGCCCCCCTCCCTTTTTCCTGTGCGCGCTAGGCGCCCATTGGAGTGCGGCGTGCGCCAGCTAGACTCGTATCCTCATCCTCCTCTTCCTCATAACTTCTCCTCGCATGGATACCTACATCCCGTTTTCCTCCCATTCCTCTGACTCTCTCCCTTTATGGGCAGTGAACCTCCTCTTCCTCGAGGGTCTTTCAATCAGAGCCGCCCAAAATGGTTCGGAATTGATAGGGTGGGAGGGTCCCAGACCCCCGACGTAATGATTTTTTCAGTACGTCGACCGGCTTTGCATCCTGAGTCGTTTTTTGACGTTCCCGAGGCCCGGTGAGGGCCCCCCGAGGCCGAAAATTAGGAAAAACCTCCCGTCATGATTTTTTCATTGTTCGAGGGGGTCTGGGGTCGCGCTGCATCGCCGATGCAAAGCCGATGCGGCGCGATCTGGTGCCCGACCCTTCTCTGCCCCAGCACCGCAGGCGCATCGCACGTGCGGTGCGGTCCTCCGGCGCCGGGAGGCCTCCACGGAAGGCGAGGGCGTGCTCGCGCCAAGCCTGTCTTCTCCTCGTGATTTTCGCCGTCCTCCTCCTCATGGTTGTCTTCCTCCCTCTCCTCCTCCTTCTGTTCCTCCTCTTCCTCCCTCTCCTCCTCCTGCTATTCCTCCTCTTCCTCCTCCTCCTCCTCCTCTCCTCCTCTTCTCCTCTTCCTCCTCCTCCTCTTCCCTCCTCTCTCTCGTCTTCCTCCTCCTCTCCTCCTCCTCCTCCTTCCTCCTCCTCCTCCTCCCCTCATCCCTCTCCTCTTCCTCTCCTTTTCCTCCTCCTCCTCCTCGTCCTCCTCCTCCTCCTCCTCCTCCTCCTCCTCCTTCTCCTCCTCCCCCTCATCTTCATCCTCCTCGTCCTCCTGCTTTTTTCTTCCTCCTTACCCTCCTCCTCCTCCTTTTCTCCTTGCTCTGCCGTTTGCGAATCACGTGTTTCGTCTCCGCGTTTGAGGTCTGCGCAGACTGCAAAGTCCTCCCCAAGGTGCCATTCAAGGTGCTATCCTAGCGTGTTTTTGTCCTTGTCTCTGCTGGATCGGTTTACGCGATTCGACCCCCAGTGCTTTCTGGGCCTGGTGTCCCTGGTGTCGCGAGGGAATCGCCTCGCAGTCCTCTGTATCCCTTGTGCGCAAGTTAAGCGCCGAGTGTCTTCTCGTGCGGGATGCGATGACGACCCGCTCTTGAGCTTGGCGCTCGGCCCCGCACGATTTTAACCTGCTCCTCGATTATCTTTTTCTTGACGTCGCTCCTGCAAGCACGATTTTCACCTGCTTCTGCGTGCACGATTCTCACTTGCTCTTGCGCGCCGGGCGCCACACGAGCGCCGCGCTGGTGCGAAGTCTCTGGGGGGGGAAGGACGGGGCCCAGACATCCGATGTTGGGACTTGTTCGCAGCGTCGACCCCCAGAGCAGGGCTTATTTCGATTCCTCGGATTCGATTCGATTTCGATGGCTTCCGATTCCGATTCGATTCGGTTTCGTGTTCCGATTCGGGATCCGACTTCTCAACGGAGGCCCATTAGCCTGCCGACTTCCGCCGATTCGACTCCTCTCGACTCGGCTGCCGATTTTCGCCGATCCGATTCATTTCGATCGCCGATCCGACCTGCCGATTCGATTATGGTCTCTCCTGCCCTTTCCCCCCGGACCGGCTTCTCGGCCCGACTTATTTTGTTGACGGTCCCGGGGTCCGGCGAGGGCGATCGAAAATAGCACAACGCGTTCCGTCGTGTTTTTTTGTGGCTCGAGGGGATCTGTCGAGGGAGGAATAGCCCCCCGACCCCGATAGGTGCCGTTTACGAAACGCCCCTGGGCGTTCACTACACAGCCCTGCCCTGTTCGACTCATTTCCTGTCTTCGTTAACTACATGGCTTCGCTGGTCTGGGTGCTTCTTATGAGGGTGGATGTTCCGCTCTCTGATTTTCTGGGGGAGTGGAGGGAGTGGCGCGTGGGGCATGGGGAGGGGAGGCTGGGGCATGCACGCCGCCCTGCTGCTCCTGGTGCTCCGCCCGCGGTACGCCTCCTCTCTGCTTACGCGCCGGAAGATCGGGCCTGGCGAAAGGGGGGGATTGGGTAAGGGGGGGTTACGAAATCTGCTGCATGCAGCTGGTTTCGGCCCCGCCGCCGGGCCCATTCCTCGATACATGGGCGCCTCCGGCGCCGGGAGGCGCCGGGAAAATCAGCTGCGCGAGCTGATTCTCAAACCCCCCCTTTGCTATCCCCCCCTTTCGCCCGGCCCGAGAAGAGCCGCAGGATCGTGCGCGAGCAGACGCGCGTCTGCGGCGTGGCCGCCTCTGCGCCCCTTCGTCAGGGGGGGCCCGGCGACAGGGGGGCGGGGGGCCAGGCTCCGTCCGCGGTTCGCCTCCTTTCTGCTTCTGCGCCGGAAGGGCAGCAGGATCGTGCGCGCAGATCTGCGCGTCTGCGGCGTGGCCGCCTCTGCGCCTCTTCGCCAGGGTCACCAGCCTCGAACGTCTCCCTACTATCCCTAAGATTGGCATCCCAAAAGGCGATGACAATCTTGGGGGTCCGCCCTCGAAAAAGAAGGGAATCCCTGAGATTGGCGTCGTGATGAGGAGATGCCCAGCATAGGTCGGGCCAGGCGAAAGGGGGGGATTGGGAAAGGGGGGGTTACGAAATCTGCTGCATGCAGCTGATTTCGGCCTCACCGAGGGAAGAAGAGGATGATGTGGCTGACAGGCTTCATGATGCCTTGACGCCCTCGGCCGGAGGCCGAGAAAGTAGCTAAAGGTATGGAAGAATCCATGGGAGACCCCAACAACAACTAAAAAATCAAACCAACTCAACCACTCCGACACCGGGTCCGTCGAGGAGAGGGAGGGGAGGAGGTAGGGCGAGGCCGTCGCCGGGGCCTCTCCGGCAGGGATTCCACCCTCCGCCGCGAGCGGCGGCCGGGCGACAGGGGCACGGGAGACAACTCCCGCGTGCGTCTCGTGCAGGGCGCACCGACCACCACCTCACCACCGACCGGGGGCGGGGGCGGGGGCGGGTCGTCAGCGACGTCGGCGTCGCTGCACAGGCCGTCGTCGTTCCCAGCCTGGTCGCCAGCCTGAGCCGTGTCAGGAGGGGGAGAGGGAGGCGCAGGCCGCCGCTTCGAGGCCCGAGCGCCGTCAGGGCCGGCCGAGGCGGGCCGCCGATCCGCAAGCCTTCTGCGAGCCGGGGCCGGGACGGCGTCCGGGGGCAGCGCGCCCAGGATGCGGATCCCGAGCTCGCACGCCATCACCTGCAGGCGCGACCGGGCCTCAGTGCTGGGGCCGGCGGCGAAGGTGATCCAGCCAGTCTTGGCTGTGACCCTGGGCTGGCCGGCCCACCAGGCCTCAGCGACGCCGTACATCCGACCGAGGGCGGCGCGATCGGGCCCGAAGCGGGGGCACTCGGCCCAGAAGTGCCGGGCCGAGGCGGTGGCGTGCCCGCAGAACGGGCAGGGGGCCTGGCCGTTGGCCCGCCGCGTCGGGGTGCAAGAGGCGCCCCCGCGCCAGACCTGCAGGAGGCTAAGGTCGTCCTTACCAAGGCCCGCGCGCCAGGAGCTCCCTGAGCTCCACGGGAGCTTCGACGAGGCCTCGATGTCGACGTCCCCCAGGCCCTCCTCGTCGTAGCGCGGCCGCTGGGGCCGCTCCTGGAGCAGCCGGGCGCGCGCGCAGACCCGGAGGACGTGCTGACCTCGGGGGGAGGAGGCGTCGAAGTAGGGGGGAGGGCGGAGGAGGCGACGATCCCGGCCACGGCGGCCGCGGCCCGGGGATCGAGGGAGGGCCCGGCGCGGACCCAGACAGGCAGCAGCCCGGGCGAATCCGGGTGGGAGACGAGCCCGAACGAGTCAGCGTGGTGAGCCACGCACGAACGCCAGAGGGGCGGGGAAAGCGAGCGGCCAGGCGGAGGGCCTGGAGAGTGGTGCCGAAGATGGGGTGGAGCTCAAGGCGCTCGGCCCACCACCGTCGTTGGTCCCACCAAGTGCACCGGGTGCGAGCGACACACCAGAAGGTAAGCTTGACCAGAGAGGGGGGGGGGGACATTCCTCACCGAGGGGCCCATTCCTCGATACATAGCCGCCCCCGGCGCTGGGAGGCGCCAGGAAAATCAGCTACGTGAGCTGATTCTCAAACCCCCCCTTTGCTATCCCCCCCTTTCGCCCGACCCGATTGGCATCGCTTGGAGAGCCACATTTGGAAAAGGAGCCTCCCTCCATCTTTGAAACCGACGTGAAGTTTCAGAGCGGATGTGCAAATCGCGGCGGCGAAAGCAACACATTGAAAAACGTGCCCGCCCGCCATCCGTGCCATTTGGTGCAAGCTTTTAAGACGATGGCGTGCGGCGCCACATTGTTGCGCTTTTCAACACGACTGCGCGCTGCGTCAAGGCGGGGGCCACACTCTGAAAACGACCCGCCCTCCATCTTTGGAACTGTTGCACATTTGAACTTTCAGGGCAATAACTGTTGAGGACGTCTCAGACGAAACACCCTGTCCGCCGTAGCGACACGCCTGGGGGCGCAACAGACAGGAGTTGCCTAGAACGAAAGATCATGGAGAGAGGAAGAGGAAGAGGAGGAAAGGAGGAGCCTTTTTGCGGGCAAGCGCCTTTTACGACGTACGGGTGTGTGACTTGGTCGGGCTCCATCCGATTTTTTACTCAGGACTTTGGGCACCAAGGCTTCGGGTCCCTACGTCCAGGCATCCAGTTACTATCGTGTGGGCTTTCTTCCCGTTCAAGGACCCGATCGTCCGTGCATGTGACATCATGGCCCGCTACTGCAAGGGATGGCGGCTGGCTTCCGACGCCGACCACCGTGCGCCCGACGACCTCTCGCCGAAGGAATTGTCGCAGTCTTGCTCGGGCCTGTCGGGAGAGAGCGGAGGAGGAGAGGTCACATGGTTGAAGGAAGCGAGGGGTCAACCCAATTGCAGATGCCCTTCTCCAGTCGAGTGTGGCAGCGTGGGAATAGATCAGCCCTGCGGAGTTGAGGCCACGAGATGGCCTCCAATTATCACTGACCGTTGCTCCCCCGAAAAGAATCGGGGAGTTCAAGAAAGCCTGACATTCGGAACGTGCTTGTGGACACGAGGGTGGGTCACATCTTGGGAGAGGAGTTGGTTAATCGCACTGCCCACAGTACTGTGCACGATGATCTACGGCGGATTCCCCCTTCTTATCAGTTCATTGATGCGTCCAGGAGCCCTACGAACATTTTCAGACAGGGTGTTCTGCAGAGGCTACGCCACCGGGGGGGCTACACTGCACAAGGGGGGTACCGCTTACAGCTGGTTTGTCCCCATTGCGGGGAGGTCGACACGGCTCACCACAGAGCGTGGAGGTGCGCCATCAGTGCGGCATGCAGAGAGGAGCGTGGCCCAGACATCTCAGAGGCAGACAGGAGTTCCGACCCTGCTGACCCACGTTTCAGTCACCTGTGAATTGATCGCCCTGCCCTAGTATCTCTACACCTTCCCATTGTGTTATGAAGAACTACGGCTCCGTGTGTTCCAACATCGCCCCTTTTGTCTTGGAGTCCTCGACGCTTCTGTTCAGCGACGGCTCGTTGCTGTGCCTAAGCGAGAAGGGCTTGGCTCGTGGAGGCCGGGCGGTGGTGGACGTAGACCCGGAAGAGGCTCTCATCAGAAGTTTCAGGGGTCCCCTAATCGACAATTGTTTGTTGACAGTTGTGAGGTTGGAACATGCTCGGAAACTGGAGCATATACATTACCAGTGGCGGGCTGTTTTTCGATCCCGGGAAGTTTTGAGGGTCGGGGACGACGTCGGGGTGGTGTGGTGTATACTTGCTTCCCCGTTTTCCGGTGAGACAACGAAAACTGTACAGACCAGGATGCCGTATACACCAGAATCCTTTTTCATGTGCGAATTTCAGTGCGGGTCCGGAAAAAACATTGGTGTATGAAGTTCGCTTCCTTACATACTGCTTTGCTCTTTTCCTGGCCGTGCAACACCTGGAAGTGGAGGGAAAGTCTGAGCTTCCCGCTGACTGCATGGCTCGTATAACAGGAGCAGCCTCTCTTGAGAAACACCTCTGGATCCACGATCGCATTCGGTGGCATATGGAGGGCGGTCAGGGCTTCCACCTGCGAGGGCAAGCATCAGTGGTCCATCAGCAAGCTCAAGGCTCACCTCATTGACCGCCCAGGTCAGGAACATGCGCGTGGCCAAGAGCGCTGGAGAAGCGAGGATAACAAGCGGGCGGATGAAGCCGTTTCAGTGGCCGCGAGGCGCTGCGCAGATTCACGTGGCTGCAGTCACGATTTCGAGTTGTCTACGGTTTGGTATCAAGTGTGTATGGTTTTTGTTTCTGCGCTACGCCCATGGTCACAAACTGGTTGCCCACTCACGACTCAAAACAACCGGCGCGCGCTCAAGCGAATCCTCAGGGAAGCCATTGGTCTATCAACAGTTTCAGCAAATGACTCCACGCGGGCCTCTCGCGGGCGCATCCCGAAATCATTTGCACGCCCTCGCGTGCTTCATCGGGGGAGGGGTGCGACCCGTGTGACAGAAGACCATGCGGGCCACTCGCGCGCCCTGGCGGCGCGCGCATGTCGAAATCCTCATCGTCATCGGCTTGACCAGCATCGGCGCCGTCATAGGCCTTGCCGTCATCATCATCATCATCATCATCATCATCATCATCATCATCATCATCATCATCATCATCATCATCATCGTCATCATCATTTCCGCCGTTGTCGACGTCACCATGGTACCACGCCTTCCCGTGTCATCGACCTGCCTTTCAGTGCCCGCGCGCTAGCATGGCCTGCGAGACGCGGGGGGAAGGCCCCATTCGTCAGCGCCACCGCGGCCGCGCCGGTTGTGCCAATCTAGGTGGGCGTTGTGCGCGCGAGCTTGCGCGTGCTAGCGCGGCCGCAGAGATTCGCCAGCTAGTGCCAATCAGTCATCGCAATCGCGGCCGCATGGGTTTGCGAACCAAGTTGCCGGTGGGAGGGCGGGATGAGTGCGCGAGCAGTGGAGGCGACAACCCAAAGTGGTTCAAAGCGAATAGCACCACATATATTGCACCACAGCGGTTGTACCACGTGAAGTGCACCACAGAGCTTACACTACATAACTCGCACCACATAGATAGCACGCTAGCGCCACATAGATTGAGCACGTAGCTATCATACACCACAGAGACTGCATGACATCGATTGCACCACTTGGGTTGCGCATCGCGTAGATTGCACAACGTAGCTTGCACCACATCGATTGCACCACGTAGCTTGCACCACTTCTATACATCACATCTGTTGCGCCATACGAATTATACCACACAGTACGCTATAAAACATAGTTTCGGATCCATGTTGGCTAACTTGTAATGAGGGGAGGCATTGATTTGAGAATCGTCGCGCCCCGCTGGGGGTCCTCTTGGGGCGCCTTGGAGGACGCGGGGGCCATCGCGGGGCCTTGGCGGCCGTCTTTGAGGCTGTCTTGCGCCGTCGTGGAGGCTGCACAGGGCCGCCTAGTCCGACCTTCGATGCCATCTTGGCCGTTTGGGTGCTGATTTATGGCCACGCAGGCCTTCTTGGGGACCCTCGTAGAGCTGGTCTTGCGCCGTCGTGGAGGCTGCGCAGGGCCGCCTAGTCCGACCTTCGATGCCATCTTGGCCGTTTGGGCACTGATTTGGGGCCACGTATGCCTTCTTGGGAGCCCTCGTAGAGCTGCCGTGGGGGCGGGGGAGGGAGACCGGGGGCCATGGACGGCCCGTCCCCGAATTCGGATTCGGGCGATTCTTGTGCTGGGGAGGCCGAACATGGAGGGGTTCTCCGAAGGGCTTAGGCGCGACCCGTCCTCCTCCTCTTCCTCCTCCTCCTCCTCCTCCTCCTCCTCTTCCCCCTCCTCCCTCCTCCTCCTCCTCCTCCTCCTCCTCCTCTCCTCCTCCTCCTCCTCCTCCTCTCCTCCTCCATCTCTCCTCCTACCTTCCTCCTCTCCTCCTCCTCCTCCTCCTTCCATCCTCCTCCTCCTCCTCCATCTCCTCCTCCTCCCCTCCCCCTCCTCCACCTCCTTCTCCTCCTCCTCGGGTCGCCTACGGCCCCGGGGGAAACCGTGCAGCCGAATACCCAGAGCGGATGGTGGCCTGGATGCAGCGGGGGGCCTTAAGTACTGTTTCCCAAGGCACGAAACCAACCGGAGATACATGAGTTCGACGCACAGCAGCCGCTGCAAGCGCGGTGGCGGATCTCTGGTCCATTGCATATTTCGCAAATGTTCTTGCCGGCGTTCAGAGGAAAAGAGCTGACGTAGCAGTGGCTTGCAGTGAACTGTGACCGCCCAAGTAACGCGCGAATGCGCGGTGGTACACTGAATTGACTTGCGGCTCGCAGCAAAAGGGTGTGAATCAGGCGGTTTGCGGCGTTTGTCATTATTTCTGCGTGCCCCAGGTGTGGTCATGTCGAGGCTAGTTGCTACGACATGTTGTGTTGTGTTGTGTAGTGTTGCGATGTGCGGTGACGGGTATTGTTTGTTATGGTTCCGATACCGTGTTGCATTATTCGGGCCGCACGAAAGGGGGGGATAGGGAAAGGGGGGGTTGCGAAATCTGCTGCATGCAGCTGGTTTCGGCCCCGCAGCCGGGCCCATTCCTCGATACATGGGCGCCTCCCGGCGCCGGGAGGCGCCGGGAAAATCAGCTACGTGAGCTGATTCTCAAGCCCCCCCTTTGCCATCCCCCCCTTTCGCCCGGCCCGAAGGGTGGGTCTGCGGGTCAGCGCCAAGGGGGGCCTCTTTTCTTCCCACCTCATTGGGGCCGCCCCCCATCAGCACCCGCCCGATGGAGCCTCCCATCAGCAGCTTTGCTATCCCCCCCTTTCGCCCGAACCGGCCCGACAGTCGCTTGCCCTGCTTGCCTTGGCCGTTGCGATGTGCCCTCGCTGGCGGCCGGTGCTCTGAGGTTGGTGCCCTGGGATGGGAGAGGAGGGAGACAGCACGAGGAGGAGGAGGAAGAGGAGCCTTTGCCATCCCCCCCCGTTTCGTCCGACCCGAACGATGTGCGAGCAGCACTGCAGCAGCGTCCGGCACGCCGCAGACCTTTCTCTCGCACCGTGGATCGTCGTCGAGCGGACTCTGTGGCCGGCCCTGCCCCGCCGTGCCTCTGCAGTGCACCGAGGCAGCCCGGGGATCCTCCTGCCAGGCCATGGGTCCAGCCTGCCTCCCTGCCTCCTACCTCCTCCTCCTCCTCCTCCTCCTCCTACCTCCTCCTACCTCCTACCTCCTACCTCCTCCTACCTCCTACCTCCTCCTACCTCCTACCTCCTCCTCCTACCTCCTCCTAGCTCCTACCTCCTTCTCCTACCTCCTCCTGCCTCCTACCTCCTCCTCCTCCTCCTCCTCCTCCTCCTCCTCCTCCTCCTCCTCCTCCTCCTCCTCCTCCTCCCCCTTTTCCTCCTAATCCTCCTCCTACCTGCTCTATGCTGGTTCTGCACGCGGCCCTGTTCGTGGGCGGGAAGCATATCCGTGTCCATCCATGGCTCCGCGGGCCGCAGGGGATGTTCTGTGCTGCTGGAGGGTCTCCCGGGTGCCTCATGTGGGCTTCGTGGGAGGGGCCTTCTGTGGCCTTTGGATGATCACATGTCAGGAGGGAAAGAAACACACAGACACAATTGATCGTCGATTCCCAGAAAATATGGGAAAATATGGGAAGTGGGGGGGAAGACAAAAACCCAGAAAATATGGGAAAATATGGGGAATGGTTTTATTTGTGTGTATTTATATATATATATATATATATATGTGTGTGTGTGTGTGTGTGTGTGTGTGTGTGTGTGTGTGTGTGTGTGTGTGTGTGTGTGTGTGTGTGTGTGTGCGTGTGTGTCTTGGGGCCCCTTCACATCGGCGGAAGCAAACGTTTGATTTGGCATCAACGTGTTTTGTTCGAGGAAGATCTGGGGGTTCGCGGCGTTTCAAAGAGTGCGGATGCAGGGTTTTTCCTTCTGAACTGTTCTCGAGGCCTTTGGAAGCTGCGTCGGGGCGGGAAGTGTCGACGTGTTTGGGGGCCATCTAGTCTGGGAGCAACAGGGGGCGGCGTTGCGGAGAGGTCCCTGGCAGGGCGCCCCCCCCGCTAGAAGTCACAGGGGACCTTCCATACTGGAAGACGGCGTTCCGACACGCCACACTAAGCCTTCAGCACGGTGGCGGCTACTGGCCCCATAGGCGTGGCAGCCCCAGTAACGCAGCATCGTGCAAGTGGAGCGCGGAGTTCCTGTCAAACGGAGTGAGGAGCAGCGTGCAGCTTGGTGGCGCACAGGTTGGCTTGCTTCTGGGCGGGCAGCTGTCGTTTCGTCTTGCTCCTGCAATTCCTGTCGCTGCGTCATCATCTTCGTCCTCCTCGTCCTCCCGTTCGTCCCGCACGGACGCGGCCGCAGTCGCCCTCTCTCTCTCTCTTCTCTCTCTCTCTCTCCCTCTCTCTCTTTTCAAGGGAGGGAAAACCACCCAGACCCGACAATTGGCGTTTACCATGCGGCCCTGGGAGTTTACTAAAAACAGCCCTGCCCTGCTTGATTCTTTCCTTTGGGTGCATTTGCTGAACGGTCTCGCGCGTCGGGGTGGGTGGATTTTCTGCC
>CAUYUJ010009870.1:0-31614 GCA_963575745.1 Prorocentrum cordatum
GAAAGGATTGCCTTCAAAGCGAACCTGATCGGGCCCAGGCAACTCCAACCCCAAGTCCAAGAAACCCCGCTCGAAGAACTCAACCGCAACTCCATCCAAACCCTTCTGACTGACAGGAGGTGGCACGTAGGTTCCTGGATGGGCGAAGGCCCCAATCAGAAACTTGACCAGGTCAGGCGAATTTCTGTCGCACGCTGCTCGAGCCCAGGTAATAATTTCCACCCCTACCAATTCGACCCTATCCTCCTGACAGACCATACATTCCCATACTATTTGAAACAGAGAATCGATCTTAGCATGACAGAGCAGGCACAGCGGGCTGACATGGTAGCCATACCTTAGCGCGCGAGAATTGGTCCACAAGGCATTACACGAGAGAGCTCGCACTGAGCCCTTCTCCCAGGCCGAGAGTTTTTGTCGAGCGGAGCCCAGCCGTGACGACATCGAAGCAGAGACGATTCGATCCATCAAGGTCGGGGGGGATCCGATTGGGGGCCAACTCCACGGCAGGCTCGTCCAAGCCTTGCGCAGGCACAGGTGGAGGCACGCCTACGCCACAGAAAAAAATCGCCGTCCACCACGTTGCCGCACGCCGCTCTCTCAAGCTGGCGAAGCACAGCTTGGTGAAGCAGCACTTTGAAGAGGGCCGGCGAGAGCAGCGTACACGAGAGCTCGCGACCCATGTCATCTATGAAAACCGACATGTTCTTCGGATCCCAGCCCATGGGTCTGAGACTAATATACATGGCATTCATGGGTCCTGAAACGCTTCTCCACGTAACAGCTTTCTGCGGACTAGAGAAAACTCCATCCCAAGAAGCGCGAATAGTGGCCCAATCCGAAGTCCCTGGAAAAGCGTTGGTCCTGAGAAGCCAAAGCTCTTTCACATAGCGAATAATCGGGGCTACTGAGCCATGCCAGACTGGGTCGCCCTCGATCAAAGACAGCGAAGTTAAAGACCGACGGGCAGCATCAAGCTTAATAGAACTCGCAGCTTCACGCCTGAGACTGTGCACCTCCCCGTCCGTCAGGCCCTGGACTTCGCATCCATCGATAAAACCAGGCATCGGACCCGAGGTCAACACACGAATAGCTTTGCGCCCAAAGTGGGACCTCAATCTCTTCAACCGTTGTACGTTGCGAATCAGCGTGGCCTTCCTCTCCTTACGTTTCTTCATCCTTCCTTTCCCGGTACGAAAACTCCGACCCGCCGTGCCGTCACAGCCGAGGTTGACCGCGGAAGCATCCAGCACACCAAAAGGGCCGAGGTCGACCTCCAGCTGCTGGCCCAGAGAAGCGCACAAGCAAACCAGCGCAACTTTGTCGAGAGCAACACGCCCTCCCAACATCTGCCTGATACCAGCCAGGAGCAAAGAGGCAATGTTCGCTTTCGCCGACCTGACATACGAACGAGGGCCGATGGCCGAGATGCTGGTATCGTCGATGTAGGCGTCGAAAGACGAGAACTCCGAAGACTCTCGATCGACGCCATGATAGTTGACCGAGCGGGGGACCGTGTCGAAGGCATCTAACGCATGTAGCCTGAAAAGCGTAGTAGCCATGCTGCAGCCCGCGATCATGCCGCGCGTGGCCCACACAGGGCCAGCTATGATCCCAGAGAGGAAAACGAATCTGGCCGGCTGGTGGGCCGCCAAGCACAAGTGGAGGACCCCCATGGGGAGCTGATGCCTGAGGCCACGGAGCTCCAAGGCCTCCAAGTCAATCAACTCATAGTACTTGTACATGTCCCACAAGGCGGTGGCCGAGCAGGCGCCTCTCCTGACCCCAGCTTCCGACCTGAAGGCCTGACGCCAAACACAGTCCATAGGTCCTCGATGCTTCCTCGCGGCCCAGCAGTCCCTGGAAAACCGAGCATCCCAGGACTCAGCCAAAGGCCTACGGGCCCGCCCCCAGAGGCGGTACACCGAGGGAAAAATGCCGATGGGGCGAAAGCCCCCTTTTCCTTGGCCAAAAGGGCCACCAAGACGGCCGAAAGCTGGGACGGCAAGATGCCCGAGCGCTCGGCAAGAGACAAGAGAAGACAGAAGTGCCTCATGTGAAACCCATCATATCTCCCTCCTTCTCCCTCCTCCTCCCTCCTCCCTCCTCCCTCCTCCTACTCCTCTCCCAACCCCCCCGTCCCCCTCCTCTCCCTCCTCGTCTGTTTCACCCTTCTCTCCCTCTCTCCCCCCCTCCCCCTCCTCCTTGTCCCCCAGCCCCCCTCCCACTTCTCCTCATTGCCCAGACACCAGAGAAACCAACAGGTCTACGAGCAACAGCGCAGCGCCATGCGCAACGCAAGCTCAGGCTTGCCACGAGGGAGGGAGGCAGAGATATGCGCACTTCTAACCAGACTCTCGAGGCGGATCCGGCGGTGGCAGAGGGCCTCCCAGGAAGCGCACCACGAAGGGGAAGACGAGGCAGGGGCAGCGGCATCAGCACCTCTTCCTCCTCCTCCTCCTTCTCCTCCTCCTCCTTCTCCTCCTCCTCCTCCTCCTCCTCCTCCGCCCTTCCCCCCCACTCGCTTCCCGGCCCTCCTCCATCCCACGGCCCGCGCGGAACCCGCCCTGGGACCACGAGCGGCCGCCCCCCCCCCCCCCCCCCCCGCGGGCCTGAACTGGTCCAGCGCCCCGGCCCACCACCCGAGGCGGAAGAGGCCTCCCCGCGCCGCGCGCGGTCCGCGGCGAAAGGGCGACGCGCGCCGAAGCGCAGAGGGAGGAGGAACAGGGAAGCGATTTGAAGGCGCCATAGAGGCGAGGAGAGGCGATTTGAAGGCGAGAGGAAGAGAGGAGGGAGGAGAGGAGGCGAGAGGCGAGGAGGAGGAAGAGGAGGAGGAGGAGGAGGAGGAGGAGAGGCGATTTGAAGGCGCCACAGACGCGGGTGCGAGCTGTCGGGCCCCCGAGGGGGGCTCACGCTCGAGCGGGGAGCCCCCTCGGACAACACTCGCCCGGAGACCCCCTCCAGAATTGGCACCCCGGAAGATCTGAGGGTCGTACACGTACGGGTGTCAATTGGCGGGCCTGTTTTCCAACGCCACCACCAAAGTAGGTCGAGGGGGGGTCCTCTCCTCCTCTCCTCCTCCTCCTCCTCCTTCTCCTCCTCCTCTTCCTCCTCCTCCTCCTTCTCCCAATCCTCCACCTCCTTCCCCCTCCAACTTGTGGTGGTGGTGGTGGCAAACAGGCCCATCATCAATTGTCAGCTCGTGATTCCGCGGTGTCCCCCGCCAGCCTCGCCGCCGCCATCCCTCGAGATCTGGGCGTCGCAGTTGTCTCGCCACGAGTGGCTGTTTCCCAGTTTTGGGGCCTGGGGCTCCCACAGATCGATCTGGTTCGAAAAATCCCGCAGCAAGGTGGGTTCTAGGGCTCCGGTCGTGCTTTTCGAGAATGTCCCATTTTCGCGCCGTCGGATCTCGGAGTCCCCCAATCCTCATCATCCCGGTTCCACCTCGCACTCGCCTTGGCAAAGCCCGATGGCGTCCGCAGTTCCCGTCGTCCTCCTCCTCCTCCTCCTCCTCCTCCTCCTCCTCCTCCGCCTCCTCCTCCTGATCCGCCTCCTCCTCCTCCTCCTCCACCTCCTCCTCCTCCTCCTCCTCCGCCCTTCCTCCCTGGCATCCTGCCACGCCCCTCCTCCCTCCCTCCTCACTTCCCTCCCCATCCCCCCTTCCCCCTCCTCTCCCTCCTCGTCTGTTTCATCCTTCTCTCCCTCCCTCTCCCCCCCTCCCCCTCCTCCTTGTCCCCCAGCCCCCCTCCCACTTCTCCTCTTTGCCCAGACACCAGAGAAACCAACAGGTCTACGAGCAACAGCACAGCACCATGCACAGCGCATCAGCATCATCCTCAGCAGCAGCATCATCATCATCATCATCATCATCATCATCATCATCATCATCATCATCATCATCATCATCATCATCATCATCATCATCATCATCGTCATCATCATCATAATCATCATCATCATCATCATCAGCATCATCATCATCAGCTTCATCGTCATCAATCAGCATCATATCATCATCATCAGCATCATCAGCATCATCAGCATTATCATGATCCTCATCATCATCACCAGCCAGCATCAGATGCAGCATCATCATCATCATCATCATCATCAGCATCAGCATCAGCATCATCATCATCAGCATCATCATCAGCAGCAGCATCATCAGCATCGTCAGCATCATCAGCATCAGCATCAGCATCAGCATCAGCATCATCATCATCCTAAGCATCATCAGCATCATCATCATCATCAGCATCATCAGCATCAGCATAATCATCATCATCATCATCATCATCATCATCATCATCATCATCATCATCATCAGCAGCATCATCAGAATCATCATCACCACGATAATCATCATCATCATCATCAGAATCATCGTCATCAGCATCATCATCATCATCAGCAGCATCATAATCATCATCATCAGCATCATCATCAGCAGCAGCATCATCAGCATCATCAGCATCATCAGCATCAGCATCAGCATCGGCATCAGCATCATCATCATCATCAGCATCATCATCATCATCATCATCATCCTGATCTCCATCCTCATTCTCAACCTCCTCCTCCTCCTCCTCACTCTATCCGCTGTCTACTTCCTCTTCTTCTGAATCATCTTATGATTCCTCATCTTCCTCGTCTTCCACTTATCCTCTTCTTTCTCTTCCTCCTCCTCCTCCTACTCCTCCTCCTACTTCTCCCTCCTCCTCCTCCTCCTCCTCCTCACCATCCTCCTTTCCCTCCCTTCCTCCTCCTCTTCCTCCTCATCCTCCTCCTCCTCCTTCTCCTGCTCCTCTTCCTCCTCCTTCTCCTCATCCTCCTCGTCCTCGTCCTCCTCCTCCTCTCGTCCCGTCCTCCTCCTCCTCCTCCTCCCTCATCTCCTCCGCCTCCGCCTCCGCCCTCCGCCTTCGGTACTCCGCCTCGCCTCCGCCGCCTCCGCCTCCGCCTCCGCCCTCCGTCGCACGCCTCCTCCTCATTCCTCCCTCCTCCTCCTCCTCCTGCCTCCTCCTCCTTCCTCCCTCCTTCCTCCCCCCCTCCTCCTCCCCCCCCCATGCTTATCCTCTTCCTCCTCCTCACTCCTCCTCCTCCTCCTCCCTCCTCCTCCTCCCTCCTCACCTCCTCCACTCCTCATCACGCCTCCTCCTCTCCTCCTCCTCCTCCTCCTCCTCCTCCTCCTCCCCCTCCCTCTCGCTCCATTCTTGCCTCCTCGGGGAGTGCCCCATGAGCTGGGCTGGGACCACGAGGTCCAGCCCTTCCGCTGTATGTGACGTGCGGGTCCCCCGGCCGCCGCAAAAAACAAGCCTCAGCCAGAACTATGTTTGTCCCACGCCGCCGCACGGTACGGGGTACAGTTTGCCCTGGGAGCTGGCCCGTACACACCTGTATTGAAGGGTCCAAGGGACACACAAATCAGTAGACACAAGTCCCACGGTCACATGATTTTCTATTATTTTCAAATATTTCTCTTGGCTTGCGTCTTCCCCCCCGCTTCCCAGATCTGCCCATATCAGGGAATCGACGATGATTTGTGTCTGTGTTCCCCCTCCTGACTGTAAATCACGCGCATCGCATTGAATCATGCCGCATTCGGCGACAAGTCCGCCGACCCTGTCCGCATGCGTGTGAAGTCTTCCCGCTTGAGCCGCCGTCGCCACTCTCCCCCCTTCCCTTTCGGGGATTGACAGACCCCCCTTTAGCAAAACGTGGTTTAGTGAAAACGACCTGAGGCCCAAACCTGGCGGGCGCAAGCCTGGAAGATAGCGGCCACGGCGCTCTCTCAAGAACCAAACACGGACAATTCACTAATCGACGTGTCACTGTTGGGGGTCCTGTCCAGCCCCGACCCCTGGGCCCTTCTCCTCAAGCGACCGAGCCAAACGAACATCGAGCAACGTCGCACTCGACAGGACAGGACAGGAAGTCTGCGTGCCGGCTCCGGTAGCCGGAGCGGTCCCCTGAGGGGCAGACGCGCGCATGGCAATAGGAAAATGCATCAAGTGAAACGCGTGCATGGAAGGCCGCTCACGCATCCAACGAATCTCTCCATCTCAGACGAGGTCGCCCTTGAGATCGTTTGGCTTCCGTCCGGAACCACGGCGACGCACGTCCGTCGTTTGGCTTCCGTCCGTTTGGCAACGTCGCACTCGACGCAAAGGAAAGCCTCCTCCCCTCGAGCCCTTCTCCGCGCCAAGGGGGAAGGGAGGTCCTGCAGGTCGACCCCCCCCCTCAGGAAGGGGGGGGGGCCCGGGGGTCGTGGCCCTCCCCCTCTCCGGCCAAGACGGCCCACGAGCGTCCCACGGAGGCGCAAACATCAGTGAAGGGGCCCTGGGACACACAAATCAATACACACACAAACAAAAAGATTCCCCATATTTTCCTATATTTTCTGGGTTCTTGTCTCCCCGCCCAGTCCCCAGAGTTTCCCATAGTTTCTTGGGGACCGACGATGAAGCGTGTCTGTGTTTTTTCCTCCTGATGAATCAATCGAGACGAAAGGAGGGTCCTCGACCCCTTCCCCGCCGGGGAGGGGCGGTTCCGGAACGGGACCGCCGGGGCTGGACTCGTGGGGGGGGGGGGCCCGAGGCCAGCATGACCCACAAGTGCCTCCACGAGCCTCGTCGTCGTCGCCGTCGTCGAGTTCGTCGTCCCTTTTCAGGGTCGGCGGCACCGGCTGTGGGGCCTTCGCAATATCTCAAACTCTTCACGCCAGCGCTTGCGAAGAACGGCTTCTCGGACGGGCTGGGATCGGTTGGGGCGCCAGTTGGACAGACTTGATCCTAAGCGCAGTGCCGCTGGGAGCTGCAATTACTGCCACCCTTCGACTGTATCACGAATTCGGTGATTTGATTGGCGCTGCTCGCGTGGGTCCCGCGTCTTTGACATGAGGTTGACTCTACACCGACCCATGCGTTATCTAGTGGCGCAGCCTTGCGCTGCACGCAGAGAACGAAAAGGACGCTGGTGGTGAACGATGACCTCCACCAGCTGGAGCGCGGGTGGGTTGGCGCGGGTGGCGGGCCTCCACTCCTCACCTCACCTCTACGAGTGCTGCCCGCCGCGGCTGCCGCTGCTGCCAGGCCTGCCTGGCAGCAGCGGCAACCGTCTGGCCGCTGCTGATCAATTGCTCGGCCCAATTGATGGCCCGTTGTTCGGCCCAGTTGTTGTTCGGTGGCCATTGTTCGGCCCAATTGATCGGCGGCCGTTGTTCGGCCAAGTTGATGGCCCGACCTGGCGCTGTCTGTCGGCTGCGGCCCTGGCGACGAGCCCGACCCTTCGGCCCCCCCTCTGGGCACTCGGCGGCTCCTGGCCGGCGCTGCCGCCGCTCGCCACGCGGGCTCGGTGCCCGCCCCAAGGTCTCCTCGTTACACCTCTTCCTCCTCCTCCTCCTCCTCACCTTCCTCCTCCTCCTCCTCCTCCTCCTCCTCCTCCTCCCTCCCTCCCTCCCTCCCTCCCTCCCTCCCTCCCTCCCTCCCTCCCTCCCCCCCCCCCCACCCCCCCTCCCTCCTCCTCCTCCCTCCCTCCTCCTCCTCCTCCTCCTCATCCTCCTCCTCCTCCTTCCTCCTCCTCCTCCTCCTACTCCTGCTGCCAGAGGTGCCGCCCTTCCCCAAACCTGAGGGGAAGCCAGTCGACAAGCTCACCCAGGAGCAGTTCGACGAAGTGTGCAGCGCCTGCCTGAAGCAGGTAGGCAAGGACACCAGCGAGGCCAAGAAGCGCCTTCAGGTCATCATGGACTACATGGAGCGCCAGGGCGTGGACGGCTAAAACGAAAAAAGCGTCCCCAGAAAAAAAAGCGTCCCCCCCAAAAAAAGCGTCCTGGAGAGGACGCGAAAAAGCGTCCCCAGAAAAAAAACGAGCTGTTTCTGGGGACGCTTTTGGGGGGGGCTGTCTCCCCACGCGCACGCGGGGCATACTGAGCTCCCATTGGAGGGCTGGATGTGCCCTGCCTCGGTTTGGGTTTTCGTTTCGCTTCGGCTCGCCTCGCTCGATCGCTCGACCCGCCCGTGCGTGGGGGGATGGCCCCCCTCTTCGGCGCGGCGCGGGCGCGAGGCGGCCCCCCTCGGCCTTCGCGCCAGGGCCCGTCGACTGGGCCGCCTCATCAGAGCCCTCAGAGCCCTCCACCTCCTCCTCCTCCTCCTCCTCCTCCTCCTCCTCCTCCTCCTCCTCCTCCCTGCCTGCCCTACCTGTCTTGACCCCTCTGACGTCATTTGCATGGCAAAGAACGTGTCGGAGCTCTCCCAAAGGGGTGAGCTAGACGGCCTACATCAACACAGCTTAAATAATCAAACCACGGGCGTCACCCAACAAATATGTGTACATTTGTGTATATATATGTGTACACATAGGTGTACACAAATATATGTATATACACATATGAATGTATAGATATAGATGTTATTGTAAGGGTGATCACACAGATGTAACCATATGAAAGCACATAGATAGTTGATCTATGTATCATACGCTGCTCAGCACGAGTGCCAATGAGCCTGCGAGCCAGCCGTCTAAATAATCTACCAATCGGAAGCCCTTCCGTCAGCCGGTCAGTCCGTCCACTCGGAGCCGCTCCAACTCCCTCTCGACCCTCCCAGGCCCCCGTCCCATCCGAGGTGCACCATCAGCATGCCCAGCCCTATGATCAGCTGGCCTGTGGCATGTCCTGGCAAGCACTCACGTCACCTCTCCCAGCTCATCTTCCACTCGCATCTGCCCGTGCCCTTTACGCCTGCTCGTACATGAGAGAAGATGATAAGATGAGGAAATCTGCCATATACAAACATATATATATATATACATACACCTAGACATACAATCACATATATATATATATATATATATGTATATATATATACATATACATGTAGAGTACCGGCTAGCCAATGTGGACCCCAAACGGTTTGTCTCTACTAATATATGTGGCGCTATCTACGTGGAACAACATATGTGGTGCTTTCTACTTGGCGAAATACACGTGGTGCAATCTACTTACTTAATGCCACTCATATGGTGCAGCCCATGTTGTGTCATCTACGAAACGGGAAAGGATGTAGCGCACTATGAATATACAGGTGGTGCATTAGATATGGTGCCACCTATGCGCTGCAACCAATGCTGCGTGTGCACTGTACGTTGTGCAATATGTGGTGCCATCAACGTGGTGCAATCTATGCGATGAAACTCACTTTGACTGTCTTGAAACTGTCCTCTCCACTGCTCGTGCAAACATCCCACCCTCCCACCCGCAACTTGGTCGCAAGACCTGTTAAGACCCTGACGGTACGTACCAAATGGCACTTGGCAACGACACCGACGCCGACGACGACAGCGACAACGACGACAACGACGACGCCGACGACGACTACGACGACACCGACGACGGCTCCGACGACTTCGACGACGACGACGACGACGACGACAGCGACAGCGACGACGACGACGACGCCGACGCCGCCGACGTCAACGACGACGACGATGATGACGCCGACGACAACGCCGACGACGCCGACGACGCCCACGACGCCGACGACCACGACGACGAGAAGGACTTCGGCATCCGTGCGCGGCGGCCGCGCGCATGTGCCCCGCATTGTTTTTATACGTGATTGTGGCCCTGGCAAGCGCGCGACCGATGTTAAAGGAGTTCGACGCGCGCGCAAAAGTTGTTCACGTGACCGGAACATTGAAAAACTGTTTAGGGTTCGGAAAGCGCGCGCGGGTGGACATTTGAGTTTTGGCCGATTTTATCTTCGAGGAAGGATGGTACGATTCGTGTGATGTAAAAAAACTCGGTTTTGGAATTGTTGAAAGCACGGTGTGTTTTTGGAAGGGCTTCGCCATGCGCGCGCGGCGGCCGCGCGCACGTGCTCCGCACGGTAGTGCGCACAAGGGATTGCGGCCGTGGCAGGAGCGCGGCCGATGTTGAAGGCGTCCGACGCGCGCGTACAACTTGCTCGCGTGATTAAAAAATGTTGGAACAAAAACAAAAACAAAAAAACATTGCTGTTCTAGGGTTCGGGAAGCGCACGCGGGAAGAATCTTAATGGTTTGCACATTTGGTTCCTGGATGTGTGGTACGATTCGTGTGATTTCATGAAAGTCGGTCTTGGTACTGCTGACACCACAGCGTGGTCGGAAAGATTTCGACATGCGCGCGCGGCGGCCGCGCGCAGGTGTCCCGCATGGTATGTTTTACAAGGGATTTTGGCCCTGGCAAACGCGCGACCGTCGTGGAATGAGACCGGCGTGCGCGCAAAAGTTGCCCAAGAAGCCCGATTGGACAGGAACATTGAAAAAAAAAACATGTGTTTGAAGGATTCGGAAAGAGCGCGCGGGCAGATGTTTCAGAATTCCTGGGTGAGAGAAATCAGATGCTTTCATAATGTGTTTTGAAGCGGATTGTTGGATTTGTTGAAAACACCGTGTGTTTGAAAGGATTTCGACATGCGCGCGCAGCGGCCGTGAGCGTGTGCCCCGCATGGTATTATTTGAAAAATAATTAGCGCAAAAATGCTACGTCACCGAATAGCACTTGCTGCAAGAGAACCGAGGGGGGGGGAGGGGGGCGATACCCGCATGGTTGCGACACTACGAATTTACAGAATAGATGGACACTGGGTCGGAATATTACGTGTTTTGCATAGGTTCCCGGGGAATCGATGAATCCAGGGGGAAGGGTGGTAGAATCGGTAGAACCTATTGTTTGAGAAAACACGGTTTTTACAAACGAGTCGACACATTCCATGCTCTTGAACAGCCCACCCACCCACCCGCAACATGGTTTGCAAGACCCATGCGGCGGAGAATGCGATGAGTGGTTGGCGTTGGCTGGTGCGCTTCTGCGGCATCGTCAACCCGCGCATGCGCCCGCGCGCAGCGGTCAACTAGTTTGGCACGACCGGCGCGGCCGCGGTGGCGCTGACCGCTGAACACTCCCCAGCAAACACCTCAATGCGAGTCGGTCACTTGGGTGGGCGCGGAAACATGGCCACGTCGACAACGGGAGACACGATGATGATAATACCGACGCTGGCGAAGATGTTGACACAACGACGGCGCGGCCAGGCTTGGCTGGGATGATACGAACTCATATTCAGGATGGGCGATGGAGCAAAATTCCCCGAGAAAACGTGCTACGAAAAGGGGGCCTTAATTCCAGAGGGGGGGAAGGGGGTTATACAAATATTTTTTTGGGAAGGAGAAGAGCAGATGTAAAATCTACGCTGAACAATCTACGTTGTGCAATATACGTGGCGCTATATATGTGCGGCACATCGCTTGTGGAACCCGCTGTTGTCAAGTTCGCCGCTCGCGCAGTCATCCCACCCGCCCACCCGCAACTTGGTTCGCAAAACACACGCGACGACGATTGCGATGAGCGCTTGGCGTTGGCTGGTGCATCTCTGCGGCCGCGCTAGCCCGAGCATGCTCGCGCGCAGCGGCCACCTAGTCTGGCGCGACAGACGCGGCCTCGGTGGCACTGATCGCAGGGCACTTCCCAGCGGGCACTTCAATGCGAGTCGGCCACTTGGGCGGGCGCGGTATCATGGCAACGTCGACAGCGGTAGACGCGACGATGATAGTAGCGACGCTGGTGACGACGATGACAACGGCGACAGCACGGCCAGTGACGGCGCCGATTCTAATCACGCCGACGACGATGACGGCGCCCCCGCGTTGGTGATGAACGTGTTGGAAGGAGTTCGACACGCGCGCGCGGCCGACGCGCGCGAGAGTGGCCCGCATGGTTTTATTTGACAAGGATCATGTCCCCCCCCGGCACGCGCGCAAAGGCGTTCGAATGATGTCGACATGCGGCGCGAAAGGCCCCTGCCCTGGAGAGGAAAGGGCGCGACTGAACGTGCCAGTCGTCTGTGGACACCGGGGAGCGAACACCGCAGCATTACAACCCATGGGTGTGAAGCTTCCGGCCTTGCTGTTCAGAGGCGTTCGCGCGATGGGAGAGACCAATGCCTGACCACTCTGCTTGCCAGCCGGCGGACTCTCGCCCAACTTGCTTGTAAGATCGGCATGGACAAGCGGAGTATGAGACGACTGCCAACACGAGTAGCGGTCGATCGAGCAGCAGCTGAGTATATCATGCTCGGGCTCCTCGTGTACAGCGGCCGGGTCGTTCAGAATGCTGAGACTGAGGCTGCGACTGGCGTCGCTGCGCGTGTTGGTGTGTTCGAGCCGGGAACCATCAGAACCATTGTCGTTTGAAATGCTATGGTCCTTGTCCTTGCCGCGGATGGGAGGGCAGGACTGAACTCGACGCGTGCCACAGCCAGAGGCTGCAAATGGCTCGTCAGTGGAGCTCTCGAACTCGAGGGAGGTGTGTCTGATGATCACGCGGACGTCCGCCATGACCAATGCGGGAAACTGCATGCGTTCGAGCACCAATCACCAGATTGTCGAACAAGGAAGCGTTGGGCCTGTCGCCCACATGCAAGAGAAGCCCACACGTCTTGAGTCAAAATGGCTTGAGCCAAAACGGCTGCGGAGGCTCTCTGGGGGACCTCTTGGGCCGTTTGGCAGCTCTTCTAGGGGCCTCTGGGACCGCCGTGGACGCTGCGCGCATAAGAAAAGCGAATGCGCTAGAAGTGTGAATTGTCCTCAAAAGAATGGGGCAACTTTTGCCCTTTCGGGCCCTCCAGAGTTTCCTCTTGGAACCGTCTTGGGGCGTCTTGAGGCCTCCTTGGGTCCTCTCGGGGGGGTCCTTGGGGGCCTGCTGGCTGGCTCTGGGGTTCTCTGGGGCCGTCTTGGGCGGTCCCGGGTGCCTCCTGGGCCGCCTTGGGGCCGTCTTGGAGCGTCACTGGGGCCCTCTGGGGGATCTTTTAGGCCGTTTGGGGGTTTTCCTGAGGCCTCTGGAACCGTGTTGGACGCTGCGCGCATGAAAACAGCGAATGAGCTAGAGATGCGCGCTGTCCCAAGGGAATCGGGCGATGTGTGCCTCTTCGGACCCTCTTACAAGCCCTCTTCGAGCCGTCCTGGGGCGTCTTGGGGCCCTCTTGGGCCGTCTGGACGCCGCGTTGGCCCGTCTGGGACCTATGTGGAACACACCTTGGAGCTCTGGGGGGGCCCAGGAGACCTCCGGGGAGGCCCCGGGGAGGCACGAGGCCTCGGGGGGGGGGGGGAGTGGGGCACGGCGTATGCGAGGTGCCCCTGGTGGTCGTCGGCCCGGGGGCTCCCATGGCTGGGCTGACAGCACGTGAGCGACGATCAAGAACGAACCTCACGCGAGACGGCACAGGCCGCCAGCGCGGCACGGTACGCTGAAAGCGCGTGCGCTTTCGCGTGACCTTGCGCGGGCAGCTTTCGCGAAATTGTCGGCGCGGACGAACCCGTTTGCTTCTGTCGCTCACATGGAAAACTGCAGTTCGGCGCCAGTCGAAAGAAGTAGGTAAACGCCATGAAGTCGGAAGGCGGATCAAGTAGATTGGGTTCAGGCCCTCCCAGAAAATAACAAAGCACGGCAAGAGCGCATCGATTCTTGAAGTAAAACAGGCGTTTGAAGTAGATTGGGATATGGGAATCCAGAAATACCTACTCCCAATGCGTGTAGGCTTACTTGAATAGGCTCTGACTGCGAGGACGGAGACGGCGGGGAGCGCAAGTGACCCGCGCATGCTGTGCGCGGTTGATTACCAATATTGGCACGACTAACGGCAACATGGGATAGCGAAATAGACAAGGGGGCTGCCGAATGACCAACCGAACGCAGGCCCAGCCGACGGCGCACAGGGTTCAGCGACATGCATTAGCGGATGGGCTGGGCTGGGGTTAGAGACGCGGGGGCGGGCGGGCGTAAAGGGCCCGCAAGCCTGGGCGGGATACCGCAACCTTGCCTAGGCCGCCGATGGAAACATACTCCATCGACTGCGCCAGTGCTCACCACTCCTGATATCCGTCATCATGTCGTAGGCACTGAGTGGACTGTCCTCCTGGTTCCTCCAGCTCTCTGCATTGAAATGTAGATACTCATTCAGGGGCCCAGGGCCCGGATTCACACGCGCTCCTGGGCGTTACCAGGGCGGCCCGCGTCCTTTGTTGAGACGCCTCGGGGGCGTTGTTGGGAGGCCGTGCTTCCAGCAGAACAGAGGGTGGTCTCCGGGCCGGACCTGGAGACCGCTTGGGCCGTCTTGGATGCGGGTGGGCTGGCAAGAGGCATACTGTTCCAGACACCCAGTCTGGCATGGCCCCTGGCCGTTTCGACAGCAGTGGTCCACGGTGTTGCCTCTGGCTGCTCCCTGCCAGAGCTCCATCTTAAGAGTAGGCGGCGAGCCAGGGGGGGAAGTGAGAAGGGGCGTACCTTCTCAGAAGGTTCAGAAGTCCCCCAGACTTCTGAGAAGTTTTCTAAGCCTTCCCCGAAGACAGAAAAAACTTCTGAGAAGGCGCGAGGGCTTCTGAGAAGTCCCGCCGCTTTCTGAGAAGGCCTTCTCCTTCTCAATTCCCCCCCTCGCTCGCCGCCGAAAGAGGGGAGCTGAGAGGCCCTGACAGGATGGGCAGGAGCGGAAGCTTAGTGCCTATCCTCTGGGGGGTGGGCTTCCGCTCCTCCTCGTCTCGCCGTCCTCGGTTGCCCTGCCCCCGCCACATACAGTCGGGGCGTTGACCTAAGGAACCCTACTCCAGATTTCGCAATAAAGGGAGGGGGGTCTCATTTCGGGGGGGGGGGTCTCTTCCAGGCTATCTTGCAGGGCCTGGGGGGGTCTGGGGACGATGTTTTGGAGGGTTCTCCCACGGGGGAGGTCTGAAATGGCTTGTCTTGGAGGGTCCAGACCCCCCCCTTTTATTACGAAATTTGGAGTCAATAAGGAGCGAGGCCCCTTTTTTTCCATAAGTTAAACTTCGATGTCCCACTGAAGACCTAAGGAAAACCTGCGGCAAGCTGCGAAACGCTTAGGGAACGCGGAGCCCCTCCCCCACGAAAAGGGTTCCTTCTTCAAGACCCCTACTGTACGTCGACACCTGTTGGACCGACGCGGCGCTAGCGGATACGGCCTCCGAGGGACCCCAGGTGGTCGGGCTTCTTCCCCGGGGCAAAAGTGGTCTCAACTCTCCACGTGTTGCGGAGCCCAGGATCGCCCTGAGTTCCACTACCGGCGGGGGTCGATCGGCCCACTCTGCCCTCTCCCCCTCCTCGCCTCTCTCCTTGCCGTGCTCTCTTATCACCCTGTAGGCTCTTCTGTGCACTTCGGCTGAACGGATCTTGCCTTGATGTGTCGCAGTGTCGCAGGGAAGGAAGGAGGGCAGGAGTACGCTTTAGCAGCGCAAGCCCCATGGGAAAGAGGACGAGGAGGAGAAGATGGAGGAGGGGGAGGAGGAGGAGATGGAGGAGGAGGGGGGGAGAATGAATGTCATTCATGGTCCCATGTGGCCTTCTATCAAGCTTGATGTGCACTCTGATGTGGCCGTCTGCCTAGCTTGATGTGGACTAGACCGTGTACTCTAAAACCGGGGTGGAGGAGGAGGAGGAGAAGGAGGAGGAGGAGGAGGAGGAGGAGGAGGAGACAGGGGGGGAACGAGGAGGAATATGATAAGTTCAAAGAGGAGCGAGGGAGGGGGGGAAGCGAGCGAGTGAGGGAGGGGAGCAAGTGAAGGGGGGGGAGGGCGGCAGGGTAACGAGGAGGAAGATGCGGAGCTCGAAGAGGGACGAGAGAGGTGCGGAACCCGAAAGGTGCCGGTACTGCTACTCCCTGGACCTCTCCTGGGGTGTCGTCTGACCAGAGTCTTGAAGCGAGTCCAGTGGTGACGACGAGGGCTTCCCAGGAGGCCCGCAAAATGGAGCACGGGCGCAGGGCAGCGGCTTCGGTGCCCTTGCTTCCTCTGAGGGGTGGGGGAGCAAGCGAGGGAGGGAGAGCGAGAGCGAGGGGGGAGGGGAACGGGAGGGGGGGGGAGGGCGGAAGGGGGCAGAAGCTCCCCTCGGGGCCCTGCCAGTGCTCGGGCGTCAATTCTCCCTGCACTTCTCCGAGATCGCTTCGCAAGGTGGTCCAACCCGCTCCTCGATGGCCCTCGCCGAAGAAAAAATGCACACGTCCGAGCGATGCCAAAGGGGACGGGGGGGGGAGCGAGGGAGGGCGGGGAGCCAGAGAGAAGGAGGGGAACGGGGGAGGGGGGGAGGGCGGAAGGGAGGGGATCGAGGGAGGGGAGCGACGGAGAGAGAGGGTAGCGAGGGAGGGGAGCGACGGAGAGGGAGGGGAGCGAGCGAGGGCGGGGTGCGAACGAGGGAGGAGAGCGAGGGAGGGTGGTGAGGGGTGCGAGGGTCAGCGAGGGGAGCAAAAGAGAGGGAGGGGAAAGCGAGCGAGAGAGAGGGATAGGGGCGCGAGCGAGGGGGGAGGGGAGCGAGAGCAAGGAGGGGAGCGAGAGAGCGAGGGGAGGGGGCGCGAGCGAGGGCGAGGGGGGCCACCGGCGCGCGGCGCTCCCCGAGCCCCACAGCGCCCCGAGGCCGAAGGCCGCCAGCGGGCTCCGCCGCTGCCCGGCGACTCGCCGCGGGGGGGGGGGCGGCGGCGGCGGCGGCGGCGGCGGCGGCGGCGGCGGCGGCGACGGCGGCGGCGGCGACGGCGACGGCGACGGCGACGGCGACGGCGACGGCGACGGCGACGGCGACGGCGACGGCGGCGGCGACGGCGACGGCGACGGCGACGGCGACGGCGACGACGACGACGACGGCGACGACGACTATCCATACCCCCGCCCTTCCCTCGTTTCCTTTTTGGGGGCCTCCTGGGCGGCCCGCGTTGTCACCGCGGGTTTCGCCTCGAAATGAAACCGGTGTGGGAGTTCCCAGGAAGCCCCCCAGGAAACCCCCGAAAAAAACCCGATGTGGGGTTGATTCTCAATGATTATTCCCCCCGAATCCTGGGAGGGGGGAGGGAAGCTTAGCTGCTGTTCGAGGGGTTCCGGGCCCGACAGTTAAAAACATCATTAACTCTGGAAAGAACCAAAACATCCCAGAACATAAAAAATATGAAAAACAAACACACACATTCACACACACACACACACATTGTGAGGTGTTTCAATTTTTTCGGGGGTCGGGCAAACCCCTTCAAATCGCAATTCGGGCGAAACCCCCCTTCAGCTTTGCTGGACTTCCGTCTGCCCCTCCACTGCCCATGCGTATGTTCACAGATTTCAGGCGGCCCCAGAATCGAATCGACGAGCCGGATCGGGTCGACTGGAGCATCGAACCGGCAGAAAACGGCTGAAGCCGGCTGCCAAATCGAAATCGGCAAGAGTCGGCAGGGCCGAGCCGGATCGAGTCGAGCCGGAAGCCAGCTGGACGGACGCAGGATCGGAAAGAAAATCGGCAGGCACAGTCTGCGCGTCCTCTGGTGGAACTCGTTGCTGAAACCCTCGCACGCCGATCGTGGTCGCACGTCGCCAAGCGTCATCGTGGGTCGTCGAAGGTCGCCCGACGCCGTCGAAGCTTGGCCGGCCTGGGGATCCGCACTGCAAGCCCCCCCTAGGGGTGTTCGGGTTTCCCCAAACCCTTGGCGGACCCAAACCGCCCCTGGGAACCGCCCCCCCCCCCCAGAGGGAGGGGTTGGGGAAACCCGACACCCCCTGCAGAGAGGGGGGGGGGCGGGGAAGGCAATCCTAACCCCCCCACCCTCCCGGGGAAGGGGGGGAGGGGGGAAACCCGATACCCCCCCGGGAGGGGCTGGGGAAACCCGACCCCCTCCCCCCCATGGTCGGGTTTTGGAGAAACCCGACCCCCCCCCCACCCCCCCAGCGGGGGGTTGGGGAAACCCGAAACCACCCCCAAGGGGGGGAAATTGGGGAAACCCCAAATCCCTCTCAGGGGGTGGGGGGGGGGAACCCGAACCCCTCCTAGGAGAGGATTCGGGAAATCCCCAACCCCCCCCCCCAGGGGGCATGGGGGGAAAACGAATCCCCCCCCCAGGGGGGGGGGTAACCCCCCGGGCGGGGGTCGCACGGGGTGGTTTCGCCACACCCCCTTTGGGGGGAGGTCGCACAGCCAGGCCCGCCTGGCGGATTCCCCTCCTCCCCCCGAGGGTCAGCGGGCCCCTCGGGGGCCTGCCCGGGGACCTCGGGGGCCCCTCGGGGGGCCCTCCGGGGGCGGGATGTGGACGGCGACGACTCCTCCCTCCTCCCTTCCTCGGATGGCACTTCAAGGCCATCTTGTGGCCTGAAGGCAAAAATCCGACTTCTTGTCTTCTTCGGCCCCAGGGTTATACAAGCCCCAGCGGGCCTCACAGGCAGAAGTCCTCCAGCAGAGACAGAGCACGACCCAGCGTCACAGCCAGCGTCCGACCGACCTCGGGTGGGATCCCTCCGAACCAAACGCGGCTTGGCCGACCGCCGTGCCAGGCTGCACCGAGGCAGGAAGGCGTTGGAGGGAGAGAGAAGGCGACGACTACGCCAAAGCGAGGCCGGATCGGGCGAACTCGAAATCGGAACCGTAAATCGGGATGTTCGCATCGAGCCGGATCGAGTCGGAAACCTGGGAGATCGCATCGAGTCGGCCGCGAGGAGTCGCAAAGCGCCCTGGATTTTCGTGGGAATCGACGACTGTCGGTGCCTGCGTTTGCTTTCGATCCCATTCAACATCGGCCCAGGAAGCATCCCGGGGTCCGTCCTTGGAGGCCTCCCAGACGGGGTCCGAGCAGACGGGGTCCGAGGATCGCAGCGCTTCGCCAATGCACCGCCGATGCATCGGCGACGCCAGCGCGGAGAAAATCAGGCTTCACATCGGGCCGCATCGCCGATGCATCGGCGATGCGGTGCGACCCTCTGCCCCCATCTGCTCCGACCCCATCTAGGATCAAGTCGGGCCTGTCCCCCCACAGGCGGACTTCGGAGGACGAATTTCAAATAGTCCCAGACGTAGCCCCAGATAGTCAAGGTTATCAGGAATATCGTCCCCAGACTATTTCTCGCCTATTCTTGAAGATTCCTCCTGTAGAGGGACAAGCCTGACTTATCGGGAGCGGCCAAGAGGGGGGTGTCCAAGAGGGGGGGGCGCAAATCATGACCGGCGGCACGTGCGCGGCCCAGCGGGGGGGCCAGAGACGTAATGAAATAAGAAACGGCGCCATGAAATCTGAGGAAATACCATGGCCCCCGCCATGATATCCCCCCTCCCCCTAGTCATCACCCCCCTCTTTTCCGCCCCCGAACTTCACTCTAGGAGGCCCCGAGCCCCGAGCTCTGGCGACGAGGCGCCTTCGGGAGGATGTCAGCAGGCATCGGGGGCAGAGAGGGCCGAAAGGCCTAGAGGGAACACTTTTCTCAACCAAGTGTGTGAGATCGCACGTACATTCAGTCCTCTGGCGCGAGAGCGCCCCAAAGCCAAATTGGCTGCGTAACCACTGTCGGTCACAAAGAGGCGAGGGGAGGAGAGGAAAATGAGAACAGCGGGACCACTTTCAGTGGGACCGACAGGGGCCCCGAAACATCACCGATCCCCCGAGACACCCCGGATACCTCGCAATAAACCGGATCCTCAAGAGACCTCTCCTCACTCTCACGAGCCAGCTCCTTCCTCGAAGCCGTCCTCGATCGGCACTTCAGGGAGTTGTTGAGAGACCTTTCGGACAAGTGACCGTCTTCATCGATAAGGCACAAGGTACCTCGGCAGAGGAGGTCGGACAGCGCAAGATTTCCTCGGCCGGGATCCGCCTTCGTGAGTGCATCTGCCGCCATTCGGCCATGAGAGACCCACCTGATCTGAGAACCTATGGCACACATAGCATCTCTCACCACAGCAAGCTCGATCGACGTGCGACGATCTTGTTTCGAGCCAGCACTGTTCTTACTGAGAGTATCAAACACACACTTGGCGTCTACAACTGACAGAGAGGAGACATCATGAGCAAGAGTGCACTGAGAGCTCAAGACGACAGAAAAAAGGTGCCGACGCGAGATGCCAGTCGGGCCGATTCACATCGGCAAAGACAAGATCCCTCCACATCACTTGGAGCCACTGCGCTTCTGCGAGCGCGGCCGACAAACTAAGGGTCTCGGCGGCGCTGGTGGACGACACGGCTCTCTTCAGACGGGTCGATCTCCAGGCCAAGAGCGAGGCTCTAGCACGGCGATTCCGACGAATCTCCGAGTCCGCCGCGACGACGAGGAACGCTCCCTGGGCCCCGTTCCGACGAGCCGAACCCGGACCACCAGCATCTGAGATAGTGACAAACGTCGGAGACACCGGGTCCAGGGGCCACACCACGATATGCTGCGAAGCGGTAGCCTTCAGATGTCTCGCGATCTTAAGGCAAACCAAGGCATCTTCCACGGTGGGGGTTGGAAGGGCGGCCGACTGCAACGAGGCTCCTCCGGACACATCCAGTCTGGTTTCCCGAGCAGGCCATTGGATTTGCGCCACCATGGTGCGATATCCCTTCACTTCTTCGGGGGTCAAAAGGGAGGAGGGTTCCGCTCGCCTGTGTTTCTCAAGCCTCATAGGCGCAAGTTGTTCAAGCACGTATTTACCCTGGT
The DNA here is from genome assembly GCA_963575745.1 of Prorocentrum cordatum. Classification (NCBI taxonomy): domain Eukaryota; class Dinophyceae; order Prorocentrales; family Prorocentraceae; genus Prorocentrum; species Prorocentrum cordatum. Next base: position 20,473 of record CAUYUJ010009870.1, read on the forward strand.
CGACCAGGATCTTTCCCCCCGAGACCTGCTTCAGATGGCGCCCAGCGAAATCAGATTCCCCAATTCTCCACTTCCCGAAATTGAAACGAGACTGAAGGCGAGACCTGAGCCCGTCCTTCTCTTCTGGATGGGCAGCTATAATGAGGTCATCGACCTCAATGAGACAAATCGCTCTGGGGGCCCCCGTACTGATACGCTCAACCCACAGACAAGGTTCAAGCAACGATGTTTGGAAGCCGTCCGTGACAAGGTAATCTGCAAGGGTCCTATGCCACAACAACGGGGCATCGTTCAGACCGTACACGGGCGCGACGAGCTCGATCAGTTCACCAGGAGCCAAATTCAGACCTTGGCATGGCTCGCAAAAGATCGCGCCTCTAGGGCGCCTAAGGCGGTCTGACTGGCAGAAAGCGTTCTTGGCGTCAGCCACCTCAAGTGTCCAGTTGAGGGAGGAGATCGCCTGGAGGGTCAGCATCAGACTCTCTGCCTGTGGGGTCGGGGCGTAGACCTGAAGCTCCCCCCCATCTGGGTCATGATGACCCTGCACACACCACCTAGACTTGGCTTCTGGAGGCGCCCCTAAGCCCTCCTGGGGCTTGAACCTGCGAACCATCCTGGACCCCAGAACCCGGTCGGGGCATCGGCGGCGAATCAGCTGAGCCTCGGCAGACGGGACAACCCGCACAGCTCCTGACTGGACGATCGCCTGCCATTCCTTTAAATCGGAAAAATCGAATAGGCGTCTCTCCTCCAAGGTCAAATTCTTCAAAGAGACCCCCGCGCCTCTGCGAGCCGGAGGTGCGCCACTCGTGCACTTGGAAGGGAGCGAGGCAAAACTAGATGACGCTTCCCAGAAATCCGACTTCCAACCGTACCAGCTGCACAATTCATTCCAGAGGTCGTCGTCCTGAGGATCTTCCCGATCGGCGTACCCGGCAAACCAGCTGGCATCATCTGGGCCCCTAGAGGCCTCGCCTGGTTCTTGGACCGGCGGCTCGGATCGGACCGGGGACCTGGACCTGACAGTCGGTCTGGGAGCGAGAGGAGCGGAACCGGCTGGCGACGGTCGAGAAGTCCGGTCCCGGAGGATGCACAGTGGAACATCATTGCCCAAAACTCCGCCCGATCTCCGATCGAACTCCTGCACGGCTCGCTGAACGCGTCCTGGACCGCCCGCCTCCTCGACTGGAGTGAGCCTTGGTCTCTGCTGGGGGGGAGGAACCACCTCCGCGGGGTCCGCGGGCGGAGGAATGGAGGGCGAGGGCAAGGCAGGAACGACAGGAGAGGGAGAGGCAGGAAAAGGAGCAAGAGACCTCGGGAGCGGCGGGGCATCGAGGGCTTGCCTCAACGCCTCGGGAAGGGGGCCCCACCTAGTAGTTTCGGGAGGCGGAGTCGCTCCAGTCGAGGAGGGCGGCTGGCGGCTACTATGTGAAACGGTGGCAGTTCGCCCTCCCGTGGTCGTACCTTGATTGACCGAGGCGGAGGGGGGTGCCACAGCCGCAGGCTCGACCGGCGGCGCCGGCAAAACTGGTCGCTCGACTTGGCCGACCCGAGGGGCAAACGCTTCTCGATCCGGCTCCCTGGCGTCCCAGGCCTCAGGGGGGGGAGGTCCTTCAGCCTCGACGTCGACGGCCCCGACACGACCAGATGGGTTCTGGAGCTCCGATCTGAGACCGGCCAAGGCCTGGGAGTCAAGAAGCTCAGCTCCCTGGGCTTCGTCACGAGCTGCCTCTCGGACCTGTTCTGACAAGCATTCAAGCAGTCGGGTGCGCATTGCCACCCACACGGTAGTGCCCTGTTGGAAAACCACGGCCCCGGGACCGGTCCAGCGGGCCCGAGAGCCCTCTCTCTGCTTGCCTCCGTGCGGCTTTCTCCACACATACACCCACGTACCAGGTCGAAAAGCAATATCGGCGTGACGTCTGGCCCGAGCGGCACACTTCAAACGTTCCGTGACATCCAGAGACATCACCGCGCGACGCGCCTCCTCACGCAGGAAATGCTTTCGGGCGAAAGTCGAGGCCGGACTCTCAGAGTCCCGCGGGCCGAGCACGAAATCCTGAACCCCGACTTCGTCCACGGCGTCGTCGGAGAGAAGATGCTGAGGCATGCGGGGGTTCTCTCCAAACACCATCTGAAACGGCGAATACCCCCCACGATTGCTGAAACGGTTCTTCGCCGAGACAACCTCACAAATCAGGTCCTCCAGCTCTTCGCGGTCCATAATCGAGGTCGCCTTCAGAGCCATAAACAAAGCGGTCTTGACAAGTCCCCCGTGCCGCTCGCACCTTCCGTTTTGGCGTGGGCTCTCGGCATCGCAGACATGATGATACACCCCCAGATGCTCGAGAGCACGCTGGAAGATGGCCTCAAATTCTGGACCCCCATCGGACATGAGCATCTCCGGCACCCCCATTGGCCGCACCCAGGCCCGAACGAAGCCCGACCACACCTGTTGGGCCGCAGCATTTTTCAAGACCGTGCAGCATTGATAGTTAGACCCGTGATCTATCATATTCAGCACCGGAATATTCTCTCCGAAGGCCTGGATGTAAAAGAGGTCCACCGCCATAAGCTTGTTGAAACGATACGTCCGAGGAAGCTGGGCTCGACGTCTCCAGTGCGGACGGGCCTCCCCATCACACTGAGGGCATCGGAAAGACTTCGCCACCCACCTGACGATGTCGTCTCGTATCTTAGCAACTTTAAGGGACCGGACAAACTCTTCATGCCTGGGATGACCCAAGTTAGCGTGCAGTTTGTGCACTTCGTTTTGAGTTTCTCGGTCGAGCCTCGGCTCGGAAAGACCCCCCGTTTCTGGCGGAACCCCGGGCCCTGGGTCACCCCCTGGAGGCGGATCCTCTGGGCCTGGAGGGGAGGGGGAGGAATCCTCTTCCTCGTCGGTGTCTGAGTCTACCTGTTGAGCTCCCTCCTCAGACATTCTGGCGGGATCGGACGGATCGTCCTCTGGCGGCTGGCAAAAAAAGGGCGCGCGCGGCGGTCAGCTCCACCCCCTTGCAGAGCGCGGCCACGAGCTCACGGGGGCACTGCTGCGACGCCCTCGTCCTGGCCCCCCCCACCACATGCAGGTGCTCATGATCTCCGGGGCACTTGCGAGAGCAGGCGCGCAGGAGATCGTGACTGTTGGACAACAGCCTAGTGGGTTTCTTGGAGACGGTCCCTGGGGACACCGAAAGCCCGAAAGCACACTGATCCATGTCCACGTAACCAACCCCCTCAAGAGCCGCGAGCTTCTGGATACTCACCAACTGCCAGCTACTGGCGGTCAAAGGATGCTCGAGCAGGAAGAAACGCCTCTTCTGATGCTGGTATGACGCGACCTGAGCACAGACAGAAATGAAAAGCAGAGCCTCTTTCTCGGCCCGGGCCCTCTTAGCCGGATCCATCTGGCCCGCCGTCGCCCTGGAAATGCTAAACAGCGTGCAGGGGGGGGGCATCAGGATCGTGAGAGGGTTCTCAGCGTCCAGAAGCTTCCAGAGACGTCTTCGGTCCTCGACCTTGCGGAAATCCCACCCCGCCCTAAGATCGAGGGAGGGGGAAGTGGGGAAACCCAGACGCCTGAGCTCGGGCTCGACCCTCGGGGCAGAGAAGAGCTCGAGACATATCGTAGCCCCCAAACTCTTCAGGGCTGTCTGAACGTCCTTTCGGGCACGTCTCTTAACTTTCCTAATCCCCGCCCCTTCCAAGACCTGCAGAGCCTGCTGACGGACTCTCCTCGGAACTGCAGGCGAAACAAAAGTGTCCTGTTCGAAGTCCGCGAAGCGGTCCGCGAAACACCAGGTCGAACTCGCAGCTCCCGAAGCCTCCTGAAGCTCTCCCGCGATCTCGGACTCCGCCTGCCCCCAGAAAACTGGATGTCTAGGGTCAAGGCCGACTGGGGCCCCGGCAGTCTCGGCCCAGAGCTCGATGTCCAGGGAACTGGCGGGGAGACCATCTAAGGCCTCGGCGACAGCCGTGAAGGACAACAGGACGCAGAGCTCGTCCAGCACGACCGCCCCTGACTCTGAGTCGAGGACCCGGAGCCTTCGAACCCCATCGAGCGGGTCTCCGAAATTCCGGCCTCCTGACCGCCCCATAGCCAGCTGTGTGGCCCAGACCCCTTTTTCTTGGTCCGAAAGACGCCTGGGAACCCAGGAGAGCAAAGAGGAGACCTCATCTTGACTGACCCTCTTACCGGTCTCCAGGTCCCAGACCCCTGACGCGAAACGAGGAACCCGGTTTCTGACCGGTCGGGCGAGGTCTCTCGCCGCGGTCTTGATGCTTTTGACAATCCAGCTGCCGTGAGATCCTGGGTCGGGAAGGGCGTCAAGGATCTCAGCCTGGGCTGGGATCTTTCTGCTCAGGAAGGAAAGGGATGAGGCAGAGGAGGGAGGGCGGGAAGGAGCGACATGGGCAGGGCTCCCTTTCTCCTCAGGACACTTCGCTTCAAGCCTTGCAGATCGACCCGAGAGTTCGGCAGGGCCGGAAGCATCCGGCCCAAAAAGGGCTGTCGTCTGATCAGCTGGGGCAAGTAGGCCTCCTGCTGCAACTGCCTCCGTGCATGCGTCGCTCCGGGCGGCGCCTAGCTCTCCTCGTCCTCCTGAGGCGCGGCCACCGGGCGCGGAGCTCCGAGCCCCTTCATCACGCTGATCAGCAGGTCCATCTGCTGCTGGCGCTCCTTGCGGTCCTCCACCATCATCCACTGCATCGTCTCGAAGCCCTTCTCGATGTTGCTGAGGTTGCCGCTGTTGCTGCTCGCCGCACCGCTGCTGCTGGCCGCGCTGCCGATCGCCCTCGGCTTCGCGACAGGCAAGGACTTCCTCGCCATTGGCGGTGGCGGCTTGACCGGCACCCCGTCGCAGAACTCGACGTACTTCGACGGAGCCTTGTACCTCGGCGGAGGCTCGACCTTGATCTCCGCCGGCGGCTCCTCCTTCTCGACCTTCATCTTGGACTCGCGCTTGGCCACCACCTTGCGCTTGGTGCCCTCGACCTCCTCCTTCGTCTTCCTCACGAAGCTGAGCCGGGTGTCGCAGATCCGGCACTTCGAGTAGTACCCGTACCCGTTTCCGCCGCTCCACCTCGCCTCCATCGGATGGGAGCAGCTCGCCTTCGCTTCCTCCTCCTCGCTCTTCACCTTGGACATGCGAGGGGCTACGATCGCCGACAGACGGGAAATGGCGCACACCCTGAGGTACAGCATCATCCTGATCGACCACCTCCTCCAGGTGCGCGCAGCTGGGCTGAGCAGGAAGGCACCCTCGAAGAACAGCTCCTTCTCCACCTCCGTCATGCTCTCCTCCTCGTAGGTGATTGAGCTCAGCACGCCGTCGATCCAAGGATCTGGAGTCTGGTCCCAGTTCATCTCGAGCTCCGAGTCGGGGTCCTCCTCCGTGTTCTCGGGAATGACCTCCAGGTCCTCGTCGGGCTGGAAGTCGTCGCGCTGGGCCTTCAGCGCCTGGTGCCTCAAGCTCCGTAGCGAGCGGGCGCTCCGGCTCTTGATGATCCTGATCTTGTCGGATGGCATCGCTCTGGTGCTGTCCTAGTGGTACCGCTGGTCGGTCTCGCTGGTCCGGCTGCTCGCTGCCATCGCTTGAGCCGGGATGTGCTACGGGGGATCGGCTAGTCCCGAGACCCGAAAACTGTCTGGCCCTGGTACCCGGCTGTTCTGAATCGAGGCCTAGAGAGAAGGGGAAAGAGGAATATCTACCGCACGTGCCCTGCTGCAGTCCTTCCCCTAAGTCCTGGCCCGAGCACTCGATCGGGAACTCGGTGCACCCGATCCAGCGGCCCGTGAAGCTCAGGACCTCGCTCGGGACGCCGTTGACCCAGATGCTCTCGACGACGCTGCAAGCGGAAGACTCACTGTCGAGCATCTGGTACGTGACACGGCCCGGTCCAGACTGCGAGACTGGAACAGGAGGCGACTCAGCCTCGGCGAAGCTGAAAGGCTCACGGCGAGGACCCACGTGCACTCGACGAACAGCACCTGGAACCTGAACCCAGCAGTCCTGGAGCGTCATCGGGATCTCGGCCCAGACATCGCCACGACCTGCCTTAACGACGACAGGCGGAAATTTGCTGGCCAGATCCTTACTAATGGCGAATTCGCTCGGCTTGCATCCTATCAATGATACTGCTCGATGCCCCGAAGGAAGCTTAAGCAAATCCAAATCACGTCGATTCCCATCTTCTCCGATCGTCATCACGCTACGACGCAGATCTATCACGGACTTCAGAAAATCGAGAAACTTCGCCGGTAGCAGAGGAGGACAAGGATGCGGGAAGACCAAGAACTCCACCACTCCACAATACTGAAGCGACACCGGAACTGCTGCAACTCCGACTGGCTTGACTTTTCCTCCAACTCCGTTCGCCATGGGAACCTTGTCGGTATCGACAAAGTGTATCTCGAAACCCTTTTTCTTGAAAGCAGCCTTCAGCCGGTCGATGTCTGGGGTGCCTATCAGAGCCTGTCCAGCAGCGGTGTCTACCAGCGCGTACTCGTCCATGTCCTGCAGCGTTGCCGCCGCGAGCGCATCCAGATCCACCTGACCCAGGTCGCGCTCCTGCTGGTCCACCTGACCCGCAGTCGCGGCGGCAGCGGAGAGCGAGCCCACCTGGCCCGACTCATCCAGAACCACTGCCCAGCTCGTCCCTGAGTGACTCGCGTCGTAGTCCAAATTGAAGTAGAACGAAGTCTGCACTGGCTTCTTGTCCGAGCCCTTGTTGGCTGCTGCCGGTCGTGGCGACTCGGACTTCAACCTGTCTGCCTTACTCCGATACGGTCGTCGACAGTCTTCTCGCCAGTGCCCTTTTTCCCCGCAATTCGAACAGCGGGATCTCTTCTTAAAATCGTCCCTGTTGACTTTCTTCGTTCCCTTTCCCTTGCTACGGTCGAAGAAATCCCTGTCTACTTTTCTGTTCGTCTTGAGCTGCCTAGACTCTGCCCATGTGCGACGACGCTGAGGGAGCGTCACCTCAGCAAACACATCCATGATATGCTCCTCGTCCAGGTCCTGTGAGTCCAACGAAATAAGAATGGTGGCAAGCTCCTGCTCGTCGAACTCCATCTCATAGAGCCCGAAGCACTCGTTGTCGTCGCATGCGTCGCACTCGTAATCCCCAGCTTCGTCGAGCACCGGTACCGTGGTCGCGAAGGTCCTGGCCTGAGCAGGTGCCGGCGCCTTCGGGAGCGTCTGCCTCTCGGTGATATCCAGTTCCAGTAGGGCAGCGCGAACAGCCTCCACGGTCCTCTTACCAGCCATCAGGGTCCTCAGGTTGAGTCGAAGCTGGGGGGTTAAGTTAGCTCCTTCCTCGTAGTACCTGGCCTTCACTGTGTCGGGAAGTGTCAGACCCAGCCGCTCCGCGCCGCAATCTGTTGATCTCGCCTGATCACGTAGTCCGTGAGGGTCTCTCCTTTCTTTATCGCATAGTCAAAGAGTGCCTGATTGTGCGCCTCACGCTCTTTGTCCCCTGGACGCTCCCCGTTGAGCAACTTAAGATGGTCAATAACTTTACTGAGGCCGTCGCTCTCGTCGGTCAGGTGCCTGATGCTGTTGAATTTCGCCTGAAGCTCGATGGGGAACGTCTCGATCACTCGCCCGGCACGGGTCTCCGCCTTGAATGCGGTCCGCCCGTCCCAGGACTAAGACTAGCAAGGTACAACTCCAAATTCTCTAACCCATGCCACGTCGGAGGCGCAGAGTAGTCTCGATTGACTTCATCCCCAGGTGCCTTTCCCCACGAGCCGGAACCCCACCAGCTTCGGGAGGAAGACCAATGCCAATCAGACCAGCCTGCTCGCCCCCAGTTTCTCCAGGCGTCCTCATCTGAGTCGAGGCCGGCTGCGGCCCCATCTGTCTTCTGAGGAGTGGAGATCGTTTCCCATGGGTCGGTCGCATGGGCGCCCCCTCGCTCGGGAACCTCCTGATCACGTGCAGCACCCTCAGCACCTGGCTCAGCAGCGCCCCCTTGACCCAGTGCCTCGTCCACGCTCCGCTACCATTGTCAGCAGGCATCGGGGGCAGAGAGGGCCGAAATGCCTAGATGGAACACTTTTCTCAGCCAAGTGTGTGAGATCGCACGTACATTCAGTCCTCTGGCGCGAGAGCGCCCCAAAGCCAAATTGGCTGCGTAACCACTGTCGGTCACAAAGAGGCGAGGGGAGGAGAGGAAAATGAGAACAAGGAGGCGCAGAGGAGGGAGGAAGGCGCCGGAGCGGGCCGCCGTGGGCTCGTCTCGACCGGCCCCCGTGGGACGCTCCTGCTCCTCTTCCCCCTCCTCCTCAGCCTCCTCCTGATCCTCCTCGTCCCCCTCCTCCTCCTCCTCCTCCTCCTCCTCCTTCTCCTCCTCCTGATCCCCTCCTCCTCCCCCTCCTCCTGCTCCTCCTCCTCCTCCTCCTCCTCCTCCTCCTCCTCCTCCTCCCTCTGCTCCTCCTCCTCCTCCTCCTCCTCCTCCTCCTCCTCCTGCTCCTCCTCCTGCTCCTCCTCCTCCTCCCCATCCCCCTTCTCCTCCTCCTCCTCCACCCTTCCTTTCCCTTATAAACAACTTCTCCCAGCTTTTAGGACTGGCCGGGCGTTTCGCCTGAACTTCCCCACAACTTATGACTCTGGAGGGCGGGTCGTTTTCAAAATGTGTCTCTCGCATTAGCACCGCGCACATTCGTTAAAAACAATTGCAGGAATTTTACGGATTGAGGGCGGGTCGTTTTCAAAATGTGGCTCTCACATTCGCGCCGCGCACATTCGGTTAACAAGAACTGTATGAGTTTCACGGATTGGGAGCGGGTCGTTTTCAAAATGTGGCTCTCGCCTTAGCGCGGCGCACTTTCGTTTAACAAAAACTGTAAGAGTTTCACGGATTGAGAGCGGGTCGTTTTCAAAATGTGGCTCTCGCCTTAGCGCGGCGCACACTCTTTGTAAAGATGTGCGAGAGCTTCACGGATTGAGGACGAGTGGTTTTCAAATTGGGCTCTCGCCTTAGCGACGCGCACATTCGTTTCCAAAATTGTGAAGACTTTCACGGCTTCCCATCATCAACGTAATTACCAGACATGGTGTTTTGGAAGGATTAAGGATTCTGCGGGCGCAGCAATTACGTTGATTATCTGTGTTGAAATCCTAGGAATGGCGTTCTGGTACGATTCAGGATCGTCAAGACGCAAGAATCAGGCTGATCCGTGGCGCTGGAATCCCGAGAACAATGATTTGGCATGCTTCGGACCGGACCCTTCAAACGGGTGTCTTCCAACGAGGCAGTTCCCTCAGTGGAAATGATCCGCTGTATGGGGCCTACGAAGAGGAAGCTTGGAGCGTTGATGACCCCTGGGTTTGCACTGCTCCTCCTCCTCCTCCTCTTCGCCCCGAGTGTCGGGGCATGGCACCTGTTCTCATGGTGTCAGAGCCACACACTCCTTGGGGCTCTGCTCCTTCCGCTGCCCCCCCCCTCGTTGTCGGGGATGGACAGACCCCCCTTTAGTAAAACGTGGTTTAGTGAAAACGACCTGAGGCCCGAACCTGGCGGGCGCAAGCCTGGAAAATGACGGCCACGGCGCCCTCTCGAGAACCGAAAACGGACAATTCACTAATCGACGCGTCACTGTTGGGGGTCCAGCGCCGATCCGAGAAATCCGCGCGGACCTCCGAGTTGTTATGCTTATGCCACTTTTTGTTCCCCTAGCCACACACTCCTTGGGGCTCTGCTCCTTCCGCGGCCTCCCCCCCTCGCCGTGGAGGGGCCATCGGCGCCAGCCCCGCCAGGTGGTCGGGCCCGGCGACGGTGTGGAGGCAGCCGACCAGGAGCTGGCGGGCGGGGGCGGCGCGGGCGCCCCAGAGATCCAACGCACTGAAAAATCGAGAAAGGCGAACGTCTCGTCATTTTGAGATTATGCGAAATGCACATTCCCAAAAAACCTAAACTCTTTGATGAAACTTGAGCTTCTCTTGAATGCTTTCAATATTTTTTCCCTGTTTTGGGCAGCTTTCGGCCCCGAAGGGCCCTCACCGGGCCCCGGGACCGCTCAAAAGACGACCCGGGAAGAAAACACAGCAGGTCGCGAGCCTCCCGGAGTGAGGCAAACGTGCATTTTGTGTCAGGCGTTCGCCAGTGGGCACTCTTCGAGCAGTCGGCGACAAGTCGTGGGCACACGCGGGGCACTCGCGGGCGAAAGCGCGAGCCAAATCGCGGGCGGGCGATCTCGTGGGCGAAATCGTGGGCCACATCGTGGGCGAAATCGTGGGCTCCGCGGGTGGGGTCGGCGAGCGCGCGCGCGCGCGGGCGCTGGCGGGCGGCGGGCAGCGGCGCGCCCCCGCCACGCCGGCGGCCCAGGGCGACCTCGCGCGGGAGGGCAGCCAGGCAGCTGGGACGGGTGGCGCGCGCCAGGACGAAGTCGGGATCCTCCTGACCCCTGACCTCGAAGGGTCTTTGCCTTTATACTCCCGCCCCCGTGTTTCTCTCGGCGGGGGACAAACTCGAACCTCCTCCTCCTCCTCCTGCTGCTCCTCCTCCTGCTCCTCCTCCTCCTCCTCCTCCTCCTCCTCCTCTCCCTGCTGCTCCTCCTCCTCCTCCTCCTTCTCCTCCGGCCTCCTCCCCTCCTCCTCCTCCTCCGCCTCCTCCTCCTCCTCCTCCTCGTCCTCCGCCACCCCTCCTCCTCCTGCTCCTCCTCCTCCTCCTCCTCATCCTGCTTCTCCTCCTCCACCTGCTCCTCCCCCTCCTCCTCGTTCTCCTCCTGCTCCTCCTCGACTCTTCCCTTTTAATCGAGGATTGACAGAGACCCCATTTAGCATCACGCCCTGCAGCGAAAGCTGCTGGGGCGCTCCACGGGTGCGCGCGGCACCGCGTTCCGAATGTACCCTTGCGGAATCACTGATCGACGTCCGGAAACAACCGAATGTACCTGGCGAAAGGCACGCCGATTTGCGAAACCGACCGGGGACTGCACGGGCACACTCGCATGCCAACATCGAGTGAACCCGTGCAGATCGCCTCAGTCGACCTATCTGGGTGGACGCTCTCGCAGCGCCCGAGAGGAGCACTCCAAGGGCACGAGGGCAGGGCCTCGTGGCAGCATCCTCGCACGCCAGGTGACTGCATGGGCCGGGGAGCTGCCCTTCTCCAGGGAGGAGGAGGAGGAGGACGAGG
>CAUYUJ010009871.1:0-2500 GCA_963575745.1 Prorocentrum cordatum
CTCCTCCTCCTCCTCCTCCTCCTCCTCCTCCTCCTCCTCCTACCCCCGAGCCTGCTCCCCACCGACGCTGCCCCCGACGGTTGGCCTGGGAGGCGCTCCGGGACTCCTGGAGCACCCGGCGGCCCTCGTCCCGGGGTGCAATTCTCGCGACGTGGACCCCCAGAGGCCTGGAGCTGCCGGTGCCCGTTCGTCATCCCGAGCCGTCCTTGCGGACGGCCCCCAGGGGGGCCCAGACAGGGCCCGCGGAGGCCGAAAAAAGGGGCTACAAGACCTCCCGTCCCTAATATGCTCACGGCGCGAGGATGCCTGCGACCGTCTGGGGTCCACTGGTTAATGATGTCAAGGCTCGAGCACGCTGGAAAAAATTCTGGCCACTCAGGCTGCGAAGAGAAGGCCCCGCCTGAGCGGTGGGCACCCGCTCCAGGAACTGCCGCGTCAGGGGGTGCAGGTACCTTTCGGCGGCGAGCGAGGGGGGGAAGTGAGAAGGAGAAGGCCTTCTCGGAAGGCGGCGGGACTCCTCAGAAGCTCTCGCGCCTTCTGAGAAGTGTTGTGCGTCTTCGGGGAGGGCTTAGGCAACTTCTCAGAAGGCCGAGGAACTTCCGAGCCTTCCGAGAAGGCCTTCTCCTTCTCGCTTCGCCCCTGGGCCCGCCGCCGAACCTTGGGCGGTGCGTCGGCTGGATCTTCGACTTGAGCATGCAGTTCTGCATGATCTCCCAGTCCCAGCCAGGGCCCCAGTCCATGCCCTTGTCGTACAGGAAGAGCGTCAGGCCCACCAGGCTGCTCCCGCCGAGCCTTTGGGGGCCCGAAACGTTGCGGTGACAGGCCGCGCGGTGACCTCGACATCCCCGAAGACCTCGCCGCACGGTCTGTTACCGCACCGTTTTGGGACCTTGAAGGCCCCATTCGCCCCAGACATCCTCGGAGCGGCGAGTTACCGTGAGTCCACACTGACTCACCACACGTCGTGGACTAACAAAAACATCCGCATCCGAGGCCTCGCGGGCCAGGCCCCTGGGCAAAGACCCCGCGGACATACGCCCCTGGGCCGCGACCCTGCGGATACGGGACGCTTTGATCGCGGATGCCCCGCACAGAACGTTTCCGTGCGATGGCGCATCCACTCGGGATGGACAGACCCCCCTCTAGTAAAACGTGGTTTAGTGAAAACGACCTGAGGCCCAAACCTGGCGGGCGCGAGCCTGGAAAATAACGGCCGCGGCGCCCTCTCGAGAACCGAAAACGGACAATTCACTAATCGACGTGTCACTGTTGGGGGTTCTGTCCACCCCCGATCCACGGGATCGCGCCCCGGAATCTGGACGGCGAGGGCATGGATGTGGACACGCTCGCCGCCGGCGAACACGGTGTGGTCACACCGCGCCGCTTGATGGGGCCCCGGGAGCCAGCGGGCGGGGGACGAGCCCGTCTCGCCCGTGGAGAAGAAGGGCACCGGCCCGTAGCCCGGCTGGCGGATGCGCGCGCTCATCCCGGGCGTGGCGCTCAGGTTGGTCTTCACGATGAGCTCGTCGGACACCATCACGGGGCTGTCGTACTGCGCCGGCGGCGCGCCGGCAATGTTCAGGAGCAGCACCGAGTGCGTTTCGGCCAGGCGCGTGGCCACGATGGCAGGAGAAGGAAACACGCCACGGCCATGAACCTTTGGCGCTCTGCGCGGACGTCTTGGACCCGCGCTGGAGCCCCCTCCCCGGCGCGCGGAGCGCGCCAGGGGCGACGCCAGAGGCGCCGCCAGGGGGGCCCCGTGCGGATCCAAGAAATCCACGCGGAGCAACAACAGTTTATGTTTTTTATGGCGTTTTTTCTTCTTCGAGATGGATCCCGCGACGCCCCCGCCCACGACGACGTAGTCGTAATTGGCAGAGGCCGCGCGGGTGAGGCAGAGGAGCAGTGCGGCGAAGCGGGGCACCGCCATGTTAGCGAGGGGGGGCCCGAGGCGCGCGCGAGGAGGAGGCGTGGTGTCTCGGGGGACAACCATCGGCGGCGGGCGAGGGGGGGAGGAGAAGGCTTAGGTCAGGCATGTCCTCCTACTGGGGGATTTTGGATGAAAAATCCAAAATTGCCCCACCCCACCCCCCCAAAAAAAGAATATATCTATATATATATATATATATATAGATGTATATATGTGTGTGTATGTATAGATTCAGACGTTGTCATATGTGGGGTGAAAAATGCGTCCGCTGACAATTTTTTCTTATTTTAGAATATTCCTCCTGTTGAAGAACATGCCCGACTTAAGAGAAGGCCCCTTCTCAAAGGCGGCAGGACGTACCAGAAGCGCTCCAGGCCTTCTAAGAGGTTTCCCGTGTCTTAGGGGAAGGCTCAGAAAACTTCTCGCAAAGCCGGGGGGACTTCCGAGCCTTCTGAGAAGGCCCGCCCCTTCTCACTTAGGAGGAGGAGGAGGAGGAGGGGGCTCGCCGCCGAAAACACTGGCATAAACATACAAGCTCGGAGGTCCGCGCGGATCGCCAAGTCTGTGTGT
>CAUYUJ010009871.1:5000-20000 GCA_963575745.1 Prorocentrum cordatum
CGCAGAATCAGAGGAGGGGACGGGGAGGAAAATCGCGGAAACCTGCCGCGCGCAGGCATCATCCCACAAGCCAGGGCGGCGATCGTCGCAGAACACGCGAGCTTCCGGTCGAGCAACAGCCAGCAAACATCACTGGATCGCAGAGATCGACAGCCACGGCAATTACGAACGCACACTAGACGGGGCAAGAGCGCCACGGCCGCCATGCCATGCCAGCCCAGGGCGCTCGCAGCCCCCGCCCCCGCCCCCCTTGGCCGCCGAGAAAGAGAGCGCGACCGCCGCCCCTCCGTCGGCGCTCGGGGGCAGCAACGAGCCAGGGCAACAAAGCCCTAGAAGTCGGCAGTAAGCCGCGGGCCTCGAGCCAGGCAGCCTGGATTTTCGCGCGCCCCCGACAGTGGAGCGGCACGCGTGCTTCAACAGAGTCTTCCAGGGAGGTAGCCGGGCCCTCGCGGCGGCAACCGCGGAAACAACAGGAACGCGCCCAGGAGACTGGCGACCAGCGCGCGCGGCACTTTGACCGGGGAGAGAAACAACCACGAAACACTGGAACCATGACTCTTCGCTGCAAAACGGGAGGAGACATGGGGCAAGATCTACGCTCAACCGTCGAAATTTTGGATACGCCGCATCATGCCCCATCGAACCCATTGAACCGTCATTCCCAAAGTTCCAACACCATTGAAAAAGGCAACGATGAAATCCGCCGACCCTGTCGGCGTGTGTGAGGGGCTTCGTCCATTCGAGCCGTCATCTCCGTCATTCGTTTGTCGTCGTCTCTGTCGTCCTCTTCCCTCCCTTTCCCAGGGACCGCCTCCGTTATTCGTTTGTCGTCGTGGCTGTCGTCCTCTTCCCCTCCTTTCCCAGGTGTTGAGGAACGCCGTAATGGAGTCGAAGGGAAGTCCCTTCCCTTCGATCCCTCCCCCGCCGAGGGGGGGTAGGGAGGGGGGTCCTGGGGGACGGGTCCCGGGGGGGGGCGGGGGGTCAGATACGACGCTCTCCCGGGGATTCCCGGAGCTCAAAAGAGTTCCAGAAAGGACCAAATGTGGTCTAATATGCCCCACAGACAGTCCACGAGAACCCCGACTCGCCTGACGATCTGTCCAAGACGCCTTCACGCTTTCCAGACGGCCCAAGAGGCCTGCAAGACGCCCCAAGAGGCATCCAGGAGCTTTCCCACGAGGGCCTCAAGAGGCAAAAATCGTAGATTTTCCATACGTTGCTGCAGGATTATAGCGCTCTTGCCTCTGACGTTTGCCAACGCGCCAACACGGCCCAGGAGGCCCCCGATATCGCCCCGAGACACCCCAAGAGGCGCCCAAAAGCGTCCCCTAATGGCCCAAGAGGGCCCCAAGACGGCCCAAGACGCCTCCAGGACGTCCCCAGAAATCCTCGGAGACTTCCAGAGAGCCCCCCAAAAGAACTCGATCCTCCTCCTCTTCCTCCTCTGCCTCCTCCTCCTCATCCTCCTCCTTCTCTGTTTCCCCCTCGCTCTTCGTCGTGTTTTCCCCCCGCACCACCCTGAAACCTGCGTGAGCCTCCCAGAACCACCCCCCCTCTTCCCTCGGCCCACCTCCTCAAACGCTCCAGCCAGAGGAGAATCGAACAACAGCGTAATCGACTCGAAACGGACCCCGCTCCTGTAATCCCTTCCCCACGAGAGAGGGGAAGTCCCGGGGGAGGGTGAGAGGGAGGAGAAAATCCCGCGGGGTCCCTGGAAGCGTCCTGCGAATCGTGACCCCCCCCCTTCTCCAACCGAGAACGCCCAAGAGAGCCCCAAGAGAGGTCGAAGAGGGGGAAAACCAACCCACATTTCAAGCTCCCCACTCCAAGAGGCTACCAGGAGGTCCCGAAATCGCCCATGTTTTTGTTTCGCCTGCTCGACTTCCAAGCTTCACACACTCCACGTCGGCCCCAGTTGCCTCCGAGAGCTCCCCAGAACGGCCCAACTACACGCCAGGATGGCCGGGAAGGCCCCAAGACGGCCCAAGAAGGCCCCCCAGGACAGCCCAAGAGGGCCCGGGAAGGCCCCAACAAGGACTCGCGATCGTCGTCGCCGTCGCCGTCGTCGTCGTTCATCGACCCCCTTCAGGGTCAGCGGCATCGGCCGCAAGGCCTTCGCAATCGGGCACCGGCGCGGACCCCACGAGGCATCACACGTAGGACGGCTAGCCCAAGATAGTACGAGCTGTCCTTCGCAAACTTACTGGAAATCTGAGCAACGCCAAAACACCCGGGGAACAGTAACCCCTGGGCCCCACCGCACGACTCCCATCTGCAAGCACCTGACAGGAAGGATGGGCAAGGGCCTGGCCCGAATCCCATTCGCGAGTGACTTTTCAAATCCAGATGCCTGAAGAAACGACTCACAGCAGCCGACGCTACGCCCCCAAGTCGCCACCATGGAACGCACCAAATAACTCTCACAGCAAGGATGCATCATCTGAGCCGGGCGAATGTCACCCTGCACCAGTAGGTATGACAAGAGCATCCGAATGTTGCCACAGGCTGCAAGTGCGCGTGCAAGACGACCCTGGACCGCAATGTCGATACTTGCCTGGTCTGGGAGTTTCAAGCTGAGCCCGAGGTCCCGCAGGCGAGCGCACATGATGCGATCGAAGAAGAAACAAGACCCAGCTAACAATTTCTGCAGCATAGCCCATTCGCATGCCACAACAACTCTTGCACCCTACGAATACCGATACGACGTTGGCGGGACGCATTCAGGGGAGCGCCCCGGGCGAGCATCCAACCGCCAACTCCGATCTCTGAATCCCAGGGCGCCGCGCATGCCGAACCACTGTAATCGAGGAGGCCCCAGGACTGAGCGACGCCAGCATCCCCCGAATGTGCCGACACGTCCGCGGTGGTAATTCCGACCCACAGGTCATCGGCACACACTTCCCGCAGTTCAGACTAAGACCGGTGCCGTCGTCAGGCTGCTGATGAGGAGGGGCAGGAGAAAGGGGCCCACCACCACGCTGCGAAGCCCGAACCAGATCACCCGCGCACCCCAAAATAATACGAGGCAAGCAAACAGGAGCACGACGGGCGGCCCCCCTTCCAAACACAGCGCCACAGCCGAATACTCTAACGCCGCTTACCACCGAAGCAACAGATGCCCGAGTTTTCCGAAGAGCACCTCGAAGACACCAATGACCCAAGCATGGATCTGCACCAAGACCAGGACCGGCAACAGACAGGAGACGGCAGTGCTCGGGAACGCAGGCGCAAAAACAACCAGCAGCATGCCCGCCCAATCTCTCCCCAGCATACACTGTTGAAGCCCTCGTGCCTCTGCTTCGAGAATCTGATCAGTCATAGACCGCCCGCTCCGACGCGCCTGCGCCGTGGCAACCGCCCCCCGAGCTACCCATTCTAGCCCATTCTAGCCCCCACGAAAAAATAAGAGAGCCGATCTCATTATCTGCGCCAGACATTGCAAGTGGGCGGCAGGCACCAGAAGAACGCGATGGAGCGGAGGCGGCGTCGGATTTACGGTCGCCCCTCGCAATCAAGACCAGTAACATCTCTCGCGTCGAATGCGGCATCCCACGCCCACGGGTCGCCATGGGGCGACAGCGCAAGTCATCGAGAATGGCAAGAGGGGGCAGACATCCAACACGAGTAAACGATGCCATCTGGGCCAGGCATGGAACCAGTCCGCCGCCGAACCATCTTCTCAAGATCCAAAGTCCATGGCCCACTGCCTTTCTGAAATCCCCCAGACAGGAACAATGCGAGCCCCCGGGTCAGGACCGGCAGGTCTCATCACATCCGCGCACCCCAATGACAGCTCCCCGACGTCCAGAAAGTTCTTCCCCAGCTTGAACCACGGTCTCGCGGGGGTCCCCAGATGGGCCCAGGATCGCCCCAGGCGATATTCGTTTGCGCAGGTCTCCAACTCTCCTTACGACAATGCAATCATGACCTCGACCTCGCCTTCACCTCAGCCTCTGTCTCCTGATTGGCCTTGCGCTCAAGCCCCGAGATCCAAAAGTTCTGCAAATATTACATGCGGTCACAGAGCAGCGGCACGGAGTGACAATTGCCAGCACCAAAGACAGGGAAGCGGGAGGATGCCGGGCCACACCGCGGGGCGTTCCGCACGCGCTCAACGTCCTGCGCGCGCGCCCCACGCATGGCCGCAGGAGAAAAGTAAGCATTGTCATCAACGTTGGCGGCTGTCACCTGAGCCATGCAATTTCACGACTGTGCACATACACCGCTTCACAAGAGCGAGCTGCTCCAGGACCAGGGTAAAGCGGTCCAACTGAGCCAACGAAAACGCCAGCGGCAAATTGGTTCCGACCCAGGATGCAATCTTCGGGCACGCCGACGGGCAGCGACCAAAAGAACATGATCCGAGACATCTCCCAACAAAGTCGCTTTTCCAATCACCGCACAAGAGACCGGAAAATCGAATGGCACCGCAGTCGGACTAACAAAACAACGAACGGTCAACACGGTCTGCACGAAGCAGCCCCCATCCTTGCGTCTCTCGCAAGGTTAGATCAGGGCCGCGGGGTTCGATCCAACGCGGAAGAGACCCTAGAGAATCGGTCGCGTCGACATCGGTCTTCAGGTCGCCATCTAGAGCCGCCCCCACATTGCCCACAGCCCCCCACTACCCCCCCACCCCACCCCACCCCACCCCACCCCACCCCACCCCACCCACCCACCCCCACCCCAACCTCAGCCAAAGAATTCCTAGAATCAGCCAGGGCACCCCCGACACGCCGAAGAGATCGAGCAAAAGCCAAAGTAGGCCGCCCGAAATAAAAAGATGAACATTCAAAACCCAGAGAGAACCAAACTGCCCGCAACATTGCCCCCAAAGAAAGCGCCCAAGGCTCAATCGAAGCACGGGCGCTGACATCCGCGAAGAGCTTACAGAGGTCAGAGGCAAGCATAGTGAGAACCCCACCAGCAACGCGAGTGCCACGCCCAAAAACCTAGATCCGCCCCCCGCAAGTCATGCTCAAGAGCCTGGGCATCTCCCGTCGCGCAGCGAGTCTCTGGCAGGCACCGTAGAATTGCCCGTCGATCGAATTTCAGAATGCGCGCGCACCGCTCGGACGCGAGCATGGACGCACGAAACATGGAAGCGAAGAGTTCCGAACGCACCAACAAATAACACGAAGCGCGAGAGGGGGCGGAAGAGACGGGCAGCGACGCGCGCAGAGGGCGGCCCCGCAGAGCCACTAGAAGAAAAGCTATGAGAGGAAGACCCCTCTGAGGAACTCCCCCGATTAAACCAGAGCCCAGCGCCAGCCGTTAGACCTGTCAAAACCGCCTCAAAAGAGACGCAACGGCGCAGTCTCGAACGCAGACTGAAAGGTTGCACGACAGGCCTCCACATTACGAGCCTTCAAACACCCCTCGTCAATAGACAGCACAATTATCTGACGGTTCTGCGGGCAACAGTAGAGGTGAATGAACGAGACCGGATCCCCCCTTCAACCCACGGGCACAGAAAATCCCATCGACCCCCGTTCGGCTAATCCTGAAAACCAACCCTCTTCAACGCCCCCTGCCAATCACGACGAATCTCACCCATCTTGAAGAGCAACGGACGATGCTGAGAAAGAGCGCGGCGAACACGGAGGGGCCATACTTCTTCGGGGTCGCGAAGTTCCCCTGGAGACCACGCGCCCGAACCCTGAGCAGTTCCCCCGCCTGCCCCGCCGCAAACTTCGAGGTGGCATCATCTGCCACAAGGTCGAGGGGGGAAGCGAACTCATCGCCCTGTCCTGGACGCCTAGAACGAGCCGGCCGTGGGCATCCTTCATCCAAGTCGAACCGAATCACCTCTGAGGCACTGCGATCGGCGGAAGAACTCGAGTCCGCCGCGCGGCACTTCCCCCCGGCCGCTGGAACGGCGGGACCGGGCATAAAAGACTGGCGCTCGTTCTCGAGAGTATCGCGACGGGTTTGCACGATGACCTGCTTTGCATTCGGGGTACCATAGCGCGCGGGCATCTCCGTGATCTGCTGAAACCGGATGGCGACCGTCGAATTGATTACCGCGAGCCTTTGATCGAGCAACTGGTCGGTGGATCGCTGACGCGCGTCGAACATAGCTGGGGCGGCAGCGATCGAGCGCCACGGCGGCAGAGTCTGCGAGAGAGAGAGAGGCAAATTGTCACTCGCCCACACAGAGAGTCGCCCAGCCGCCTGCGGCCACGGCCCTCGAATCAGGCCGGTGGAAGCGAGCAAGCTCGCAGCGCCGGGCCGCATGTTTCGAGGTTGAGCCAATATGGATACGGATGGTAACGATGGCGATGATGACCACGGTGATCAATATGATGATGACGGCGACGAGCATGATGATGATTATAACGATGATCATGATGATGGCGACGATAAAAAAAGATGACGCTTAGGATCTTGGTCGGCAACACAGTCCGCAAGGCAAGCCCGCCAAACCACGGCCGACTGGAACTCTTCTGCCACGCGCGCGCGCCCGCGCGGCTCCAACGGCGCTGCCCGCGGCGACCAGGACGGCGACGGTGAGCAGGAGCACCGCGGCCCACGCGATGGAACGGCGACGTTGAACTCGCTCAGGCGGCTCAGCGACTCGCGCAAAACAACTGCCCCCAAACCACCTCGGGCCCCCCCCGCCAGCAGACGACGCGGCGCCTGGAAGATCTTCTCGCCAGCGGGGTGCCGTCATCCGAAGAACTGGCGGACGCAGCACCTCCCGTTGCCGCCGCCCACGTTCTCCTCGGCGTCGCCGGCCATCAGCAGGGGGCTCCTCTGCGCGGTGAAGTACAGGCCGCACTTCTGGCGGTGCTCGATCTCCCACTAACCTCGCGCCCCCCCGCTGCCTCTTGAGCGGCGACTGCCAGCCTGGCCGCTCGCCACGCGGCGTCTCGCCCTCCATCTCAGCGCTGGCCCACCCGCGCTGGCCGCGCTGCGGGCTGCCGCCGATGCCCCCCCACGCGCTCGCCCTGATGGGCGCGCTGGGCGCCCGTCTCGACGTCGAGCTGCGCCGCCGCCGCCCAAAGGGCCGCCGCGGCGATCGCCGCCCGAGGCGTCGCCGCCGTCGCAGGACTGCGCTCGAGCTGCACCCTCACGCGCTCGGGATCTGCATCGAACGCAACGCCTGGGCTGGGGCGCTCCCAGCATGAGACCACTGAGCGGCGCCAGCCCACACTGTCCTTCACCTTCTATAGTCGCGCGCGACATTGTCGTCGTCGAGCCCTACCCAGTTCGCGAGGTACACTGAAACGACGACGAGGGGGCCCTTCATGGCGAGGTCAACGCGGACGGCTGCACCACGGTGACTGACCACCGCGTAGCCTTTGCCGCACGGAGCCCCTTCGACACGCGTCGCCGAGATGCCCGGTCGAACCGCGACGCCCACTCCAACGGCGGGGAGCCCGTGCTCGGCGCGCCAACGCACTTCCAAGAAAGGTTGCCACTTGTTTCTAGCGCGCCACTCCTGCACTTGCAACATCTCGCCGTCGCCCAGCCACAGCTCCTGCAGGGCCGCGACCTGCGCGGCCACCGTGGGGGCGTTGCGGAACGCATTCGCCTTCGCCCACGAGCCGGCGTTGCAGGTGGCGAACACGGCGCCCCCCTTGGATTTCTTGTGGCACCAGTAGCTCTTATCCCTGTCATAAAGGTATCCTATGCTGCGACGCGCACCCTGGACTGGCTGGATTTAGCCCAACTGACGGTGGCGCAACTGGACCTGGGCTCGACTGCAGTGGCTGAGCCAGCTGTTGTGGCTGCTGACCTCCTTGGGGCTCCTGGGGTGCTGGATGTCCCCATGCAGCGTCATGCCCGCTTTGCCCGTCATGACCAGAAGCAGGTGCCCCCAGTTCAGAAAGTCGCTTCGCCTGCAAGACCCTATGGGAGATGTCCGCACTGCCCCTGGATGAACTCGAGGAGGGCGGCCGAGTTGCGCTGCTGGTTCGCAAGGTCGGCGTTGGCCAGCAGCGCTCGGACGGCTTGGACGGCGTCTCCCAGTTGCGGCGTACCGCAACTGCTTGCGGCCGATGCCGCGACACTCGCCCTCGCCGCTGCCAACGCGGCTTGTTGCGGTACCAGGGTTTGCTGATTGTTCTCCAGTTCGAGGTCTTCTTGCTCTTAAGCTCGTGCTCCAGAACGCCGATGTCCTGCCTGATGCCGTTGACGACCTCGCACCACGCCAGCGCTTGCCTGTCTTCAGCTTCCGATGTTGCAAGATCTTGCAGGGCCGCCCCGAGCACTGGCGAGCCATCCTCGTAACCCAAACCGTGCAAGCTCGCAACTGCTTTGCGGTGCCTCGCTGTAGCTGCTGCAGTCGTCTCCACAGTATCCACATCCATGCCGTCCGTCGCAGGAACTGAGGATCAAACGCTAAGAGGCCGACGACCAGCGCGCCGAGGCACACCAGCTCAGTCAGCAGCTGCGATGTGTGTTCGCGGGTCTGGCCGCCCGAGAAGGTCTCGCCCGCATCGTAAACAATGGGTGCGGCAATTCCGGTTGCCCGTGACACCGCACTGCCTTGACGCTGCACACGGCCATGTCGAAACAGCACCGCTTGATGACGACCTCGCTGCCCAAGGTGCCCGATCACTGTCGCTATCACCATGACGCTTACGACGAGGACGATTCGGCCCATCTTGTGGCATGGACCAGGGAGCAAGCGGAGCTGGCAGATCAGATCCACGATGACGCCGAAGCCGCTCCACAGCGCGAAGCACGTGTGGAGCATGAGGTTATAGCCTGTCTCGATGCCGCTGGCGCCACTGCTTGCGATGTCACGCGGGAGGTCGGGAGCGCGCCTGCACAGGAATAGCAGGCTGACGGCCACGCGGCCGGGACCCCGCGGAGACTGACCCCGCCCAAAACAGTTCCGAGTACAAATGGCCGCCTATGATGACGACGATGACGATGACGACGACGACGACGACGACGATGATGGTGATGATGATGATGATGATGATGATGATGATGATGATGATGATGATGATGATGATGATGATGATGGTGGTGGTGATGATGGTGACGATGATAATAGTAATGATCGTAAGAATAAGAGTAATAATAATAATAATGATAATATTAATAATAATAATAATAATAGGAGTAATAATAATAACCCTACTAAAAATAAACAATAATAACAAGAATTGGAATAATGATAAGAATAACAACAACAATAAACATAACAAGTACAATGATAAATATAAAAATAATGATAACAAGAAAAATGAAAATACGAATCATAAAAATAAACATGATATTGATGATGATGAATAATGTCATGATGCTGGTGATGAGGATGCTGAAGATGATTGCATTATGACGGTGATGACGATGATGATGACGATGGTGATGACGATAACGATGACGATGATGGTGATGCTGATCATGATGATGATGATGATGATGATGATGATGATGATGATGATGATGATGATGATGATGGTGGTGGTGGTGGTGGTGATGGTGGTAGTGACGTCTGGTGATGATAGTGATGGTGATCGCGGACCTCGGCTTCATCCCGCGCAAGCCCCTTCGACATGTCCCGCCTGCGTCGTTGGAGAAGGCGGTTCTGAACGAGGCGCACTTTTCGGGCCTGTCGCCGCCGGCTGTCGGTGTGCTCGCGAACTGGTCTCGCACCTGGGCACCGTGGGCCTCTTCCGCCGCGCGCGCCGCTCGCCGAGGCGCGGCGAGTGTCGCCACCATGCCCTGCCGCCCTTGGCGTGTCCAGCTGTGCCTTGCGCGCTGTAGGCCTCAGTCCTTATCACCACCACCATCACCACCACCAGCACCGTCATCATGCTCATCATGATCGCCATCCTCATCCTCATCATCGTCATCGTCACGGCAGGGCGGCGCTGCAAAGGCGGCGGCGCTGTCCCGTCTCTGCTCTGCGACCACCACGTGTGGCGGCAGTACCAGATCCCGACCACGACGCCTACCACGCCCCAGTAGACCTGCTAGAGGGGCAAAGGAGGCGGGAGAGGGAAAAGGAATTCCACCTCTTCCGCCTGATCCTCCTGCTCCTTCTCCACCGCCGCCTTCTCCTCCTCATCCTCCTCCTTCTCATTCACCACCACCACCACCATCATCATCATCACCACCACCATCACCATCATCATGATCATCACCATCAGCTGGGACTGTTATGTTGCATCCTCGGGGGACCTTGTCTGTCCCGTCGCGGCCCTGCCAGCGTCGAATGCGTGTCGAATCCATGTCGGACGCGTCGGGTCCGTGTCGAATCCGTGTCGAATCCGCATCGAATCCATGCCAAATCCGCGTCGAGTCCGCATCGAGCCCGCGTCGGGCCCCCAAAAAGACACCAATTTTGGGGACAGGCGAGGTCCCCCGAAGATGCAACAGAAGGAATGATTGCAGAAGATACCCGAGAAGACACGACAACTTCCGCCGAGAACAACCTGTGCTACGGACATGAAGAGGCCATGAATCGTGATAGGCAGAGCACAAAGGTGCCCTTGCTTTCGCATGGTCGACCTGCCAATCAGACTGTGTTGTGCTGCTGCGTCGGGGGGCACATGATCGACCATGGGGGGCGTTTTAGATTCTGCTGATTCTAGACCGTCCCCGTGCTCAAACTATCCGACACAATGCCGCTGGGCACGAATTGGATTGTCCACAGGTCTCTTAGAGTTCTCAGCATTGGGTACTGAACACTGTTTGGGGGACCCACAGCCCGAAGTTTCGGAAGTTGCAGGACGCCCATATGCAGGGCGTCGCCCTGCTAATGGGCCTCGAACCATCCTCCGCAGCGTGCCAGGCTCACATTAGCAGTGCGACGCCCGTCTAATCCCACCAGCCCTCAGGGCGCAGGTGGTCTAGGGCGTTTCCCTTTCCAACCTCCTGCCTTTCCCTGCTCGGGAGGTTTACCTCCCCCTCCCCCTCCCTGCGTTTGGACGTGGGGGAAGGACCCATAGCAGCGTCCAAGATGACCCAAGATGGCTCCAAAAAGGCCTCCGAGAGCGCAAGATGGCCTCCAAGATGGCCCAAGATAGCGGTAGACGGATCAATATAGCCTCCGACACGCGTCCAAGAGGCCTCAAGACGGTCCCAAGGCGGTTGCAAGTGCCCTCCGAGGCCCCCAAGGACCCCCCCAAGAGGCCAAAATCCTTCAAAAACCTAAGGAACATCAATGTTGTTTGCCGTCCCGCTTGTTCGCCTCCGAAGGGCTCTTGAGGCCTCAAGATGACCCCACGATGGCCCAAGACAGCCCCAAGAGGGGCCCAAGAGAGCCCCAAGACGGCCCCAAGAGCGCCCAAGAGCGCTCCAAGAGCGGGCCAAAAGGGTCCCAAGACGGCATGTTTGAGCCTCCGAGGGGGGGCAAGAACTGCCCCCCAGCCCCCCTTCTGTAGCCATAAGGACCAAGACGGCCCCGAGAGGCCTCCCAGAACCCCCCCCCAAAAGAGCCCCAAGAGCGCCCCAAGACCTTCCAAAAGAGCCCCAAGAGGGCCCCAAGACGCCCCAAAAGAGCCCCAAGAAGCCCCAAGAAGGCCCCAAGAGGACCTCAGGAGAGCCCCAAGAAAGATCCCCAGGAGGCCCCAAGTCGAGCCCTCGACCCCGAGAAGCTCCCAGGAGATCCCAAGAGGTTCCCAAGAGGCCCTGGCCCCGAAGAGGTCCCTAGGAAGCCCGAAGAGGCCCCCAAGAGGCCCCCAAGAGGCTACCAAGAGGCCCCCAAGAGGCCCCCAAGAGGCCCCGAAATTCCTCCCCAGATGCCCCTGAGAGCCTTCCGAAGAGACCCCAAGAAGCATCCCTGAGGACTCTGGCCCACGTCAGCGTCGTCGTCGTCGACGCCGCCGTTGCCGTCGTCATCTTCCTTCAGGGTCGGCGGCGCTGGCCGTAAGGCCTTCGCAATAATTCACTTCTTCCTCCTCCTCCTCCTCCTCCTCCTCCTCCTCCTCCTCCTCCTCCTCCTCCTCCTCCTCCTCCGCCTCCTCCTCCCTCCTCGTCCTCCTCCTCCTCCTCCTCCTCCTCCTCCTCCTCCTCCTCCTCCTCTTCCTCCTTCTCCTCCTCGAGGAGCTCGCACCAGGAAGAACTCGTCGAACAAGCGCAGCTCTTCCGCCTGGGCTGACCGCTTTTGGTTGGCCAAGACGACTGGGGGGGGCCCGAGGAGGGCCGAGGAGAAGGAGAAGGAGAAGGGGAAACGAGAAGGGCACGAGCGAGCGGAAGGACGGCCCTGGGATCCCGAGAACGGCGAGGACCTTCCTGTGGTCGCGCTTAGGACCTCGCAGCGGTCGCGTTGCTCGCGCACCCCTGCCCCCGTTGCCGCGAGGGTCTTAGTGCACGCGAGACGGTCGGCGCGCTCCGTTGTTCGCCAGAAGAAGAGTCGTAGAAGCTGCGCCGTGCCTGGCCCAAGACACGGCGGGCGGGGGCTGGCCCCCAGTACCCATTCACTCTGAACCGGCCCAAAACAACATTCGCACAACGTCTACCTCTAGACTGCTGTACCGTCCATCCTGGCAAATATGTCGAGCTGCGTCCACCCGCGGCGGCGAGGACCTCTAAAAAACGCCCCCAGAGCAGCCGCGAAATCTCGCCGTTGAGAATCGATCCTGAGGGGGGGGCCTGCTCGATTCGACCAGCCAACGGAAGACTACCCCATCCCAAAAAAACTGCCAGTGGGCGTCTCCAAAAAGTAGACTGGTGAAGGCCAAACCATATGTAGCTGCGTGTAGCGCAAGGCGATTCTCTCCCCTCACAAACTATGCGCCGTATGATGGAGTACGGGTCCCTGTGGAGTACGATCCATGTGAAGGGGGGTGCCGAAGTGGGCAGGGAGCGGCATGCGCGCGAGCTCGCTGGGACCGCTGGGGGAGTTCCTTTTGGAGGGGACGAAACGAGTGAGGGGTGTGCCGAAATGAACGTGGGGCGGCACTCGCGTGCGCCCGACGGGGCCGTAGGTGGAGCTCCCTGTATGAGCACGAAGCGTGGAAGGGTCGTACCCAAGTAGGCCTGTGGCAGCATGCAAGCGCGCGCCACTGGGGCCGTACGTAAGGCTCCCTATGAGGGGGGCACGAAACGCGTGGGCGGTGTGCTGCAATGGGTGAGGGGCGGCATGCGAACGCGTCCCCTGGGGGCAGTAGGTGAAGCTCCCTGTTGGAGCACGAAGCGTGTGAGGGGTGTGCCCACACGGGCCTACGGCATTGTAGGGACCTGATTATGAAGAGGGAGCTTGGAGGGTGTCTTCCAGAATCGTTGATGAGTCCTGAGTTGACACTGGTCCTCCTCCTCCTCCTCCTCCTCCTCCTCCTCCTCCTCCTCCCCCCTCCTCCCCTCTCCTCCCCCTCCTCCTCCTCCTCCTCCTCCTCCTCCTCCTCCTCCTCCTCCTCCTCCTCCTCTCCTCCTCCTCCTCTCCTCATAGTCCTCCCCTCCTCCTCCTCCTCCTCCTCCTCCTCCTCCTCCTCCTCCTCCTCCTCCTCCTCCTTCCCTCCCTCCCTCCCTCCCTCCCTCCCTCACGAGAAAACCAGAGCGAGAGCGCGATTTCTGAGCGCCAAGGACGCGGCGTTTGAATAAATTGCGAGGAAGTCCCACGCGAGAGCGCGTACTTGAAACTGGTGCTCCCCACAGGCTGTGGCCCATAGGGCTGAGCGCATCAAACGCTCTTTCCCCTCCCTCTTTGACTCCTCCTTTGCCACACACCGCCACTGCCATTGCCAGCCCAGTAAAGTTGCAGTCTGCTCGCTTCTTTACCCACACCGAGCCAAGCGGTATCACCCACATACAATGTATATGATTACTTGGGATCTTGACTATGTTGTGGTTGGTTGGGTTGTTCAGAACCGTGGGTGAGAAGTGCTCTGTCGTTTGCATGTGGCCATTTTGGCCCGTCGATAGGGGACTGTCTCATGCGGAACCTGTGGTCTACCGACGAAATTCCATCGCCCACTCTAACTCACACGCACCAACTCAGCTGCCCCCGCACTACGTTTTAGCAGATAGTCTCTTACCCTTTCAGGGTTCTCCCTCGATCAGGTATGGTGATGGCTGCGTTTGTGTTACTCTGCTACTCCTTCTACTGGCCGCTCGCTCAGTTACTCTGCGTCCCAGCGGGCTCCTCTAGTGTTCCCCATGCTAATATGACTTCATGTTTCCAGCATTTGCTCGCAGCCATACTGAGTCCATATCGCCTAAATGGGTTCCCTCTCTTTTTGTTAGTTGACCACCCTAGTGCTACGATCTTCGCCGATCAGAGTGTGGTCTCTGTCAAAAGGAAGGAGGACGGAGGAGGGATGAAAAGGGCGGAAGGAGGAGGGGAGAGGGATGGAGGAGAGAAAAGCAGGGAGGAGGAGGAGAGAAAAGCAGGGAGGAGGAGGAGGAGGAGGAGGAGGAGGAGGAGGAGGAGGGAGGAGGACGAGGAGGGAGGAAGGAGGGAGGAGGGGGGAGGAAAGAGGCAATCAGGAGGGAGGGGAGGAGGGCAACGGCAAGGGCGCTCGCTCGACTGGGCCGGCCACCACCGGCGACGGGCTCCCGGGGTCTTCATGGCGCCCCAGCGGCGGCCGCAACGACAGCAGCGCGCCAGCGCCGGCGGGCCCGCCCTGGCGGGTCGGGCGGGATGCCTCTCGCCGCGTGCTTCGGGCGCCGCCGGTCGGCCTCGAAGCGGTCGTTGTCGGTCGCCGCCGTCGGCCGTCGTCCGTCCGCGGAGTCGGTCGTCGGCCGCCATCGTCGATCGAAAAGGAAGATGGACGAGGTTGCAGGGCCAGATTTGGCCTCGGGCCCGTCCCGGACCACAAGAGGAGGAGGAGGAGGAGGAGGAGGAGGAGGAGGAGGAGGAGGAGGAGGAGGAGAGGAGGAGGAGGAGGAGGAGGAGGAGGAGGAGGAGGAGGAGGAGGAGGAGGAGGAGGAGCGTAGGAGGAGGCGGAGGAGGGGGAGGTGGAGCAGGAGGAGGGGGAGGGGGAGGAGGAGGAGACGAGAAAACAGCAATAGACACAAACTTTTGGCGCCCCCGCGCCAGGGCCGGCGCTGGAGGCACCGCCGGGGGGGGCCCAGCGCGGATCCGAGAAGTCCGCG
>CAUYUJ010009871.1:22500-31614 GCA_963575745.1 Prorocentrum cordatum
TCGCCGCTGCCGTTGTTTCCGCCATGTCGTCCTACCGTCGTCGGAGAAGGAAGAGGAGGGGGAAGGAGGGAGGGGAAGAGGATCCTCGTCATCCTCCTCCCACCGCCATCATCCTCGTCCGCCTCATCCTGCTCGTCCTCCTCGTAGTCATCCTGGTTCTCATCGAAATCATGACCACCACCATCAACATCGCCTCAAATCATCACCAACATCATCTTTGTCAGCATCGTCTATCATCATCCTCGTCGTCTCCATCCTCATCACCATCCTCTTTGTCCTCCCTCATTTCAACCATCTTCCGAGGAGGAGGAGGAGGAGGAGGAGGCGAAGGAGGAGGAGGAGGAGGAGGAAAAGTTCGAAGGGCGTTCAACTGGTGTCGGTTGCTTTCCGAGGGCTTGAGGGCTATATTTCCATGGCGTTCACTCTACGGGGCGGAAAGGAGGACGAGCGGGCGGAGTCAGGGAGGACGAGGAAGAGTGAGATTGGGAGGGGGAGGGGGGGAACGAGGGCGAGAGAGGGGGGGTTACGGACGGCGAGAGGACGTGGAGAAACGGAGGAACGAACCGAAGCTTACTCCCCCCCTCATCATCATCATCCTCCTCGTCCTCCTCCTCCTCCTCTCCTCCTCCTCCTCCTCCTCCTCGTCCTTCTCCTCCTCCTCCTCCTCCTCCTCCTCCTCCTCCTCCTCCTCCTCCTCCTCATGTTCCTCCTCATTATCCTCCTCCTCATCATTCTTCTCCTCCTCTCCCTCCTCCTCCCCCTCCTCCTCCTTTCTTATGCAGGGTCTCAACTCCTTCATCGCGTCTACCCCCCTAGATAGCTACGCACATCAGGCTGTTGCTTCTCCCTCCGCAATAGTAGCCTGTAGCCAGCCTAGCTGTGGTTCGCCTTTGGAGGCGATGGGGCATAGAGCCCTAAAATATCGGCCAGCGCAGGCTCCAGAGAGATCAAAGAACTGAAACAAAGTTGACTGGAGTGAACTGAAGAAGACTGAGCTGGCGTAGACTGCACTGGACCGGGGTGGACTCTATTCCATTCTACTCCGCTCTACCCGAGTCTACTCTACCCTACTCGACTCTACTCTACCCAAATATAATATGGTCGACTCTACTCCACTTTACCCGGCTCTACTCTCAAATATAACCGATTACACCCAACTCTGCTGTACTCTACCCTACTCTGCCCCACCCTATCCTAGCTCTGCTCTACTATACTCTGCTCTAGCCTACTCTACTCTACTCTACTCTACCCCTACTCTACCCCTACTCTACTCTACTCTACTCTACTCACCTCATATGCCCTACTCTACTCTTCTCTCCTCTACTCTACTCTGCCCTGCCCCGCCCTGCCCTGCCCGATGATCCTCAACCATCTAATATGCTCAACTGGACTCTGATCTACACTACCCTTCACTACTCTACCCTACACTACCCTACCATACCTACCCTAACCCACTCTATGAAACTCTACTGTGCTTTACTCCTACTCGATTGTAATATACTATACTATACTAGACTAGATTAGACTATACTATACTGGATTATACTATACTGGACTACACTATACTATAATTCACTCGATGCGTCTCTACTCGACTCTACTCGTCACTACCTAATTCTACTCTACTCTTCTCTACGATGCTCAACTATACTCTTATACTCTTCTCTACTGGACTCTGCTCTACTGTACTCTACCGTACTGTATCTTACTCGATTCATAGCCACAGGAGCTACTGCAATAGCATAGGAAGACATTACAAGAGCATAGGAAGCCATTGCACTAGCAGAGAGGAAGCCATTGCAATAGCAGAGGAAGCCATTGCAATCGTCTGCAGCAAGATAGGGGGAACTGTGGACCAGTCCTGTATGAATTGAATTAGGACTCCTGTAGGCCGGCCGACTTGAAGAAAACCATCCCCCTTTTTGTTTGTCCCCTGCCCTGATCCTTCCCCTGACGACGACGACAGCGGCGACGACGACGACGACGGCAAGACGACGGCCAAGGAGACCTGAACACGACGACAAAGGCAACACGGCGGCCAAGGAGAACTTGACCTCGACGACAGCGTCGCCCGACGCCCGACGCCCGACGACGACGCGGATGAACGAGGGGCGGCGGACGCCCGACGACCGACGGACGACGGACGACGACCGACCACGAACGACGACGGCCGGCGGCGGCGTCGTGGCCGCCTTCGCCGACAGCGCCGCCGAACCCTTCGCCGCCGCCGCGGCGGCGGCGTCTCCGCCCGCCGCCCGCGCCGGCGGGCGCCCCGCGGCGGCAGGGCCTGGCGGGGCCGCACGGGTGCGCCCGCCGGAAGGGCGGGCGGCGGACGGCGCCTCTCGCCGCGGCGGCGCGGCGCCGTGGCCCTCGCTGCGCGCTGCCGCGCGCGGCCGCGCGCGGCGGCGCGCGGCGGCGGCGCGCCGTCGCGCGCGCCGTCCGAGTCGTCGCCGTCGTCCCCGCCGCTCGCCAGCGCAGTCGCCGCCCGCGGCAGCTGGCGGGCGGCGGCGGCGGCCACGGGGACGGAGGCGGCGGCGAGGGCGGCGGCGGCGGCGGCGACGACCGCTCCCACTCTTCCCAGTTCCCTTTTCTGGCCCTCCTGTTCCCGTTTTTCGCTCCTTCCGTCGCCTTCCGTTCCGCCTCTCTCCCTCCCCGCGGCCCCCTTCCCTCCCTACTTTCTTTTCCCTCCTCCCCTCCGCGCCACACTTGCTTCTCCTGAGAAACGCTGGTCGGCCGCACCGCGCCACACCACTCCAGACAAAGAGTTGGGCAGTTCGTCGACCAGCTCAGCTGCGGCCCCTGGCCAGGACGAGGAGAACGAGCAGCGGGGGGGAAGAGGACAACCGAGAAGGGGCCAGGATCGCAATCGACAGGCGCCGCAACAGAAAGACGCTGAAAACTGCAAAGTTCCCCCCCAGGTGCCGCGCAAACGCCAGCGTGCGTCTCGCGATCGCCACAGGCCACCGGGCGTTCCCTGCGCGCGGCCAAAGAACTCATTTGCAAAAGGGTTCGAAGATTCTGACATAATCATAAATAGACGCACTGCTCTATCTCCTCAATAATCTAGATCGGAAGATCAGCATGGCTAGAATATAAAATCGTTAGACACAAATCTAAAGCTAAACACATCATATACAAATGTGTATATATACATATATATCGAAAAGAACCTGCCGGCCGAGGGCGCACCCCTTTTCCCACATAACTGTAACCGTTACGTCTTCGAGCGGTCAAACACCCATGAGGCGTAGTCCGACGGCGGCGGCGGCGAAGAAGGCGAGGAAAGAACCTGATTAACTCCCCCCGCAGCAGGATGCCTAGTTCTGGCTCCAGCTCACGTCGGAATTGCCAGATTTCGCGCCATCCCCAAACACATTGGCCCCCAAGGTGCCAACCGCAATAAGATTTTACGGCACACGAGACGGGATGGCAGCTACTCCTGGCGGAGCTCTTGAAGCAAGCCGAGACAGACTGACGTATCCCACAAATAGAACAGCGCGCCAGCTCATGGTCAAATTCTTCGTCGGGGATGCCGCCGTGATCTCTAAGAACATGTAGTCGCTGGGGCTTTCTTGGCCACATACTCCGCTCATGGTCAAGAACACGCTTAAGTTCACGGCTCAATTCGTGATGAAGTCCGAGACAGTGCACGGCTTAGCCTAGACGAGCATTCTCTCCTGATCCGCAGCCAAAGAAGTTATTAGTTTTCTGCATCCGATGTCCAAACTGATAATGACATAACTGTCCATCCCCTGTGCCTATGCGGGTTTTCCAATCAAGATCATTGGGTCTGAACCTGTTGATTCAATACCGATGGTTCGACCATTGCCACCTCTGCTTGCACTCATGGTAGGCATGGCAGCCCTGGCCCGCATACTAATGTCGGGTCGGGTCCCAGTCTCCAGCGTCATCTTGGTCGCATTCCCTCTGCACCTCTTCTCTTACACGGCGCTAAATAGAGGATGCCACTGACGCGGAGGCAACCGACGGGGCCTCCACCAGGAACACCTCATTGCCTACTCGGAGTTCGCCCGTACACCTGACCCTCGGCGGCGGCGAAACGCCAGTGCGGCCGGGAGCCTGTCTCTTCGGTGCGGCTGGGTCATCAGGGCGACAAGCAAGTTGTGCAGTTGGGGGGGGGGGGGGGGGGCAGAAGCCTGCGTAGAGGCGCAGGACCCCTGGTTGAACCCGCAGTCGCACCAGGGGCAGGGTCAGTATCCATCGCGGTGCCTGCGCCAAGAGCATTGCAGCTGACGTCAGCAGCGGCACCGGGTGCACTGATGGGACTCAAGTGCGGGCAAGACTTGTGTCCATATCCACTGCAGCTTGGGGTTTCGGGCTTCCTTCCCCCGAAAGCCGAGGAGCACTGGATATGGATAAAAAGCAGGCCCCTACTAGAGGCTCGAATTTTATCCATATCCAGTGCGCCTCGGCCTTGCGGCGCCCCTTCCGCGAAAGTCCAAGACGCCCTGGATATGGACATAAATATTGCCCGCATCAAGGCAGCACCTGGGGCGACGCCACTGGCTGAGCCATCAACAGCCTCGGCGCCTGCCTCGCCAGGTGACGCCACAGCGGCAGAATCTGGCACACCGCCGGTTCAATCGGCAGCATCGTCCACAACCACTGGGGCTCATTTCCGGCCAGGACGGCAATGGGTCGTCCACCCTCCTTGCATGCACGAAATACGCCAAAAGGAGATCGCTGCAACTTTCTCATCGTATTCGGCCACTGCCAGGCCCCAGAGCTCACCGGTGTCTCCAACAGTTTGTTCTCGCCAATCAAGTTGGCCGCCGAAGCCCTCAATGCACGAATGAATCGTGGCGGCGAGGGGTCGTGGCGGAGACCTGAGGTTTAACAGTCACTCCAGATTTCGTAATCCCACCAGCCCTTTGGGCGTGAGTGGTTTAGCGAGCTCTCTCTGTCCTCAACCCCCCTTCTTCCCCTTCGGGGAGGGGTTTACCCCTCCCCTACCCCCTCCCCCTGGGCCTGGAGAGGGGGTCCCGCGGGTCGTCAGGGGGGTCAATTTCGACTCCTGGGAGGGCTAAAAAACGACGACCCTCACGAGGATTCTGGCCCCGACGGGGGGGCGGAGATAAGTCCCTCTCCTCTTCTGTGAAGCCAAAAACATTGATTTTACTAGGGTTTTGGCCCCATTTTGGACTTCTGAGGGGGCAGCGCTCATCGTCCTTCATAGCAAAATCATTGATTTTACGAAGGTTTTGGCTTCATGTTTGTCCTTCTCAGGGGGCAGCTCTTCTTTGCGCTTCTGAGGAGGTCGCAAGAGGCCCCAAGATGTCCCCAAGAGGCCTCCAAAAGACCCCCCAGAGGCCCCCAAGCGGCCCCAAGAGGCCCCCAAGAGGCCCCCAAGAGGCACCCAAGAGGCCCCAAGAGGCCCCAAGAGGCCCCCAAGAGGCCCCACGAGGAGCCCGAACGACTCACACCAGGACGAGGGGCCCGAACGACTCACACCACGAAGAGCCCGAACGACTCACACCAGGAGGGGCCCGAACGACTCACACCAGGACGAGGCGCCCGAACGACTCACACCACGAGGAGCCCAAACGACTCACACCACGACGAAGGCCCCGAACGACTCACACCACGAGGAGCCCGAACGAGTCACACCAGGAGGAGGGGCCCGAACGACTCACACCAGGACGAGGGGCCCGAACAACTCACAC
This sequence comes from Prorocentrum cordatum, assembly GCA_963575745.1. Lineage (NCBI taxonomy): Eukaryota > Dinophyceae > Prorocentrales > Prorocentraceae > Prorocentrum > Prorocentrum cordatum. Next base: position 28,185 of record CAUYUJ010009871.1, read on the forward strand.
CACGAGAAGCCCGAACGACTCACACCAGGACGAAGAGCCCGAACGACTCACACCACGAAGAGCCCGAACGACTCACACCAGGAAGAAGGGCCCGAACGACTCAGACCAGGACGAGAAACCCCAAACGACTCAAATCACGAGGAGCGCTTTCTCTCCCTCCTCCTTCGCCTCGTCCTTCTCCCGCTCCCCCCACAAGGAGGATGTACAAGGAGGCGGGAGGAAGGAGGAACAGGGGAGATATGCGGGGCCAAGCGGACACACGCCTGAAAAACACGACTGTCGGCATGCTTCGCGAGAGTTGCTGCTGTGAGATGGGCTGGTGGGGATACGCGAAGCGTAAAGAATAAAGGGAGGGGGGTCTCATTTCGGGGGGGGTCTTTTCCAAGCTATCTTGGAGGGCCTGGGGGGGTCTGGGGACGATGTTTTGGAGGGTTCTCCCACGGGGGAGGTCTGAAATGGCTTCTCTTGGAGGGTCCAAACCCCCTCCCTTTTATTACGAAATCTGGAGTAAACACCGAATCTTCAATGTACGCCTCAACTAAATCCGAGCTCTCAGCTGCCGACCGCATCTCCGCACGGACGCAGGAGCAGGCATGGGATGCCAAGCGTTTCCCGGGACTGGATGCTGTCGGCACCCATGCGGTCGTGCGCTTTGACCCCGACGGGGAGGACCGCGCTGCCGTAGCAACTGCGTTTGTCAGCCGCTGCTGCCGTGGCCGCGTCGCCCACATTCCCGCTGGCCCGCGCGTACAGCCCATCATGGGGGGCACCTGATGGACACGCCGATGCAGTGCGACCAGACCGATCCAGGGAACGCAGAGGCAACGTTCAAGATTGTGTTCCTGCGCCTCCGCCCTCCCCCCTCCCTCCCCTCTTCCCCAGTCCCCCCCATCCCACCTCCCCACCGCCCTCCCCCCCCCTCAGGCTCTCATGCTCGAGGCTCAGGCGTGTGCACGGGCGCTCCAGCACCTCTGAGCGGTCCCATCGTCGAGCGAGGCTAGCGAAAAAGCACCTTTCCTATCTCATGGTGTCGCAGTGATATTCTCCCCCCCCTCCCACCCACCCACCCACCCCTCATCAAGCCTTTCCATCCCCATCTCCATCTCCTCCCTGTCTTCCTCCCCCTGCCCCCCCGGCCACGCCGCCGCCGCCGCCGCCGCCGACCTTTGCCAACATCCCCCCGCGCCCCCATTCGCCGCCGCCGCCGTTCGCCGACGTTCGCCGCCGCCGCTCGCCGCTCGCCGCCGCCGCCGCTCGCCGCCGACGTACGCCGCCGACGTTCGTCGGAGGCGCCCGCTGCCGCAACTCGCTGCTGCTCGCCGCCGCCGCTCGTCGGCGGCGCCCGCCATCGCCTTTCGTCGGCGGCGCCTGAATGGCGGCGGCCGCCGCCGCCGCCGCTGGGCGGGTGGCCGTCGCGCAGCGGGGTAGTCCCGCCAGCACGCCGCACAGCAGCCAAAGCAGCGGCGTTCCGGCCCACGCGTGCCCCTGGCAGCCCGCCGGCCGACTGGCGCCGCCGAAGGCAGCGACGGCAGCGACGGCGGCGACGGACGACGACAACGACGACGACGACGACGACGACGACGACGACGCCGCCGACGACGACGACGACGACGACGACGACGACGCCACCGCCGCCGACGCTGACGACAACGACGACGACGACGACGACGACGACGACGAAAGCGACGGCGACCGACACGGCGACGGCGACGGAGACGACGACCGCGATGACACCGCCGACGCCAACAGCAACGACGGCGACGACCGACGTCCGACGACGACAACAACGACTGACGACCGACGACGACGACCATCCGACCGACCAACCGACGACCGACGACCGACGACCGACGACCGACGACCGACGACCGACGACCGACGACAGACGACCGACGACCGAGGACAGACGACCAACGACGACCGACGACCGACGACCGACGACCGACAAACGAGGACAGACGACGACGACGACCACCGACGACGACGACGACGACGACGACGACGACGACGACGACGACGGCGACGACGACGACGGCAATGACGACGTCGAGCCGACGACGACAGCAGCGACGCTACCGACGCCAACAGCAACGACGGCGACGACGGACGACCGACGACGACGACGACGACGACGACGACGACGACGACGACGACGACGGACGACGACGACGACGACGACGACGACGACGACGACCACCGAACGACCGCCGACCGACCGACCGACACTACGACGAACGACCGATGACAAACCAACCGAAGACCGACGACAGACGAGACCGACGACCGACGAGACCGACGAGGAACGACGACCGACGAACCGACGACACGACGACCGACGACCGACGACCGAAACGCGAACGAGACGACGACACGAACGACGACGACGACGACGACGACGACGACGACGACGGCAATGACGACGTCGAGCCGACGACGACGACGACGACGACGACGACGACGACGACGACGACGACGACGACGACGACGACGACGACGACGACGGCGGCGGCGGCGGCGGCGACGACGACGACGACGACGACCGACGACGACGACCGACGACCCACGACCGACGACCGACGACCGACGACCGACGACCGACGACGACAGCACCGACGAGGACGACGACGAAAGCGACAGCGACGCCGACGGCGACGACGACGACGACGACAACAGCGGCGGTGACGGGCACTAAAACTTCGACAACTGACGAAAGCGACGGACGGCGGTCGCGGCGGCGGCGGCGGGGGCAGCGGCGGCGGCGACGGACGACGACAACGACGACGACAACGACGACGCCGCCGCCGCCGACAACGACGACGACGACGACGACGAGGACAACGAAAGCGACGGCGACGACGACGGACACGGCGACGACGACCGCGATGACACCGCCGACGCCAACAGCAACGACGGCGACGACGGACGGCGACGACGACAATTAGGACCGACGACGACGACCGACAGTCCGACCGACTGACGACCGACCCGCGACCGACCGACCGACCGACAGACCGACGACCGACGACCGACGACCGACGACCGACGACAAACAACCGACGACTGACGACCGAGGACAGACGACCGACGACGACCGACGACCGACGACCGACGACGACGACGACGACGACCGACGACCGAGGACAGAACACGACGACGACGACGACGACCGACGACGACGACGACGACGACGACCGACGACGACGACCGACGACGACGACGACGACGACGACGACGACGACGACGACCGACGAAGACGACGGCGACAACGGCGACAACGGCGACGACGAGGACGACGACGACGCCAACAGCAGCGATGCCAACGACGCCAACAGCAACGACGGCGACGACGGACGACGACGACGACCACGACGACGACGACGACGACGACGACGACGACGACGACGACCGACGACGACCGACGCCGGCGCCG
>CAUYUJ010009872.1:0-31614 GCA_963575745.1 Prorocentrum cordatum
TCCTCCTCCTCCTCCTCCTCTTCCTCCTCCTCCTCCTCCTCCTCCTCCTCCTCCTCCTCCTTTTCCTTCTGCTCCTCCTCCGAGGAGAAGTCCGTTCCAGAGCGTTCCGTTTTCCCTTTCTGCGGCCTCCTGGCGCCGCCGGCGCCGCCGGCGCACCGAGACGCATTTGCTGGTCGCCCGTCGATCGCTCTCGCCCTCGACGAGGGCACGTGGAGGCAGGCTCACGGTCGGAGTGCCGCGGGCAAGCCACCTCCGGGCGGCGGTGGTTTGGGGAGCGCCTATCTCTCCGGGGGCGCCTATCTCCTTGTTCCATTGTTACCGTCCACCTCTCGGCCTTCCGTCTTCTCCTAAAGGCGCCCCTTTGGGCCCCCTTTCAATGTTTGCTGTCTGTGTCTCGGGCTCCGCCTGGGCGTACGACATATCGTCGTCGAGGATCGAAGGAGTCGAGGATCGACGGACATTCCTTGTCGAGGATCGACCTTGTCGTCGAGGATCGAAGGAGTCGAATGGGCTCCAGAAAGAAGACCTCGTCGTCGAGGATCGAAGGAGTTTCCATCCCCTCCTCGACGCAAGGCGGCGGAAGGTGGCGGAAGCAAGACGAGGGCGCCACCGCCGGCGGAAGCCAGCGGAGGGCGGCGGAAGTGAAAGATGCGCCCCCAAGAAACGGCAACCTTGTTCGGTTCAGGAATCCCGGAATCGCCATACGTGTGCATCTGTGCACCCGAGGCGGGGCTGGGGCACATCTTCGCCCCACGGGTGGAGAAGGGAGGAGGCTTCGGCTTCGTCGAGTTGATGGCGTTGTTTTTTTGTCTCGGGCTCCGCCTGGGTTCAGGACATGTGTGTGCATCTGTGCATTTGCGGTGGGGCTGGGGCACCTCCGAGGAGGGGAAGAGAGAAGGAGGAGGAAGAGGAGGACGAGGGGGAGGAGGGGAAGGATGAGGACGAGGAAGAGGAGGAGGACTTCCCACAGGACTTTCCCAATCAGACGATGTCTGGATGGCTGGGCTCTCGGGAGGACATCACTTGAGTGGCCTCCCTTGAAAGACGCGAGACATAACCCAACTCCCCATTTTTGTGGGAGGTGAGCATACTTCCGAGAGGCCTCTGAGGTGTCCCCTCCCTTCCAAAGCACGACTACCACACCTCATGCAAATCCAGTATGGCTCATAGAAAGCGAGCTCATGGGATGCATGGCCGCTCCTGGTCCCCAGGGCGAGCTGGGTGTGGCGCGGCTGGTTGGTCGGTGGGCCAGGGCACTCTCGGGTAGTCCATTCGCTCATGACTTGCTTCCATGCTAATTTACTGACCGAGCTACGACAATCTAGACAACTCCATCGAGCTTGCAAGTTACAGAGGGTGTGAGATGGCAAGACCGAAAGATACACACAAGTGTAGGGAAATACATACCCCCATAACCACAAACAGTGCTCAGAGTGACGACGCTGCCCGCAAGACGAGGCTCTTGAGAGGCCAACAAAGCCTTGTGGGGGCTCAAAAACCAAGGCAAAGTGATTCGCCATGGCTGGGCAACGTTGGGACGGATTTTCAATTTTCGCGTTATCATATAATGTTCGGTAATATATCAAGTGCATGTCAGCGGACCCCAAGGGTTCCCATCCTCCTCCTGCCCCTTCCGCTTCTCCAACCGCAGTCAATACCATCATCATCATTACCGTGGCTACTGAATTATTGGGCAGTCTGAAGCACCACTGGAGTCCCCCCAAAGGGTTTCGCGGATCAAACCTCCGCCCTCAGCACAGCACTTGGACATTGGCCTCGAGGGGGCCCCTGCGGTACATTGCCAGAATCCCCGCATCTCGCTGCTTTTGGGGCTGCGGCGGACATACGTTATTGGGCCACGTTCGTGTCATGCCAGCTGTTCTAGGGCATCCAACACAACATCAGACATCGCAGCCATTTTGGCTCATGTCGACATCTTTATGGACTTCGATCACGAGTCCGTGCCAGGGTCTCCAGCTGAGGCCCCATTCGCGGACATCGATGGCGATGTGCTGATCGGCCGTGAAGGCCACCTCACTGGGCCTTGCAACGCTTCGTGGGAGTCGAGGGTTGGCGATTGGTGGGTCATAGGCATGGTTTGGCAGCCGTGGTGAAACTCTGATGCGAGTTTGGTCGTCCCTGGTCCAGGGGGCAGGGGATATCAGATGTCATTGGAAACTGTTGAGGTGGGGACGGGGGCACTTGGGGGTGGATGGCGAGGAGGCTACGGAGGACAGGGGGAAGGAGGACGGCGACGTCGACGAGCATGTGGGGTGGAACGCCATCCAGGAGGGCCCCTTGAGGGCCAACGGGGTTTTCAGTTTTCAGGACGGTTTGCGGGAACACTACGGTTAGATGTTCGACGCCACCTGCCAACCCGTGCCGACGCCCGCCACTCTCCCACCCCCGAGGCGTTGAGGCTTCCCGCAAGCGCGGGCGCAGACCACGAGAGCACACGGACCACGGTGACATGTTCTTGGCGATTGTATGTTCAGTTGCGGGTTTCTCAGGCTTCAGGCTCACCGACGCACGAGGTACCATACAGTCACTCCAGGTGGAGTCGATCGCGTTGGCCAGATGGGAAGCTCTTTCGTGTGACATGATAAACGAGCTTGACAGAGATGCGCTCGAGATGCTTCACCATGCAACCACAAAATGCAAATCAAACGTTTACGGTTGCATTGGTTACAATATTATTGATTGCCAGCGATTGATCAGGTCTGTCATTGTGCCGCCGATGGTTTGGAATGTGTGGAACTACATCGCAGCATGCGAGACCTATGCCAACACCGATCGACTGCATATTGTGACATGTGCGGAACAAGCAAAGGAGTGGGCTCGCCTGTCACTCGACGCGGATGTATCATTAATGGCGAAGCTCCCTGTATTTACATCGTTTGAGTTTGCTCGGCGACTCTCATCGCAGTGGCCAGCATTGAAACTGATACCATTGACAGACAACTACAGGCCTTCAAAACACTTGTTGAAAGTTGGCCCGACACTGCAGGAATACAAATTCTGGAGAGAGAAGTACAAGTCCGAGTGTCCACACCCGATCGCGGCTGGGAGCCGCGGGTCTTCCTTCAGCAAGGTGGTGCGACACAACCTGCCTGACAAGTTTGCCACGTATCCTGCGGTGGTCGTCATTGACTTTCTGGACGCGTCACGGTACCTCAAGTCCTTGGATGGCGTTCATGCTGCAAAGAAAGCGTTTGCAAAAGTGTTGGCCAAGCACAGTGCCACTGCAGGAGCGGAGCTGTCAGCTCAGTCGTTCAGCATTGGGCGAGAAATCCTCCGCGTCGGACGCGTTAGATTCGACATTGCCTGCATGGTCCTCATGAGATTGTGGTTTGAGCTGAACCTTCGCGACACGGCAATCTACATGTTCACAGACGGTTCCCCTCAGTGGCGAGGCGTTGAGATGATGGGGACATCCATGGACTGTATCAAGTCGACGTCGACATCGTGGTGGCACCGCAGGTTTCTTTTGCCGATCGTTCAGATCGGGAACGGTCAATTGACTCTGGAGGGGAAGACGTACGCGGTGCTGTGGAAAATCATGCTGATGGTCGGACAGAGCTACGTGGCGATGCGAACATTTCTATCTAAGGTGGTCTCGATCACAAGTGATCTTGGTACCGAGCGGCTGCTGGCCGCATCGCCAGACATCCTCGTGGACTTTTGCATGCACGTTGGGATTCCTTTACCTCGCCACGTGGTTCGTGGACCCAGATTGTTTCCTGTTGCACTACTGTCACCTGGATGGATGCATATATTGGACACTGTCCTGAGGCGAGGTCTTTCGAGCCTTCCATTTTTCCCAGCGTGGTTGACGGGGGTCAAGGCTGTGATCAACTTCTTGCGCGCTTACGGGGATGACATCACAAAGGCCATCAAGAGCGAGTTCCCAGTCTTGGCACAGACAGTTTCTAAGACGAAAGCTCCATACTTCGCCCAGTGGCGGTGGGGAACGCTTGCGAGGGTGTGCGACGCAGTACAGGGAGTTCTCCAGATACTCACACGGATGTGGGACCGATTCGATTTCGTCAAGAAGCTGAAAGACACCACGCTCGTGAAGCATGTCAAGTCGGCGTTGCTGAGCTCGGATTGGCACTTGCACTTCACGTTCGTGTCGTGGTACGTGCTCTGGCTGACGTCGCTGCAGTCGTGGGGGGGCGGCTGCAAGTGCCACCAGGAGCAGCTCGAGGCCGGCGAGAACGTGGAGTGCGCGAGGAAGGGCAGGATGCTGCCCTACGCGTTCACCAGAGCGCAGCACTGGTTATCGGCAGCATGGGAGCAAACGCACTCAACCACGCCCATTGGCCAAACCTTCACCCTCCTCCAGGGCGGCGGCGGGGGGAGGAGGAGGGAAGGGAGGTCCATGGGCTGGGCTTGCGTGCGTTTGGGTGCTCCACAGGCAGGCGTGGACACCATCAACGACTGGACGCTCCAAGACTTCGGCGGCCAAGTGGATCTACGGAACATGTGTTTCGGTGCAGTGAAATACGCTCAAGCATTGTGCCTTCGAAAACTGGAGTTTCTGGATCGAGTGCCGTACCTTTTTGCTAGATTGGACGAACCTGGAGTGGCGGCTCGGACGATTCAACAGTTCTTATCGGCCCCGCTGGAGGCCCACCACCCTCTTACGTTGGAGTTCCTCGGCCCTTCATCGGTTCTCAAGGTGCACGTGCACAAGCTTGCCGAGAACGGAGGGGAGATGCCAGATATTCTTTTTGCTAGGGTTCAATCGTTGAAAGATGTTCCTTTTGATGATCATGTTGCAGAAGGGCCTCACGCTGCAGCCAAACGTATATTGTCCAACGGCAGGTCGACACGGTTTCCTTTCGTATCTGCTACGCTACGCTTGAACCAGAATTTGCGCGACAAGGATGGCCTTCTTCGAGAGACTGGGGCTACGATGCAACATATTTGGAATACTTGGTCACGCGTGGTGAACATGAAAGACCCCAACCGTCCTTGCAGAGCAAAGCCAGGTCGAATCAAGCAGACCATCTACCAACTTCACACGCATGATGCGTTTCATCGACGGGGCATCTGTCGAGGGCATGGCGGCCATGAGTTTCGAGCCCCTGGTGATTCTGTATTTGGCGTCGCACATGGTTCTGGAGCACCTGGTCCAGATGGCCCTGCCGATGACGAGAGTGGTGGACAGCCAGCCAGCATGACCGACCAGCAGAAGTTGATGCTCGACTTCTTGCAGCACACGTTGAGCCAGTTCGACTACTTCTCTCTTTGCGACGGTCTCGACGACGATGGGATTCGCGTGTACCAGGTTGTTTCGAAACAAGCCAGAGACATTTTGGTGGATACGTTCGACAAGGCGGCGGTGGACCAAGCCACGTGGGCGCTTTTGCCGTTCGACGCCTTGCAGGGCCCTGATGTCGTTCCTGGGCCAGCCCCCATGCAAGTGGACGTGTTCTCAATCCAAGGGGCGCCCTCCTACGTCAACGTGTTCTCGGTGTTCGGGTCGGACCCCGCCAATCGCAAGGAGATTGTGAAGTGGTCCGTGGTCGAGCCTAGGGTTGGCGCTTGCACTGGGCTGGAGCGTGCAGGGCCGCTTGCATGCAGGACATCTGGTGTGAAAGACGGACACGCCACTTGTTCTGAGTTTGCAGGGGGTTGGGATGTCTGCTGACATCCCCACTCGCTGCAAGCAAGCGGGCCTGCTTCGCCACCAGCCCAATGCAATCGTCCAGGATGCCGCTGGCGGACGCCAAGGTACCAGTACTCTGTCTACTGGATGAGCTGCACGGACGAGGGTTCAAAGCCGTGAACCAGCTGGTCGTTCACAAGAGGGGAGTTCGGAAGTATGACGCCCGAGCACTTCCATCCAAGCGCTTCTACCTGCAATGCCTCCTTGCACAGCGGGAGCTAATTAACAAAGGCCAGCTGGAGTTTCCGAGTAACAAGTCTCAGGCGTTCTACAAGCTCCTCCTCAAGTCTCGCGGCATGGTGCCCACGACTGCGACAGCCCAGGAGTGCCAGACGGAGCTGCAGAAGATCGACGCCGAGGGTGACGTGTATATTCCTGCCGAGCTGGCACGGCCACCAGCTGCACCTGAGGCTGGTGCAGGACCGACTACGTATGCCGACATTGATGGTGATGTCGCTGGAGATGGCGAGGCTCCTGCCGCACCAGCTGATGTCGACACTGGTTCCGACGTTGAGGTGATCGTTGGCGACGGTGAGTTCGACGGCGACTACGACATGCCCAGCCACATCCTTGGTGTCCCAGTGCTGATCGAGGAGCACTGGAAGGGTGGGAGAGGATTACGGGTTCACTGTCCAGTACACGGTGGGCAGTGCTCCAAGTACCGTTCGCTGCGCCTAGACGTGGCGACGCTTGGCCCATCAGCCGCGCGCCACTTCATCGCCACGTGGCTTGCGGCAGGCGAGAGGATGGACGTCGCCGAGCACAAGGCGTGGCGGCCGTCAGCCGCAGCCATCCGAGAGTACATCGGAGGCGATTGAACATAGTAAAATGCAACCACATCGCATTGCATTGCATCCACGCATCTCCAAATCTCCTTGCCAATCAACACCCCACTTCCGCCTCCATACCCTCCAACCTCCACCCAGCCCAACTGCCCACGCTCAGCTCCCTCTACTTCTCTGTCGGCGTCGGCAAAGATCATTTCCACTGGGGCCTCTCGCATTCCACCTCCCAACTCCTCATCATTCCCTCCTTCCTTGATTGCGGTCCTCGCTGACCTTGTCTTCTCCCATCTTCTGTGCTGCTGGCGTTTCGTGTCAAGGTCTCCAGATCCCGTGCGAGTGTGAGGACGGCCCCAGGCAGAGGTTTCTTGCAATGGCTCCCAAGCGCTGGGCCCACCGTTTTGATGTGCTTGCGGGGAGGGTCACGACGAGACGCTTCAGGAAAACCTTCCAGAACCTGTGCATCTACAAGAAGCGTTGTAAGATCTTCCAGGCGAGGGTCAAAGCTCTTCGGACCAAAATCCGCAAGATCTCAAGGCTCTGCGAACAAGCACTCAACAACGACAACGCCAGTGATGCTCGCATGATCGAACAGCTGGAAGCGATGACTGCTGCTGCTCGTTCGGGTTCTGAGTCAGAGTAGCTTCTCGGCACGAGCTGGCAACGGCAGTTTCCTTACAGGATGGGAGGGGCGAGTGGGGAGGGCTCTGGTAAGGAGGAGGGCAGGAGGATCTGGGAGGACATCTGGGAACGCTGCGGATGGCTTCAGAAGGATGCCCCTGCTTGCAGTGCCCGTGCCAGGCTAAGCTTAGACAGCTACTGTTTGCTCGGGGCCACGCCGCGACAGGCGCGAGGATTCGATTCGAGGCACGCGGACGTAATACAAGGACCCCGCCCCGCCGCCTCTCGCCCACCTCCTTTGATATGTTGATGCCTTTCGGCAATGCGTCCCGTTTGGTCTCGCCGTTTCGGATTATGGGGTCGAACGCCGTGGGCTCCCCGCGGGGTCGAGAGCTCTGGGGTCTAGGTCGAGGGCCGAGGCTCCCATGAGTGTGAACACGCGCACACGCCCACACAAACTGTAGCAACACGTTGTTACACATGATCTGGCATGCAAGCACGCGCGATGTTTTTTCATAACACGGGCATGCCAAGTCTGATACGAACGCCAGAATTGCCTCGCACTGCGTGGTACCGCACGCCACACGTGGGGAATTCGAGCATGCGAGTTGCCATGACGTGACCCCCACCCAGCCCAATCCCAGGGATCACGAATTGTTTCATGATGCGGTCCGCCAGGAACCGAACACATGCATATAGCGACAAAGCATATGGTCAACCCGATCGCTACCGAAAACGCCCGAGGTCTAGGTAATATTTCTGGATGTGCATACCATTAAACTTCTCACAATTAAGGTGTTCCCGAGGGTGAGGGGAGGGGGTTTTACAACGCAAACCAGGGGGCAGAGGGGGTAATCAACTTTGGGCGGCTGTATGGACAAGTGTTGCTAACAGATAACCAACATACATGCTGAAACGTTGCGTCGCGGCTCAACTGGTTAAAGGATTAACGACGGTAACGGGGTGTTCGGCGGACGCCCGCGTGTTCGATACTATGTTGGTCGCCCACGCTGTAGTCATGCAGCACTATCTTGTTGATTGCTGCAGCCCGTGGCTATCCTACGTGGACCTAGCTGGAACCCTAACCAGTTATGTTGCATCAAACTGGCTCGACCTGCAGCGGTGCTGCGTTCGTAGCTGTCGTGGCGCATGGCGCTTTCTACGCTGCGACGGCCGAGCGGGCGAAACTACAATGTCATTTGCATTCGCGGCGCGCGGCGCTGGCTATTGCGCGGCGGCGGGGTGCGCAGACATGGAACTGACCTTTGTGGCGTGGCACGTAGCGCAAACGACTTGCGCGAAGCTGGGATGGAAAGGAAAGCGCCAATTGCGGTGCATTGGTGAGCTTGCCCACATGTGCCTCTGTGGACGCGCACCAAAACGAAGTGCCACATAAGAAACGCGAGCCCGCGCGTTGGGCTGCACGGCGCGCGGGGCGCTAGAGCATGCGGGCGAACTGGGCAACACTTCGAACGCCAACAAGCCGCCCGTTGTGCGCCACAGAAGCCGGGGAACAGCCACGAACTTAGCCCGAACCGCCCAAGCCCGCCCCAGGGCCATCGTAGCCCCCCAGCACGCCCGTGCCGACGTACCCACGCCACAAATCACCATACATTGCCCGCGTCCAACTTGTCGGCGATTAGCTAGGGGTACGGCGCGAACGATGCAAAACTGACCCAAAGGGTCATCCTGGAACCTCTGGCTCACCATATTTGAAGCAAGCGCGCCGCGCGTTGTCCAACCCGCGCGCCCGCGCTGCATATGCGCAAAGCGCAAGCGACACGCAAAGCACACCGCCACCGACCTAAACACATTCTAGGACCACGCGTGCACCACTTTTGAAGTGCGCGTGGCAACTGTAGTCCACAGTAGCACGCGTCACGGTCGCGCGGCCACCGTGCGCGATCGAGTCGCACGCCACGCCTAAACGGCGTCATACTTATCCTAGAGCCACGCGGGAACTACTTTGGCACCACGCCAACCACCAACTGCCATCCATGGCCAACGTCCGACGCTCTCATCCATCACGTGCGACCAGCGCTCGGGTCACGCCCGAACCACTACAAAACCATCATACGACCACGCGTGAACCACCTTTGAGCAACGCAGATCAGAAACTGCCATGCACATCCACCGCGCGACACTCTCATCCCCCACGCGCAACCGACGCTCGTCCCACCTCAGAACCATGCCAGGACCATCCTAGATCCACGCGTGAACCACTTTTGGACCACGCGTGCCAGGATTTCACTGTTTCCGCCTGCAGCCAGGTCGCGAAGCAACCTTTTGCGAAGAGGCCGCAAACCACCCCAGAACCACCCCAGAACCACCCTAGAACCACGCGTGAACCACTTTTGAACCACGTGTGTCACTCGTGGCCAGCCCTGGTCAACTCGGGGATCGCACCAATGAGAATCTGCGAACAACTTCCGAACCACCCCAGAACCATCCCATAACCATCCTAGAACCACGCGTGAACCACTTTTGAACCACGCGCGTCACGAGTAGCCCGCCATGAACATATTGGAATCACCCAATCCCAGTCTGTGAACAAACCTCAAACCACCCCAACACCACCCCAGAACCATCCTAGAACCACGCTGAACCACTTTTGAACCACGCGCGTCATTCGTGGCTCGCCATGGAGCATATTGGAATTGTCCAACGAGCAATCTGCGAACAGGTTTCGAACCACCCTAAAACCACCCCAGAACCATCCTAGAACCACGCGTGAACCACTTTTGAACCACGCGTGTCAAGCCCGTCCGACGTGGTCCACGCTGGACTCGCCCTAAGTGGCTATTTCCGAACACGCGTTGAACCACACCAGAACCACCCCAGAACCATCCTAGAACCACGCGTGAACCACTTTTGAACCACGCGTGTACAAGGCTGTCCACCATGGCTCGCGCTGAAGCTGCCCGACCAGCAAGCCACGTCTTCTTCAAACAGGTCGCTAACCACGCTGCAACCACTCCAGAACCATCCTAGAACCACGCGTGAACCACTTTTGAACCACTCGTTCCAAGTCCGTCCGCCATGGCCCATTTTGGGACCGTCGAACCACGAGCTGCGAACACGCTTCGGACCAGCCCAGAACCACCCCAGAACCATCCTAGAACCACGCGTGAACCACTTTTGAACCACTCGTCTCAAGTGCTGTCCGACGTAGCCCCGAGCACAATTATCGGTGCGCCACCTGCAAGGCTTAACCGACTCACGCCAGAAACCACCCCAGAACCATCCTAGAACCACGCGTGAACCACTTTTGAACCACGCGCGTCACTCTCGGCCCGACGTGGCCAGCAACTGTTTCTTTATTGCGCCATCTGCGAAGGGGCTGCGAACCGTTCTAATACCAGTCTAGAGCCAGTCCAGAACCACTTTTGAACCACTTTTGAACCGCGCAAGCCAGGGTTTGTCCAACCGATTGGGCCCAAACTAATCTTGCAGATGCAGCGGGTTCCGCGCGAGCCAAGCAAGACACATGTTGGGACAATCCAGAAATCATGAGAGCGCCGCTTGGTATCGCCCAGGCGCGCCATCGGTGGCAAACAATGGCCCGCGCCCCGATGCGTTGCGCAAGGCGTCGGAAAGGTGGGCTCTTGCGCGCTCGACCTGACCTTCGCCCGACGGCTTGCAAGCCGAATCGTCACTTCGACATGGTGCTTGTGCTTTGGCCTGGCGCGAAACCCTATAATTTCATAGAGTGCGGGCGCAGCGCCGCGACACTCATCAGATCTTGCTTGCGGCGTTCGGCCTTAGAGGAGGGCTTGTCTTGGGCTGCCTTGGTAGTCCGTGACCACGCATCGGGCCAGCCTGGCGTTCTGTTTGCCCCAAGCGCGGGCTACGTTCAGACTCTTTCTCTGCGGATGCCAGGCGAACGGCCGCCGTGGAAGCCAACGTGGCGCGCAAGAACCGCTCTGGCGCCGCCGCTTGGCCAATGCAGTACCAAGCTCGCCAGCCCTTGCGGCCGCCCGCTTCGTCATGGCGCAAGTGCCGAAACCCCAGAACCATTTCAGAACCATCCTAGAACCACGCGTGAACCACTTTTGAACAACGCGCGCCACGAGTGGCTCGCCATGGCCAAGTCCCGACTCGCCACAATGAGACCCCGCGAACAACTTCCCGAACCAGCCCAGAACCATCCCATAACCATCCTAGAACCACGCTGAACCACTTTTGAACCACTCTCGTCACGAGTGGCCCGCCATGGCCAAGTCTGGAATCGCACCACTGAGAATCCGCGAACAACTTCCGAACCACCCCAGCACCACCCCAGAACCATCCTAGAACCACGCTGAACCACTTTTGAACCACTCTCGTCACGAGTGGCCCGCCATGGCCAAGTCTGGAATCGCACCAATGAGAATCCGCGAACAACTTCCGAACCACCCCAGCACCACCCCAGAACCATCCTAGAACCACGCGTGAACCACTTTTGAACCACGCGCGTTACTCGGTGGCCCACCATTGGATATTTTGGGAATGCCCACATCGCAATATGGGAACAGGCTTCGAACCACCCCAGCACCACCCCAGAACCATCCTAGAACCACGCGTGAACCACTTTTGAACCACTCGTGCCAAGGCCGTCCGACGTGGCACACGCACGCTGGACCCGCCCTAAGCGATTATCTGCGATCAGGTCGCAGACCACCCCAGCACCCTAGAACCACGCGTGAACCACTTTTGAACCACGTTTGTACAAGCTGGCTCGCCATGGCGCACATTGAAGTCGCTCGACCCAAACTTGCAAACAACTTCCGAACCACCCCAGGACCACACCAGAACCATCCTAGAACCACGCGTGAACCACTTTTGAACCACGCGCGTCACGAGTGGCCCGCCATGGCCAAGTCCGGAATCGCCACAATGAGACTCCGCGATCGACTTCCGAACCACCCTAGAACCACCCCAGAACCATCCTAGAACCACGCGTGAACCACTTTTGAACCACGCGCGTCATTCGTGGCCGGCCATGGAACATGTGGGTAATGCTCAAATCGCAATGTGCGAACAGGCTTCGACCCACCCTATAACCACCGTGGAACCATCCTAGAACCACGCGTGAACCACTTTTGAACCACGCGCGTCACAAGTGGCCCGCCATTGAATGTTTGGGGAAAGCCCACATCGCAATATGCGAGCAGGCTTCGAACCACCCCAGAACCACCCCAGAACCATCCTAGAACCACGCGTGAACCACTTTTGAACCACGCGTGCCAAACAAATGTTCGCGATGGACAACAATGTTATATTTCGGTTACACTCTGCGACCAATGCGAAAAACCACGCCAGAACCACTCCATAACCATCCTAGAACCACGCGTGAACCACTTTTGAACCACGCGTGTACAGGGCCGTCCGACATGGCCCATCTAGAGACCGATCGGCCGCCATCCAGCTCATATCGCAAGCCGTCCTAACACCACCCTAGAACCATCCTGGAAACACGCTGAACCACTTTTGAACCACGCGTGTACAGGGCGGTGAGACATGGCCAACGTTGGGATCGCCCAAACACCATGTGCGAGAGAATCGCGAACCACTCCAGAACCACTCCAAAACCATCCTAGAACCACGCGTGAACCACTTTTGAACCAAGTGTGCACATGGCCGTCCGACAGAGCCCACATGAAATTCGCTCTACCACCGCCTGCGAACAAGCTTCAAACCACCCAAGAACCACCCCAGAACCATCCTAGAACCACGCGTGAACCATTTTTGAACCACGCGTGTATTGGGCAGTCGGCCGTTGGCAAACTCGAAATTTTGACCACCATTTGGGAACGCTGCGAAAACCACGCCAGAACCACTCCAGAACCATCCTAGAACCACGCGTGAACCACTTTTGAACCACGCTTGTACATGACCGTCCGACATGACACACATGATGCCTCCCAACCATTGTATGCGAACAATGCTGACACCACGCCAGAACCAGTTCATAACCATCCTAGAACCACGCGTGAACCACTTTTGAACCACGAGCGCACAGGGCAGTCGGCCATGAGCCAATCTTAAATTGTACGGCGACCATGTGCAAATAATGCGCAACCCGCGCCAGAACCCCGTCAGAACCATCCTA
Organism: Prorocentrum cordatum; assembly: GCA_963575745.1. Taxonomy (NCBI): domain Eukaryota; class Dinophyceae; order Prorocentrales; family Prorocentraceae; genus Prorocentrum; species Prorocentrum cordatum. The sequence goes on from CAUYUJ010009872.1 coordinate 13,169, forward strand.
GAACCACGCGGCACCATTATTGAATCCACGCGCGTGCAAAGGAAATCATCATGGCCCTTCGTGAGATCACCCGACCGCCATGCGCGAACAAGGCACGCACCACGTCAGAAACAACCCGTAGCCATCCTAGAACCATTCGCGGCGCGCTCTGGAACTACAGCAGTCGTCCGTGTGCCGCGCAGTGGCCTTCATAGCGATTACCAAGCCCCTGTCGGTGATCACGCTGCAACGCATGCCAGGCTGATCCAAAGCCAGTTCCGAGCGCGCATGGGCCACCTCTACCTACGCAAGGCCACCGTTGCCAATGACCCACCGCGCTGGTATTCCTCAACGACCACGCGCACACACGCGGTACCCTTTCCAGCGAGATGTTGTAACTATTGCGAACGTCGCGCCATCCACCCCTTGACAGCGCAAGGCGCTAGTGGCACGCAACGGCCACCATCCGAATGCGGCGGGCAACAAGCGCAATCGTGGACTGACAGAACGCTGGCCTGCCAAACGCGCGCATTCCAGACGATATCGCGGCGCATGGCGCTGAGAAGATGCGTTCCAGGGAAGTTGACGGACGCGTCGCCATGAATCGTTTGCAACGCACCGCGATGGTCACCTGCGTGGGAATGGGATGGGCCGAACGATAGGATCACTGCTACTTCTCGTGGCGCACAGCCCAAGTGATTGCGCGGCCGTGGCGTAGCTTGACAGCCGCGTTGGTTGGCGATTCCTTGAGCCCGCTCTTGGGGCTCGCCGACGGCGGTTGCCGAGGCCCAGGGCCGCGCGTGCTGCCCCGTGCCGCGCGAAGGGCGCGAACGCCATGGCATCGCCTCGGGTTGGGGGGGGGGGGGGCGCCAACTGCCACCAGGGCGCCGACCAACGCGCCTTGCGGAGCCGATTGCATTTCACAGAAGCCAGCCGAACTGCCCAACGCCCCGTCGCAGGTATTATGGCGATGCCCGCGCGCGGCGGCCGAACTACAACACGTCCGACGCCCGCAGCCTGACAGCCGCCAGATCGGCTGATGCGCCCTTGGCGATCTGGAGAAGCTGCGCAAGAAACCGCCATGCGCTTGTCCATGGCCAAGCGCTGTCGATTTCAGGGCCACGCAAGCCGCGCGCGCGAATGGCCAGCGCGCGACCGCCATGCATGTGCGATGTCTGAAGAAGGGCGCTTGCGCGAGAAGGCGACGCGCGGGCGTGGCGCAGCGGGGCGGGGCAGGCGCGAGGTGGGCTGGAATCGGGGATGGGCAAGGGTGGGCTGGGCGTTGATGGCGGGCGCTAGGAGGGGCGCCACTTGGCAGTCGGGCAGCGCGCGCGGCTTGCGCTACGGCGCGCGCCAAGCGGACGGCTCCACCGCGCGCGCAGCCGCGAGCCCACCCCTGACGCGCTAATGGGCGCGCAAAGCTTTGCGCCAGCTTGATGGGAAGGCGAAGCCGCGCGCGCGCCTTTGAGGCTCATCGCGCAGCGCGCGCGTCGGCGCAGCAGGGGGCGCGCGCGCGCGGTCGCGCGCGCGGCGAACGCTGCGACGCCAGACAGCGCACTTGGCCCTGCTGGCAGGGCGGGGGGGGAGGGTAAAGGGGGGGATGGTTGCGCGTCGTTGGTGGCCGCAATGCGGTTGTGCATTGCGATCCTCGATGCTCACGTGTCCACGATGCAGGGCGCTGGTCGTCGGCGCGAGGGCGCGCGCGGCATTGGGGGATTTCTCGGGCGCGCGCAAGTACTTGCGTCCCCAATTCAAGGAACTGGGCATGACACCGCTAACAACGGAGTCAGACCTTACCGCGCCCTTCGCGGGCGTTCTGCTTCGTGCGCGGCATCCACAATGCCCATGGCGCGAGGCGCGAGGTCGTCCAAGGGGGAATGCGCGATTCTACCAGCGGGCGCCCGCATGCATGCAACGCGGTGCACTGGGCGGCTGCGACACACGCGACGCTGCAATTTGGACGCTCAATTGAGCCAATATCGCACATGACTTGACAGACCCACGCTACGCGCTTGCGCTCCGCGCCCGAAGATTGTCAAATGGGGTAACGCGAGGATTGCGTACCTCGGTCGCGCGCAATGGCATGGCGGCTTCTGTCTGGTCGGCAGGCCAGCGCCGCCAGTATTTCATGCGTTGCCCCATTGATGGTCACCGTCACCCGACCAGTAGTTCCTGCGCGTGTTCCTGCCACGCTTACATGGTGGCCTGCGCATTCGCCTGCAATCGCCCGCTCTGCGCGCTGGCCGCGGGCGTTCGCCTCGACTGGCGCGAATCGGCGATTGCGCTAGTAGAGTGATATTCACGCGCTGACGTTATGGCGCGGTTAGCGCTACGCCCGATCGAAAACGCATTGCTCGCGCGAGCGTGCTGCGAGCGCGTCGTCCGGACTAAAGAATCATCTTGGGGCACCGTTGTCGATCTCCGTCGTATACTATGGACTGCGGGCACATGTAATTTAACCTCGTTGGTTGGACTAGGATATCCGTGGGCAGCAATATAACAGAAACTGCGTTAACTCGCCTCTGCCGATGTTACGCGGCGCGGACTTACTCCAAAGTTGCGTGGGTAGCGATGGCTGTCCGTTCTTGATATTTCGGAATGTCCGAGGACACGTTCTTATCCTTGCTTGTCCGATCCTGAGAATACCCAAGAGACAACGGGGGCATCGGGGTAACAACGCGAGGGGGTCAAAGAGGGTTAAAAGGAGGAACACGGGCCGCAAAACTAGAAAACTGATGCCCCCCACTCCCCCCCTCCCCCACTGCAAGGAAGGGGTCGGCACGGTCGCAAGACGGAATATAACAGAGGAGGAGGAGGATGGGGGAGGGGAGTAGGATGGAGGAGGAGAAGGAGGAAGAGGGAGAGGGGAGTAGGAAGAAGAGGAGGACGGGGAGGAGGAGGGGGAGGAGGGGGAGGGAGGGGGCCCTTTTGGGCCAACCACCTAACACGTGGCATTGGCATTGTCTGTGACGCTTCCGGAAGGCCGAGGTTTCTCGCGGCCAGGTCCTGGCACTACGCTCATAGCCATTTTGGCTCCAGGCCAGTCGGCCACCTTGCAGGTCCAGAGGAGCTCTTAGGCCATACTGGGATATTTTTTCTTCAGCTTTACCTGGATGGCGGATGTTGAGTTTTCTGATCTCAGTGGAGAGGTCCTCTCAGTTGCGTCTGCTTTTACTTCGGCGACCAGGAGGACGAACAGCGGCGGCCCCTCGCGCGACTGCGTTTGCCACCTGTGCGAAGAGACGCTGCCCCTCTACAAAGTTGCGTGGGGAGTTGATTTCTGCCAACCGTGCTTTGCACGGGTCAGGGCGAACCATCGCCGCCTCACGGCCCTTGTCAACGGTAAGTCGGAACTCGCGGATGACAAGCACACCATGATCAACGAGCCCGACGTTTGGAGGAACCAGCCATTTTTCGCTTCGGACGGGCAGAGGGCGCAGCAGAAGGCGCTGGCCCGCGTGGCGGCGAACTTCAACGAGCAGGTGAAGATCGAGCAAGACTTGAACTTGTCTGACAAGGTGGGCCTCACCAAGCGTCGGTACAAGTCGAACAGGACACGAGGGTCTTAAGATGCAAGTGGCCACACGCGTGTGAACCCCTTGCCGTCCCCACACTTTCTGACTCCCGTCGTGGGGTGGCATCGGCGTTCGTGCCGCGTCGTGTCCACTTGCATGTTGAGGCGATCCTGGAAGGAGGGAGGAGTCCGACAACGACCTCGAGTCCGCCGAGCTTTCGGACGACTTCGACGAGCTGCACGGGAAGCAGGAGATTGAGAATGTCCACGACATGACAGACAGCAGCGGGCGCAAGTTGGTCTGGGTACACGAGGCGCCTCGCTTTCGGAGCGTGAGGGGCAAGCAGAAGCTAGAGGGCACCAGGCGCGGTGGTGACTTTGGCGGCGGCGGTCCGAGTGCCTCTGGTGGCGGGCATGCCGCCAGGCTCTCTCGCGGGAGCAGCCGCGATGGAGACGCTGATAATCAGCTTTCCAAACGGGCTCGGACTGGCAAGACTGGCGGCGGCTCTGCAGGTTCGCATGCGCAGAGCCCCGAGGAGAAGTCTGACGGCGTCAGGTTCCTCGAGCAACGCCAGGCCATCATGCAGACCTTGAAGGACTTGTCTGCCCAGCTTCAGGGGCCAAAGGCTGGAGATGCTCAATCGCGCCTGCCCTCTCAGAGACCTCATACTCGCCCTCCCACGCCTCTCACCTCCACGCTCGTCTTCTCCAGATCCAGCTCCCCCAACCTTCTCTACATCTTCCCCTTCCTCGCGATTGAACTTTTCCATAAGGGATTGCAGAAGGGCGTGAAGACCATGCAGGAGGACATCAAGTCTAGGGGTATCGACTCCGAGCTATTGCCTTTCTCGCCCTCGAGTGTATTGGAGGATATCAGCACCGCCATTGCCGACCTCGGCAAGAGCAGCGACATGGCCCAGAAGGTGAAGGCGCACGAGATCACCATCCTGAACGATAATATCAAGTTGATCCAGACCAAAGTGGCGGATGCCAAGAAGAAGAAAGACGATCTCGGTGAGGCCGTGGACTTCTGCGTCAAGGAGGTCCGCGCGAAGGAGCGGGCGCAGGGACAGAAGGTGTATTGGGCCACGTACACCATCGAGAAGGCGCTGATCAAGGGGGGCTTCGGCAAGATGCACGCCAAGAAATTCAGCAGGGTGATCCACGCCCTCGAGGAAGATGGCGACATCGTGCACCAGTACCCTGGTCCAGGCAGTGATGCCGAGAAGCGCCAAAGCTTCATGGTGCTTGAGATTGGGAAGCCGAAGCAGGAGCTCGATCTGGATGGATTCGGGTACTGGCCTGACGGGCACGAGGCGACCAAAGAGCTCGCCGACAGCTTCTTGCAGTCCCAGGTCGTGAAGGACAAGATCGCCAACATGCGTGATGCTTTGACCAAGAATCCGTCTTGGGCAGGGGCGCTCACCAACGTCGAGGGGGTACCGTTTGAGGAGGGACTCCAGGATCTCTTGGGTAAGCTCCCTACTGGACCTGGGTGTGAGCCTTGGCTGCTCTCAGGTCGGGCCCACTGCTGCCGCCATGGGCCATTGGCCTTCGCGCTGCCTGGCGTCGCCTCGCTGTTGTTCGCGTTTGACAAGGGTGTGCACATTCAGATCAGCGCCATCAGCCCGATCCTCGAGAAGGGATTCACGCTGAAGGAGTACCCGAAGTACTTGGAGTCCAGCGATGGTCAGAGCTACTTGGACAGCTCCGTGTGGACTGTGTACTTGGCGCCGCAGAGCTTCCTCTACCTCCCCATGGGTTTCCTGGTTCACTGGGTGTACCACTCCAGCAACGCTGGCAAGGAGTCGGAGGGCGAGGTGCCAACTCCCAAGGCAAAGGGGAAGGCGGCGAAGAAGGCCGCAGCCAAGAAGGTCGCCAAAGAAGAGACGCCCGCCGACGCAGCGTTCTTGCTCACCGTGCCCGCCTTCACGTCGACGACCAAGATGGAGCCTGGGGTGAAATCCGCTGTGCTGGGTTTCAACGCTGAGGTGATCCGCAGCAAGGGCAAGGATCCGAAGTGGGAGACCAGGGGGATCGCCTTGGAATCGTGCTTCAAGGAGTGAGCTCGACGGCGACAGCATGCTCGTAAGTCTTTCGACTGCGCCGCCCTGTGTGCCTCGTTCGTCTAAGTAGATGCGTTGTGGTTCGGCTTCGCTGATGTTTCTGAGCGCCGACGGGCGCTGAGACAGCAAGCGCGGCTCCGGAACCACGGAGAAGAATATGTGTTTGAGCGCAGTGCACATCCGAGCAACACCAGTCAACAATGAAACGGTGTCTTGGGTCATTGTAAAATCGATTCGGGTCATGTTGAGTCGAATGACATGACAGAACATCGAATGTAACAAACATCGAATGACATGACACCTCGAACAACAACATTGTCCTGGAGAATGCACTGCGCTGCAGCACGCGCAACAGGGCGAGTGATCAGATGGAGTGGTTGTACCAGCTGCATGGAGCCAGCTGAACTAGTTTGGAAAATTGAGTCCAGGGAGTCAGAGGGGAGAGGGAGAGGAGGAGGAGGAGGAGGAGGAGGGGGAGGAGGAGGAGGAGGAGGAGGAAGACCACGATGACAAGGTTAAAGGGGTGGAGGGGGAGGACGACAACGATGAAACGACGGAAGAGGAGGAAGAACAAGTAGGAGGAGGAGGAGGACGACCACGACCAGGAGGAGGAGGAGGAGGAGGAGGAGGAGGAGAACCCTCTCGCCCTCGCCGCGGGGGCCCCGTGCGCCCCTGAACACCGTGGCCGCGCATGCCCACCAGGAGCGGCCCCGTCAGCCGCCATCGTCGCCGCCGCGCGGTCGGCGGCGTCGCCGTCGTCGTCAGCGTCGTCGCCCTTTTTCACTGGTCCTTCTCCTCCCTCCCACTTTTCACTCCCTCTCGCCCTCTTTCTTTTACCGCTCCTCCATTGTCCTCATGCCGCTGCTCCTCATCAACTCGTCCTCTTCTAGGTTCCTCTGTTCACTCCCTCTTTCATTTACAACCTCACTGCTCAATGCACCTCTGCGTCGACAGGGAAAGGGGCTCCTGGTCACAGTCGCCCAACAATGTAATATACACCCCTCCTCCTTTTCTCATCCTCTTCCCCCCCCTTCTACCTCCCTCCACGTGCTACTAGGTACTGCGACCAGGCAGGAGGGTATCTCACATGGTTGCCTCTAGTTGGAAACACTTGTTTTCATGTGCCCATTTCGCCCACTTTGGTATCGACCGTGGTCGCCCCGAGGTGTGTCAACGCACGTTCGCGCGTCCACGCGGCCCGATCGGTCGCACTGTCTCGTGACGTGTTGCCTTGCACAACCTCGCGTCCACAACGCGTCGATACGATACAATGTCCTGTCCAATGGGCATATTATTGGTGAGCGGCGCTTGTGCGCGAAGTTATCAAAATATTTTGGATCACATGGCAGTGAACTGTATTTTCTTAGAGGATTGCATCCAGATTCTCAGATCTATTTTGGATTGCAACGGGATCCTTAGAAAAAAAACCTCTTGCGCCCCAGGCCTTACAACAATACCATCTTGCGACGACGTCCTGTCTGCGCGCCTTGAATTGCGCTAAGAACCTTCTATCTTTAGGTTTAGCCAGTGTGAGACGACTTCAGCTGGACGGCTCTGAGAGCGTCTGGCCTAGAACGTTCCACAATCCTCCGAACAGTCCTGTCCGAGGGCACACTGTTTTCAAACTCAAGCGCGTTTAAAGTGGCACGAATTAACCTATTGCGGACTAAGGCGGAGACGGCGACAGCCCATTTATAACAGGAGAGACGAGCAGGTGGGATCTGGTGCAGCTGGGCGCCTTTGACCGCAAGCTCATCAGCAGTCTCGTTTCCACACCAAGCATAGAACGGAACACCTTTCTGCAAACTTTCCTCGAGGCTGAGGTGGCTGTTCACCCAGTAGGCCTCTACTCGAGGGTCCTCTCTGTCCCTCAAAGCTGCGCCAATCTCGACCCACAGGTCTCCCATCGTGCTCCAACTGGCAGGGCGTGTGTGCCTGCCTTTCATCCAGCCCTTGAATAGGACCTCGGAGTCCGTCCAATACTGTAGCCTGCCACGTGTGTTCAGCATTGCAGAGGTGAGTGCTGAGAATTCCGCTCGATTGTTTGTCTGGCGAGGGCCTGCGAGCGGTGCGAAAGCCCTTCCCCTCACACTAGGCTGGCTGTGGTCCGACACCTCGAGCGCAACCCATCCCCATCCACACCTGCGGTAACGAGGGTCGCCTGACTCTTCGCCTCCGCTGCCGTCTCCGCAGGTGATGAGGGGCAGTCCGAGCGGGGCCTCTATCGGGGCCGTGTCCAACTCACCGAACCTCTCCTCCGTGTAGGGCGTCTCGCACGGTGGTGGCGTGGTCCACGAGGTCGGCGGTAGCCCACGTAGCCAGAAGCACGGCGTGTGGGAGGCCCCCGCCTCTGCCATGGGCACCAGGTGCTCAGACTTGGTGAAGGCGGGGTGCTTCTCCTTGTCCTGACATTGTCCCCATATTCTGTGGAGGTCATCTGCCCTGGCGCCGCAGCTGCAATTGCCCGTGCCCGCGAGGTCGCCGTAGAGGTCGAACTTGCGCGCTGGCGCCCAGGTGCCCGCCGTCATGGCGGTGAGCAGGGCGCTGGCCCCAGGGGGCCAGCCCTGCTTCCGCAGGCGGGCCAGGTGGCGGACCGCGTCGCTGGTGTCGACTCCGTCCCCCATGCCCTTGCCGTTGAAGTGGGCGGCCGCCTTTCGCCGCAGGCCCCTCTGGATATCGTCGACGATGGCGTCGATGAGGGTGGATGGGGCCCTTCTCAGCTGCATCTTCTGCCATTTCCCAGTCATCACCTCGGGGGTCTGTCCATCGCGTAGCTGACTTGGGGTCCCAGCCAGCCTCCCACAGGGCCAGGATGAGGGGGCCCATGACTCCACGCCGTTGACGCCATCGCTGCTGCTTGGGGACGATCTTGAGTCTGGCATAGATTTTACCCCAGGATCTGGAAATCAACTTCCTCAGGTCGGGTTTGTGTGCATGGAGGTCAAACCATGCCCGGAATTGGGCCCGAGGTATCTCCAGTGCTGGGTCTTTGCCAACCAGGCTGAGGAAAGACGTAGTGCACCGTCCTGGCCTGGCCTTGGCTATGCCCGACATGTATCTCCTTCTGGCCTGGGTGATGGCTGAAGGCGGTTCTCCATGCGCCTTCACTCCATAAAGTAACGCTGGCATTACACCTTGGTTGAGCATGTGAAATCGCTTCTCTCTTTTCAATCTCCGTAGCTTTCGGCCTAACGTGTTCATCCGAGTGCATGCTTTCTTTCGTCTTGCCGCGTGAGTGGCCCGACGAGTGGCTCCTTTTGAAGATCTGTCAATGCCAAGATCACGAGCTTCTCCTGCTGGCGTAATATCCACTCCAGCTTTTTGTTCAAACGTGATGTGATTCCTTTGGTCATCTTCCAATCAGGACTGAAAATGACACTCTTATCTGCGAGCTCCAGGCCTTCTCGCTTCAGGCTGTGGGCAAGCATCGTCGTCGTCTTGATAATGACTTCCTCGACCGCCACAGGGCTGCCGTAGGCTGAGGTGCTGATGTCGTCGAACCAGGCCCGAGGCATCGCCCTGGGCTGTACGGCCGTGACGGACCCCGGCACCTTGCACATCACCGCCAGCGCCAGGTTGTCGGCGTGGCGCGAGCCTGCCAGGAGGGACAGGTCCGCCTGGCATGGGAGCCCGTAGGCACCCTGCTGTCTCAAAATACGTGGTACACAATGAATCTGCAGCTCGAGCGCCAGGATCCCCTTGGGGAAGTTGATGTCCAGGCACGCTGTAGCAACAGACTCGGGGATGAGTGAATCATAGAACCTGGCCATGTCGGCCAGACTGGCAGCCGAGGACATGGCCAAAGCGTTCGCTGCCTCGCCCTGCAAAGCTCTGGTCAAGGCCCCATCTCAAGCACGAGGGCCCCGCTGAGGGCTGAGTCCCAGTGCCTCGAGGCCGAAGTGGCCCATTCCTCCACCTGCGGCCTCGTGAGCATCAGCCAACAGCGGATCAGTCACGCGATGAGGGCCAGGGCCCTGTCTCCCGACTTCTTGGGCTCGAGCATGATGATGGCCTGGAGCAGCTGGTGCGGCCAGATCTGCAGGGCTTCCACTGAATTGATCAGATCCACGAACGCCTGACGAGCAGGCATAGGCGGGCGGCGCACACCGGAGGCCACAAGCCTGTCGACGCCTCTGCCCCTTGTCGGGCTGGGGGCGGAGGGCCTGGTCGAAGTGTTGTAAGGTCCAACTGGGGCAGGGCCCCGCCTTCGCCTGGTCACGGATTCAGGCCAAAACGGCCACGGTGCCAGTTATGTTAACTGTGCCCGCAGCCCAAATGTCTTCACAAACCCTGGTTTGGGCGTCAGCGGCTTCGAGGGGCGACGTGGCTTTACACTTGCCTAGCACAAACTCGTCTTCGAAACGGGGAGGGGGCTTAGTGAGACGATGCAACTTACCCACAGGAGCCTTCGCAGGGTCAGAGGGCCAGTCGGCCCAAACACGCAGTTCCTTTTCAAGGTCGCGTCTGCGTGCGCGGGTGGACTCGTCTGACGCCTGAAGGGCCATGCCCGCGAGCGTATTCGGTTCAATCTTACTGATGTCCGCCGGTCGTTGCATCCATAGATTACGATGGAACAGCGCGTTAGCCGACGGCCGATCACCTGTGGATGGGACCCCTTCTTGGGACAAGCGCCTGGCAATGTTGCAAAGCTCCTGCTGCTGCTGCAACACTTTATTCCTCTCGACGAGTGCGCAAAATAAGTTGAGCGTGTTGGCGACTCTGGACCACCAACCCGCTTCGAAACTCTGGTAGCGCGGTCTTCTCAAGCCACGCTCCTTCACTACCGAGGTTTTACATTTATAATTGTAAGCCCTACCAGTATACTGAGCGGCGTCGCTACCATGGGTGCCGTAGGCCTTTATATAGAAAGTTTCCGCGTGCTGCACAAGGGCCCCACACTTCCGACCAAGTGCCGGCGAGCTCTGTGGGCAGACCTGGAAGGCGGGACAGGCGGCAATGTGGTCAGAGACAGGCTCGCTGAGGGGGGAGACTTCAGTGGCGACTTCAAGCCACAAGTCCTCCAGCGATTCGGTCGGGGGGCCCTCGGAAGCTCTCGGTGAAATAGCAGCTGATGTGGCAGGAAGGGGCGAAGTAGTCGATCTCCCAAGATCGGCCTGCGAGCAAGCTTGACTAGGGGTCGGGGGCTCGTCGGGGCCTTCCAGGCCCTCGCAGCCATCCAGGCCGTCGAGCTCCTCAAAAGGGTCCGCCTCTGAGAAGTCCAGGCCCGCGAGGCGGGCATCACCAGCGACTCTCGGCGACGCGCAGCCCGCGGGGCCAGGGGGCACCCTATCCCCAGAGGCGGGCTGCAAGTCCAACTTGTCGTTGGCCAGACTAGAGTCAAAAGGAACATGCGACCACCCCCTCGGTCCCAGAGCTTCCCAACGTCGGTTAGCTAATTCCTGGTCTTTTTGTTCGCGGTCGGCGAGTGTCGAGGCGCGTGCGAGGGCAGCGGCAGCTGCGGCCGCAACTGCTGGCGAGGGGCCCTCATCCCTCAAGCGCCTCTGCCTCTTGCTGTCGGGGTTCGGCTCTGTCCCCTTGCGCGCGGGGTGCTGAAACGGGACGGGCATGGCCAGGCTGCGTGTCAGCGCTGGTACCACACTCGCCTTTATGGTTAAAACTTGACCAACGTGGGGCTTCCAAGGGACCGAGACAGCACTGAGGTTCTCAAAATAGGGGATCGCATCTTGACTCATCATCACATAGTCTATGAGCGAGGGTTGGGCACCCGCCTTAAAGCACGGGAAACCGCCAGGGATAGCGACGATATGTGCTCCAAGTCTTTGTGGCCAACCTGATTTCCAAAACTGTTCTGGGGGCGCATTCAAAGCTCCCGCAACAATCGAGGGCATCTTGCAAGATCTAAGGAAAGCCCCCATGGAGGACAAAGTGGCAGCATGATTACCAGTAAAGCAACTCGTACCTTCTAGGTACAAGCTCACTAAGTTGACGCTGGCCCCCTTGAGATGCCAAGTGATGGGCGTCCAGTTACTGAAACTAAGCGTGCGGCAGCTATCTACTAAATGCATGGCCGCCGTGGCCTGCGAGGCAGAGCGTGGAAGCGCAAGCTCTCGGTGGCGCGACGACTGGTGGCGACTGCACATGGCTGTGACTACTCCACCCTCGATCCCTGCTTCGAGGTCTCGCTGGGTCTGGCGGCAGAAAAGGCAGCTTTGAGGCCCCAGCCTCTCATCTCCCTCTCCGCGGCCTCTAGTCCCTCTTGGCGCACGTGCGTCTCCTGCAACAGGTAGGCGTCATGTGAGTCTGTGGGCAGCGACTCCCTGACGAACCTGTTCGCAGTGTTCCCCCAAGTATTGATGTTGCCGATGAAGATCTGTCTGGTCGACCGTGATGTGTCATCGGCGGCGTCGGTTCGACCAGGCCCCCTTGCCCGTCAGGCGGACGCGCTCCCTGGCGAGGTCTGCCCCGCCTGCGCCCTGGCCTGCTCGAGTACATTCTCCTTCGCCGCCTTCTGCGCCGCTGCCTGCCGCGCCGCTGCCTCCGCCTTCGCCTTGGCCGCGGCCTTGGCTGTGGCGGCCCCGTCCGCCGAGGCTGCGGCGGCTCCGCTGCTCGCGGCAGCTCCTGCTGCAGCGGCGGCGGCGGCGGGCGGGGCTGCGGGCGCGGTCGTGGCCGTCTCGGGCTGTGACAGCGCGGCCCCGTCCTTGGCGTCGTTGTTCGCCTTGCGCTTCTTGGCGGCCTGTGTCGCCTCGGTATTCGCGGCCTCGGCTTTGGCCTTCGCCTGCTCCACGTGCATGCGGAGCTGGGAGACGAAGCCCTCGGCGCGGTCTTGGAACTCCTTAAGCATGGTGGCCTTCGCGGCGATGACCTCCTTCACCGACAGCCCATCTAGTTCCTCCTCGTCCACGTTCAGCGCGCTGTCCAGGTCTGCGAGGGACTCGGCTACCAGGGCGTCTGGCGGCATGGACAGGATGTCATGCAGCAGGTTCGCCTTGGTTCTGCCCTCCGCCTGGGTGGTCGTGACCACCTTCTCTGCCTGGACGACTGCTTGGGCCTTGAGTAGCACCTCCTTCTCCAGCTCGGCGAGCGCGGTCTTAGCAGCATCCCTTTTGCCGAAAGCGCTGTCGTATTGCTGGTTTGCCTCCTCCAATGCTTTGGCTGCCTCGGCCAGCCTGATCGCCCTGCTCTTGGGCTCGGCTGACTGCGTGGCCTGGGATACCTCAGTCATGACCTGGGACAGCTTCTGGGCGACCTCAGGGGCAAGCTGCATGCTGGTCAGGTGCGAGGATACGCTCTCCAACGCCTACGCCAGCCCCGTTGTCGCCACGTGCTTCCCGTCCGCGTCCTTGAGGCCCTTTCTCGAAAAGTGCGCGCCGCACCTGCACTGGAAGTTCAGCGCGGGGAGCTTGTTGTTCCATTCCCAGTTCTGGCAGCGCTTGCACTGGGTCCACTTCTGAGCAGTCTTGCCACCCATCTTCACGAAGTGGTGGTGGCCGTGGTGCTGGATGAGCTGCTGCTGCGCCTGGCGGGCGAACTCTTGGCCCACGAGGGTGTTCTGGGCTGCCCTGACGATGCGGCGCGCCTCTGCCCTCTGTGCCCGCGCGCGGCGGCGCGCCGCGGCGCCTATGGCCGTGGCGCAGACGACCCCCGACCTGGGCAGGCCGGGGCCGGTGGGGTCGGCTCTGTTCCCAAGTGAGCGATGCCAAAATGGGGCTGGCTTGGGAATGGCGCGACGCCTAGGAAGAGGAGGGGGAGGAGGAGGAGGAGGAGGAGGAGGAGGAGGACGACGACGAAAATGACCAGTATAAACCCAAAACTCATAACGATGTTGGAATACACCTTCCCTCCAAGCTCCCTCTTCACAGGCCCCTACAATTGTTCATTTCCGCTGAGAGAAGTGTCCTTTTTTGGGACAGCCGTGTAAGAAGCCGAAAGCGTGCCAAAATACCGTTCTCAGGACTTCAACGCTTCGAGACAACTCGACTGTTGCGTCCTGACACCAATGGGGGGGGACTTCAGCACCGCGAATCAACGTAATTGTTGCGCCCTGACATTCCTTAATCGCTTCACGACACCTGTTCTGGTACGTTAACCATCAGAACCAGCGACACCCTTGCACCCTTTCAAAGTAAACGTGCGCGGCGCTCAGGCGAGAGCCCCACTGTGAAAAGGAACCGCCCTCAATCCGTGAAGTTATCGCATTTTAAACGGATGTGCGTGGCGCTACCGCGAGAGCCACATGTTGAAAACGACCTGTCTTCAATCCGTGAAGTTCTTGTTCAGCTTGAAAACGAAAGTGCGCGGCGATAAGACGATAAGGAAAGTTTGAAAGCAACCCGCCCTCAATCCGCGAAGCTCTTGCCAAGTCTTGGGGCGAATGTGCGTGGCGTTCAGGCGAGAGCCACATGCTGGAAACGGCCTGCCCGAACTTCTCGCAGTTTTCCAGACGAGTGTGCGCGACGGCGAGACTCACAGTTTGAGCGCCACTCGCCCTCATCAGCGATGTTGGAATTACCCGCCATCCTGGTTCCGTTTTCATCGGTCCGTATAAGGTCATCCCCATTGAGAGAATTGCCCCGTGGGGGGGGACAACCGCTTGAAACTATTGCAGCGCGCCCAAACACCATTCTCAGGATTGCAACGCTGCATCTTAACCTGACTGTTGCGTATTAGCGATACTGAACCGCGCGAGAACGCCATTCCTGGGACTTCGACACCGCGAATTAACGTAACTGCTACGCCTTGACAGTCCTGGTACGCGAACACCGTTTCTGGTACGTTAACCATGAACATCCGTGAAAAGCTTGCAAGTTCGTTGTTGCTCAGAAAGGAGCAACTGAATGTGAATGGCGCTTAGGCCAGAGCCACATTCTGAAAAGGAACCGCCCTCAATCCGCGAAGTGCTTGTACATGTTCAGCGAGTGTGCGTGGCGCGAAGGCGAGAGCCACAGTTTGAAAACGACTTGCCCTCCATCAGGGAAACTCTTGCACAGGTTTGAAACGAGTGTGTGCGCGGCGATGTGGCGAGAGCCACATGTGGAACACACCCGCCTACAATCCGCGGAACTCTGCACTTCGTAACAAACGAATGTGCGCGGCGCTATGGCGAGAGCCACCTGTTGAAAACCATGTCCCCTCCATCTGTGAAATTGTTGTCAGTGTTTAAGCTTCACGGTCATAGATCGTGAGGACGTGTTTAGGCTTAACGCTTGGCCCGCCCTTTCGGTTGGCCCCAGGGTGCGGCAGGGAGGAGTTGTTCATAAGGAAAGGGCATGGAGGAGGAGAAGGAGGAGGCGAAGGAGGAGGAATACGAAGAGAGGAGGAGGAAGAGGAGGCAGAGGAGGAAGCGGAGGAGGAGGAAGAAGAAGAGAGGAGGAGGAGGAGGAGGAGGAGGAGGAGGAAAAAGAGAAGGAGGCGGAGGAAGAGGAGGAGGAGGAGTGATGCCATTCCCCTCCTCCTCGTCCTCCTCCTGGGAGGCTTCGGCTTCGTCGAGTTCATGGACGCGGAAGACGCCGAGGCACGCGCGCGCGGATTTGGGATGCGCGAGGGGGGGGGGGGCGCCCGTCTCCGTCGCAGTCGCCCTATGTTCCTCTGCCTCCCTCGCCACCCGTCTCCTCGTGGGAGGGGGCAGAGCAGGAGGAGGAGGATGAGGACGAGGAGGAGGAGGAGGAGGAGGACGAGGAGGACGAAGAGGAGGAGGAGGAGGAGAAGGGGGAGGGGGAGGAGGGCAAGCTGGTGGTGTTCGCGTCATATATGAAGTCCTACCCCTCCCTCCTTTCCTTTGCCATGGCGTAGGTGTCCTCTCTATTCGCACAGTCGGATGCCGAGCAGGGCAATGATCCCGAGAGGGTGCGCGATGCATCGTAGAGTACGGCATAGCAGAGCGTAGAAGGGCACGGCAGAGCGTAGTAGGTCATTGCATTGCATCGTGAAGCATTGCAATGCAAACATTGGCATCGCACAGAGGTACAGCACAGAACATGGCATAGCATGGCGTTGAAGATCAAAGCGTAGCACGGCATAGCATGGCGTGGCACTGCGTAGTCAATCACTGCATATCCAAGCATTGCAGCTGAAGACATGACATCGCACAGCGGAACACCACATAGCATTGCATTGCATGCCGTGGCATGCATGGCACTGGAAATAATGACGCCAGCGCTGCAGCGGGAGAACGATTCGGAACGAGTGGAAGCACGGAAATGAGGCCAGCGTTGCAGCGGGAGCACGATTCAGAACAAGGGGAAGCGCGGAAATGAGGCCAGCGCTGCAGCGGGAGCACGCTTCGGAACGAGCGGAAGCCCGAAAATAAGGCTAGCGTCTCAGCGGGAGCAACACTTTGACAACACAAGCCCAAGTGAAAACCCAATTCCCGGGAATCCCGTGTAAAAAACAGGACGCGGGGGTGGGGCGAACATCTTTTGGACGTTATCAGGGGAGAGTGGAGAGTAGTATTCATAGTGTGTAATTGTGGAGGGGGGGGAGGGCGGAGGGGGTGGGCCGGACGTGGAGGACGGGCAGGAGGACGGGCAGGAGAGGGAGACACGAAGAGGGGGAGGAGAAACGGGAGAAGGAGGAGGAGGAGGAGGAGGTTGATTTGACCTCGCCTGCCAGGACGTACGCCAGCGAGGACGGCGCCTCGTCCCTGGGGGAACCAGCGCCAAAAAACAGGCAGTGGCCAAAGAAGAGCACTGCGGACGCGCGGGATCCGAGACACTGTAGCTTACGCCACCCAGCGTGTGCGGCTGTGGATGTCGCGGCTGCCGAGTGGGGGCTCGCGCGGAAGCGGGGACAGGGGCAGAGACGACGAGCGGCGAAAGAAGGAGCTGGCCGCCAGTCCCTCGGGGCCGCGGAAACCACAGCGCTTTAGGCCCCGCCCGACTCCTAGCGCGCAATCTGGGGTGGCGCTCGAGGTGTGTTTCACCCTCAGCCACTTACGCCACCCAGTAGCGCCAGGAGACGGGGGGCGCAGCACGAAACACACATACCAGGAGGAGGAGCAGCAGCAGCAGCAGGAGAGGGAGCAGGGGGAAGAGGTGCTTTGGGCGGATCAGCAGCAGGAGGGGCGCGGTGAGGAGGCGGATCAAAACGAAGAGGAGAAGCAGAGCAAGAAGCAAGAGCAGGAGGAATAGAAACATATTGGGATGCGGAGCGATGATAAGAGATATAGCTGAGGAGAGGAGAGAGGAGAGAGGAGAGAGGAGAGAGGAGAGAGGAGAGAGGAGAGGAGAGGAGAGGAGAGGAGAGGAGAGAGAGGAGAGGAGAGGAGGAGGAGGAGAGAAGAGGAGAGAGGAGAGGGGAGAGAGGAGAGAGGAGAGAGGAGAGAGGAGAGAGGAGAGAGGAGAGGAGAGAGGAGAGGAGAGGAGAGGAGAGGAGAGGAGAACGAAGGATAGCGGTGGGAAGAAGAGGGTAGAGGAGGAGAGCGACAGAGTGACGAGGGAATGCAAGGGAAGGAGAAGAGAACGGAAAGGAGAGCGAGTAAAGGGGAAGTGAGGGGAAGAAAGAGGAATTATGGAATAGTAGAGGGGAGGCAGAGGAGGAAGATGGCATGGGCGTCGCCACAAATATCTCAACTCTTCCTCAAGCCGAACTTCAACCAATGTGCTATCATAGACGTGGCTCGCGCGCAATCAAAGAAGAGCCACAATAGAAGAACTTCGATCGCGTCTTCGTTCCCCTCCTCCGCCTCGTATCCTCACCATCACTACTCGTGTGCCCACTATCACTACCATGGTTATCCTCATTCCTCATTGTACTTACCCTTCCCCTCTCCGTCCAGGTACGTTTGGCTTCACGCCGAGCTAGAAAGATCGTTTGAATGGGTCGGATCTCACCTGAAGCCTCCCGGCGCGGCGTGACTGCCAGAGCGATATCCCGGTGGAAAAACAGTCGAATCGCGACGAGCGTGAACAAGGAAATC
Source organism: Prorocentrum cordatum (assembly GCA_963575745.1). Lineage (NCBI taxonomy): Eukaryota > Dinophyceae > Prorocentrales > Prorocentraceae > Prorocentrum > Prorocentrum cordatum. The sequence continues at coordinate 30,603 of CAUYUJ010009872.1, forward strand.
GAGCAGTGATATGAGAGGCACGGTGGCACGGTTCGCGTACCGAGGCGTCTGGCCACCAGTCGATTGGCCGTCGACTCGAGGGACCCAAGAGAATACGAGGTGAGGCGAGGTTTACGTCGGGCCTGTCCCTCTACAGGAGGAACATTCAAACATAGTGGAAAAATAGTCTGGGGACGATTTGCGGAGCATTTTTTGGCAATTTAGGAGTATTTGGGGAGTATGTTTCATTTTTCGTCCAAAATCCCCCTGTAGGGGGACAGGCCCGACCTAAAGCGCGGTGCGAGAAGCGGAGGGGAGGGAGCCTCATGCCATGATTTCCAAAAGGTGCGGCTCCCGTGGCCCTCGCCTGGCAGTCCTGCCACTCTCAACATGCTGGGCCCTTCTGGCCACAAGCTTAAATCGGGCCTGTTCCCCTACAGGAGGAATATTCAAAATTAGTCAAAACACACTCCGTGGACGATTTATAATCATTGTTTGCCTATGTTGGAGTATGCTTGGATATTTTTTATTGTTTGTCCAAAACCCGCCTGTAGGGGGACAGGCCCGACCTAACAATAAGCAGCAAGTCATGCCGAGTGTGTTTTGCCCAGGGGCACCCGCGCGGCGCTGTGAAACCATGCGGGTCACACCCCCGCCTGCCCCAGAGAGGCCCCACTCATCCACTCAAGAGGCAAGGTGAGGATGCACACCCACCCACGCCCTCCTCGCACATCCTCCCTTATCCCGCCTTTTTCCCTCCCTCCACTGTCCTCCCTCCCAATTTTGTGCCGCTCCTCTCCCCCGCCATCCTCATCCTCGCCGCCCTCGCAGATATTCCCTCCTACCTGTTCGCACACTCGTCCCTCCTCATCCTCACCGCTCCTCCCTCCTCTCCATGGCGCCTCCTCTCCCATCCCTCCCTCCCCCCCTCCCTTCTCCGTCTTCCCTTCTCTCTTCTCCCTCCTCCTTCCTCCCCCCTCCATCCTCCCCGCTCCCCCCTCCATCCTCCCTTCCTCTCCCTCTCCAGTCGCCG
>CAUYUJ010009873.1:0-5000 GCA_963575745.1 Prorocentrum cordatum
TGGGGAGGTGGGAAGGGCATGGGGGAGGTAGGAGGACACGGGGGTAATAACACTCAGGACGAAGCAGTTCCAGAGACGGTGCCCAGGCAAACTGCGTTGATCAGAAACGTGTGCCAGCATGGTGCTCAACCAAGAGGGCGACGCTGTTTACGTTAGAAACGTGAGGGCGGCGCAGGAGGAACCGGAGGATTAACAGCAGCGGGGAAGGAGGACAAGGAGGAGGATGACGAGGAAACGGAGGAGGGGCGGGCTGAGGACGAGGAGTAGGAAAAGGAAGGATGGGAGAGAAAAAGTCACGACGACGGCCAGAATCAATCATGGAGGATTTTGTTTGTTTTTCGCACGCGGCTCTTGTTAGAAGCCCCTCGGGGTGATTTGCGGGCCATTGTGGAGCTAATTTGGGGCCATTTTGGGAGAGCCTACGGGGTCCTCTTGAGGCTGTTTCGGGCCTCCTTGGGATCCTCTTCGGGGTCTCGTGGGCCCGTCTTGGAGGCCTTGGGGGCCCTCTCGGAGCCATCTTGGAAACGCCGTCAGTCAAAGAGTACGGGGGGGGGTCCTTGCAGCGTCCCCTCTCTGGAGCCGCCCACGTCGCCTCTTGGCGCTCTCTTGGGACGTTTTTCGGCTGCTCTTGAGCGCTCTCGGCGCCGTCTTGGGGCCTGTCGGGTTCTTCTGGAGGGCCATCTCAGGCCAGCGCGGCCATCTCGGGGCCTCAAGAGCCCATGGAAAACGAAAAGGCGACAAGACATAACACAGAGCGCGCGATGGTTTCCATTTTTTTTCTTCCCGGAAAGGGCATAGGCCCAGGGTTCTCTTATCCTATGTAAACATATCCCCCCGTGCCCAACTTGAACGAGGCCGGCGGATTCTTTCCCCCATAAATATCGAGGTCGAATGAGGCCGGCGGATCAACATTTGAGGATGTCTCAGGCGAAACGCTTGTTTTTGAAATTCCGATCGATAAATCACAGGGTGCGGGCCACTTCAGCACGACCACAACCCAGCACGACCACACCCCAGCACGACCACGCCCCAGCACGACCACGCCCCAGCACGACCACACCCCAGCGCGACCACACCCCAGCACGACCACACCCCAGCACGACCACACCCCAGCACGACCACACCCCAGCACGACCCGATCGATAAATCACAGGGTGCGGACCACCCCAGCACGACCACACCCCAGCACGACACCACCCCAGCACGACCCCACCCCAGCACGACCACGCCCCAGCACGACCACACCCCAGCACGACCACACCGAACACCCCAGCACGACCACAAACACCCCCAGACACGACCCCACCCAGACCGACCTCCACCCTAGCAAACGACCACCAACCCACAGCCAACGAACCCAACAACCCCAATCACGACCACACCCCGAGAACGGGTACCCCACCCCAGCACGACCCAACCACAGCACGTACCACCCCCCGCAACCGACCACACCCACTCCCAGCACGACCCCACCCCAGCACGACCCCACCCCAGCACAACCACACCCCAGCACGACCACACCCCAGCACGACCTCACCACAGCACGACCACACCCCAGCACGACCACGCCCCAGCACGACCACGCCCCAGCACGACCACGCCCCAGCACGACCACCCCCCAGCACGACCACCCCCCTAGCACGACCACCCCCCAGCACGACCACCCCCCAGCACGACCACACCGCAGCACGACCACACCCCAACACGACCATACTCCAGCACGACCACACCCCAGCACCACCACACCCAGTCGCACCCCCGTGGAATGTTTCGTGGGTTGTCTGGTTGAGTGGTTGCCTGTTCGTGGGGTGTCTCGTGGAATGTTTCACGGGGTGTCTCGTGAATGTTTCGTGAGGTGTCTCGTGGAATGTTTCGTGAGGTGTCTCGTGGGATGTTTCGCGGGGTGTCTCGTGGGATGTTTCGCGAGGTGTCGCCCAGTTGGGTATCGTGAAAACGTGACCATGCTGCACATTGTCTATATCCCTTTGCCCGGGTCGTGGTCATCATGTAGTCTTGGAGGCCTCCTTGGAGAGCTCGAAGGGCACGCCGGGCCGTCTTGGAGCGGTCTTGACGACTCTCAGAGGCATGTTGGAGGCTACTCGGAATCGTCCTGGGATGCATTGAGCGATATTGGAGGCGTATCTGGGCTCCTTGCAGCCATCTCGGATACATTTTGGGCCGTATTGGGCGCTCCAGCGACCCGCGGCTACCTTCCCGCGCATGAAGGATTGGGCGGGGAAATGGGGAACCGTGTCCATGAAGGGGAAGAGTGGGCTTGGATGAATTACTTCGTCACGCCGCTCACGCTTAAAAGGGGTGCTGGGATTCCTGTCCCCCTCCGGCCCTCTCCTGTGGCGCGCCCCCCCTGTGACTTCCCCCCCCCCCTCCCTCCTCCCAGGCTCCGCGCGCGGCCTAGTGAAAACTTCGGGGAGAAAAACAAAAACTCGCTTTGAATACCTCTCCGAATTCTTGGTGGATTTTTCTTTGGGCGCGCGCATCGAAACAAAAACACGCGCGGCGCCATCTGGAGGGCGCCCGGAAAAATTCACTCGGTTCCCGGGGTAAATTCGCATTTGGATTTGGAAAATTCCGGGCAGAATTTACTCGAGAATCCGGGATAGTATTCCCAGGCGGCCGTGGAGAAGTCCCACCAGCCATGCAGAGCGTGGGTGGTGGTTTAACGGGCTAGCTTATCCGCGCGTTTCTCCCTGGCAGGGACGGGGGCCCCCCCCCTGCCCTCTCGCCCCCGGGCGTGGGCAGAGAGTGGCCGCGGGGCGGTGGAGTGCCCGAAATGGCCGAAGATGGCTCCAAAGGAACCGCAGGCAACCCAAGAGGGATTCCGAGATCGCTCCATATACTTGCAGATGGTACAATTTTGCTTCCAATGCGCCTCCAAGCCCCCTCAAGACCGCTTCGCGACAGCCCGCAATTGTCTTTCGAGCTCTTGAAGGAGGCCTCCAACAGGTTCAACTCCTTTACAATCACTGTGCGCTTCAATTTTTTCCTTCTCGCCTTTTTGCTTTCCGTAGTTTGCCTCGAGATGGCTGCGGATTGGTTTGAACTTGCTTTGAGAGGGGGCCACCAGGGCCCAAGTCGGCTCCGAGAGCACCAAAGAGCGGCCCAAAACGCTTCAGGGGCGTCGCAAGAGGGCCGCATGTGGCGACTGGGGGGCTCGAGAAGGAATGGGGCGTTGCTAGGGCCCCACTTCTTTGACCGACGGCTTCATGATGGCCCCAGGAGGACCCCCGAGGCTTCCGAGAGGGGCCCAGGAGATCCCCGAAACGACCCGAAGAGGGCCCCGAGGGGCTCCAAGACAGCCGCCAAAGGCAGCCAGAATTGCCCTAAGAGAGCGCCGCGGCGGCACCGATATGACGACGTCGATGGGGCGTCCCGCAGGCACCTAAAGCGAACCACTCGAGATCTTCGATGATTGATGCCCGTCGTCGTCAGCGTGTTTTTTCCTCTCTATCCTTTATCTTTCCCTTCCTTGCCCTCCTCCTCCTCCTCGCCCCTCCTCTGTGACCTCCTTTTTCTGCTCCCTCCCCGTTCCTGCGCATCTTCCGATTAATTACTCCTGCGCCTTTTTCTTTTCCCTAATGTAACGGTTGTCCTCGTTTTTTCCCCGGCAAGGGCGTAGGCCCAGGGTTCTCTTTTAGTATGTAAACATGTCCCCGGTGCCAAACTTGAAGGAGGCCGGCGGATTCTTTCCCTGATAAATATCGAGGTCGAAGGAGGCCGGCGGATTCAAATCTGAGGATGTCTCAGGCGAAACGCTTGTTTTTGAAATCCCGATCGATAAATCACAGGGCGCGGGGCACCTCAGCGCGACCACGCCCCCAGCATGACCGCGCCCCAGCACGACCACGCCGAGCGCGACCGCGCCCCAGCACGACCACACCCCAGCACGACCGCACCCCAGCACGACCGCACCCCAGCACGACCACACCCCATCACGACCACACCCCAGCACCAACGCGACCATACCCCAGCACGACCCGATCGATAAATCACAGGGCGCGGACCACCCCAGCACGACCACACCCCAGCGCGACCCCGCCCCAGCACGACCCCACCCCAGCACGACCACGCCCCAACGCGACCACACCCCAGCACGACCACACCCCGGCACGACCGCACCCCAGCACGACCCCACCCCAGCACGACCCCACCCTAGCACGACCACACCCCAGCACGACCACACCCCAGCACGACCACACCCCAGCACGACCCCACCCCAGCACGACCCCACCACAGCACGACCACCCCCCAGCACGACCACACCCCAGCACGACCACACCCCAGCACGACCCCACCCCAGCAAGACCACACCCCAGCACGACCACACCCCAGCACGACCTCACCACAACACGACCACACCCCAGCACGACCACGCCCCAGCACGACCACGCCCCAGCACGACCACGCCCCAGCACGACCACCCCCCAGCACGACCACCCCCCTAGCACGACCAACCCCCAGCACGACCACCCCAGCACGACCACCCCCCTAGCACGACCACCCCCCAGCACGACCACCCCCCAGCACGACCACACCCCAGCACGACCACACCCCAACACGACCATACTCCAGCACGACCACACCCCAGCACGACCACACCCAGTCGCACCCCCGTGGAATGTTTCGTCGTTTCTGGTTGAGTGGTTGCCTGTTCGTGGGGTGTATCGTGGAATGTTTCACGGGGTGTCTCGTGGAATGTTTCGTGAGGTGTCTCGTGGGTTGTTTCGTGAGGTGTCTCCTGGGATGTTTCGCGGTGTGTCTCGTGGGATGTTTCGTGAGGTGTCGCCCAGTTGGATATCGTGAAAACGTGACCATGCTGCACATGTCTATATCCCTTTCCGGGTTCGTGGGTCCATCATGTTTTTCTGGCGCTGCCTGTTGCTTCACTTCGCTTTCATGCTTAGCGCAACTTGCTTGGGATTCGAGTCTGCAAATGCTTTCTTCTGCATGTTCTTGCCCCTCCTATTTCCTCCTACTTCCTC
>CAUYUJ010009873.1:10000-31609 GCA_963575745.1 Prorocentrum cordatum
TCCTTCTCCTCCTCCTCCTCCTCCTGCTTCCCCCGCCCGCATACTTTGCCTATCTGGCGCTGCACGTGGGCTGCATTGCGCGGAGAGGGTGCGCAGGCAGGGCCGTGGGAGGGTGGAGCCTTTTCCTCAGCGAGGCGCCGTCGGGCAACTGGGTGGCGTCCTCATGGCTCTTCCCCGAAGACACGGGAAACCTCTCAGAAGGCGCAAGGGCTTCTGAGAAGCCCCGCCGCCTTCTGAGAAGGCCTTCTCCTTCCCACGTCCGCCCTCGCTCGCCGCCGAGAGAAGTGTTGGTGTGGTGCGTCAGTAGAGATTCGGTGCCACTGCACGGGTTAGGGACTCGAGTGTCTCTCCGAGGACGTTTCGGGCGACCGGGGCCCCCGAGGTCCCAAGACCGTGCGGTGACGGACCGCGAAGCAGTGGCGAAGCGTCCGAACTTGCGCATAGGCCCACCAAATAATGTTTTGAGAACCTGTGTAGTTTGCTCGAATTGCTCTTAGAACATGCCTGGCTGAGACCGTCTTGCGTTGAATGCATCGGCATTCGATTCTCAATGGCATCCTTCGTGCTAGCGGACCGTTCTTTTGTTCTAAGCGAATTTCGTGGTCGGCCTGTTGGACTGCCGGGATGGTCGGTCCTTGCTCAATCTTGGGATTTCGAGGTCACCACACAGTGTGTCACCACACCGTTCTGGGACCCCCAAGGCGGACGTGAGGGCGGGGTGCGCTGCCACGACGGTGGTCAGGGGAGGAAGAGAGGCGACACCTCTGCTCGTCCTGGGGAGCCCTCGTCGCCACGGCTGGATTCGCCTCGACATGCTTCTCAGAACGCGCCCGACACCGCTGTTTTTTCCTCGGGAGCCCTCGTCGCCACGGCTGGATTCGCCCCGAAATTATGATCAGAACGCCTAGACATCAGGGCAGTAGCGGTACCTGCCCTTCCTGGAGAGCCCTCGTCGCCAAGGCTGGATTTGCTTCCAAATCCTTGTCAGAACTCACCCCGGGAGAGGTCCGGGGAGCAGTGCTATCGGTGCCTTGTCGTCACTCCCCAGGTCGGGCCTCCGGAGGACCCGCTGAGGTACGCGCTGCTGGAGGAGATAGGCTTCGGGGTGACGTCCAAGGTCTACAGGTGCCGGCGCGGGAAGGAGGAGTTCGCGGCGAAGGCCATCGGCCTCAGGAAGTTGCGGCGCCAGCCGGGCTTCCAGCGCGTGTCGGACAGATTCCACCAGGAGATCTCGATCCTGCTGTCCCTGCGGCACCGGCGTGTCGTCAAGCTGGTGGACATCGTGGAGGAGCCGGACTGCCTCTATCTCGGCGGCGAGCCCAGGGGGGAAGTGAGAGGGGGCAGGCCGTCTTAGAGTCTTAGAAGGCGGCGGGGCTGCTTGGAAGCTCTCGCGCCTTCTGGGGAGCCGCCTGTGGTTTCGGAGAGGGCCTGCACCCTCTCACTGCCCTTGAGATGGGCGTGTCCCTCTACAGGAGGAATATCCCAAAATAGTCAAACCACACAGTCTGAGTGCGATTTCCCGATTCTTTGTTTTTGCATCAGTTCTGCATATGTTACGACTATTTAAAACAAAAAAACAACATTTTTTTTTCCTTCCGCAATCCGCCTGCAGGAGGACACGCCCGACCTAATACTGTCCCCCCCGGGGGCCCGCCGCCGACTGTCTGATCATGGAATTGGTGCAGGGGGGCGACCTGAGCGAGTGGATCGTGCGGCGGGGCTCGTTCGGCGAGCCCGCCGCCCGGCACGTGTTCCTCCAGATGGTCGAGGGGCTCTCCTACATCCACTCGAAGGGGATCATGTACCGAGACCTGAAGCCAGACAACATCCTGGTCGACGAGGCGGCCTCCTGCGGGGAGATGCTGGACGTGAAGCTGTCCGACTTCGGGCACTCCAGGCTGATCTGTGACGAGGTGAACACCACCCTCACCGCCAGGGTCGGCACCGCGATGTACTGGGCCCCCGAGGTGTCGGACTGTGCCAAGGCGGCGCTGGGCTACGACCAGACATCCGACCTCTGGAGTTTGGGCGTCGTGCTCTACGTGATGCTCATCGGCTTCTTCCCCTTTGCGTGCGGGGACCACGTCGAGGACCGGCTGGAGCGCGAGGTGCGCGACCTCTGCTTTCGCTCGCGGCCGTCCGGGGCCGACCTGAGCGAGGAGGCGCAGGACCTGATACGGTCCCTCCTGGCGATCGACCCCGGGAGCCGCCTGCCTCTCCGGCAGTGCCTGGTGCACCCCTGGCTGGCGATGCCCGGGGCGGTCCAGTCGGAGTGGAGCCTGGGCTTCCTGAAGCTCGCCAGCGAGGCCAGCGCGGTGGAGGTCCGGGTGCCGCTGATGATGAAGCCGGGCCCTGACGAGCTGCTAGAGCTGCGGGGCCACCTGCAGCGCTGGATGTATAGGTTTAAGTATCCAGTTGTGCTGCCGCGCGATTCCGCCACCGCGCTGCGCTCGTGCGGGCGGGGGGGCGCGCCTTTGGCGGGAGAGGGGAGGGTCCATGGAACCCCACTTCCCCAAGTTTTGTATGCGGGACCGTTTCCTGTCTGGAAGGCCCACCCAAACGTAGGGACTTGGCCACAAGCATGAACGCGTCTTGGGCTCGACGCGTCGGGGGGCCTTTACTACTGCTCCGCGGAACGCGGAAGGGCCCGGCGCACGCCAACCGCTGCAAGCGCGGTGGCGGATTTTGCCACCATCAGGCAGGGCGAGGTCATCGCCAACCTCGGGGACCCCGCGCTCGCGGACCTGCCGGAGCAGGTCGCGGCGCGTGCGGAGCTCCAGGGCATCGTGGAGCGCCACTGCGGCAGAGGCATGATCGTCGTCAACAGCCAGAGGCTCTGGACGGCCATCGCCGAGTCCCGCGGCCCCGCGCCCCCCGACGCGCCCTGCGACGCGCCCCAGGCGGGCGCCCAGAGCCCCGCGCCGCAGCCGCGCGGCCTCCCAGGCCGCGGCGCGACGGCCGCCGCCTGCGCGCGCGGCGCGGAGCCCGCGGCCTGCGGCGGCCCCGCCCCGTGCCGGCCCCCGCGCGCCGGAGCCCGCCGCCCGCCTGCGCGCCCACGGAGCCGCCCGCGCGGGCGTTCGCGCCCGCGCTCCGCGCGCTGCGTGGCGGCGCCGCCGCCGACGCCGCGGCGGCTCGCCCGGCGCGCGCCGCGCGGCGGCCGCCCGAGGCGCGCGGCGCGGGGCCCGCGCGGGCGCCGGACCACGGGGCGCTGTCGCTGAAGGCCGTCGCGGCGCTGCAGGGCCTGTGGGTGAGCTAGGGAAATGAACAATGATATTAGCACAACGACTCGGAGATCTGCGCGGATTTCTCGGATCGGCGCTTGACCCTGGCGGCGCCTCCGGCGCCGCCCCTGGCGCGCTCCGCGCGCCAGGGAGGGGGGTCCAGCGCCGATCCGAGAAATCCGCGCGGACCTCCGAGTTTTGATGCTCATGCCATTGTTTGTCCCCCTATGAGCACGTCGAACGCCACGGAGACTTACCGGGTGGAGGGCATGAGCGTGCTGCGCAGTCGGGGGTCGGACGTGCGGAGCTTCTCGCTGAGGTGGAACACAGCCCAAGCGCGGCTGGAGTGGGGCATCTCGGGGAAGTTTTTTCTGCAGGAGCCGCCAGGCGCGGCGCCGATGGACGTCGCGGAGTGGCTGCCGAGCACCGCGACAGGCCGAGGCTTTGCCTGGCGCCGGCTGTCCGCCTAAAGCGGCAGCCCGAGGCGCCAAGACCTGCACGCCAGCAGCTGCGTGCACAAAATAACCAAACAGCCTTCGGCATCCGACGCGACCGCGGGCGAGCGCGACAGATCGTACGCAGCCGTCTGCTATGAGAGTGACCGGCGGCGAGCGAAGGGGAAGTGGGAAGGAGAAGGCCCTCTCAGAAGGCGGCGTGACTTCTCAGAAGCCCTCGCGCCTTCTGAGAAGTACTTTGCATCCTCGGGGAAAGCCTAGAAAGCTTCTCAGAAGGCCGGGGGGCTTCCGAGCCTCCTGAGCAGGTCCGCCCCTTCGTCTTTCCTCCCAGGGCGCGCCGCCTAAGTGAGGGGGGGCGGCAGCGAGGGGAAGCCGCGCGCCGCCGTGCGTGTCCTTTGCGCCCTCCCGCGCGCCCGCCCCCCCCTGCCCGCCGCGCCCTGCCCCCGTGCGCGCCCTGCCCGTGCGCGCCCTCCCCGCGAGCCCTCCCCGCGCGCCCTCCGCGCACCGCCTCCGCTTCCAGCCACGGGCACGCGGGGAGAACGTGCGGCCGTCCGGCCCCCCTCGCTCTGACGAGTGGCTCCGCGCTGCGGGCGACGTGTGCGAGGCGTGTCCCGCGGCCTTCACAGCAGCCTTCGCTCCACCCACGCCACCCGCTTACAGGCAGCTTGACGGCATCCACCGCCTCTACCGCTCCTTTTGGTGCTCTCTCTCAAGCAGCTTGACAGCATCCACCGGCTCCATCGTTTTTTTTTTTGTTCTTTCTCCATCTCTCGTCAGTCGGCCAGTGCTGCTGCCGCTACTGCTGCTGGGGCCCGTGTCGCTGCCGCTGCTGGGGCGTCGCTGCTGCTGGCTTGTCCTCCCAGAGTGCTCGGCCTGAGGTTACGCCTCTTCAGCCAGCTGGTCGTGACGCTGCCGGACGAGGAGCCGGGAGTCTGCGAGGGCCCAGAGGCGGGCGCGGCTGCTACGCGTGGTGGTGTTGAGCGCACGATGCCTTCCTCAGGACCAGACCTTGGATGACTCCTCATTTTGCTGCCGCGAGGCCGTCTATGTTGCCCCCACGTCGATGGCCCACGGCTTCTCAACGCGGGGCCATCCATCCCCCGCGAGACCCTGGATTCCTCATCCAATGATGCTGTCTGACTGCTCACCGTCTTCTGCTGCGCGGTTCAGGACGTTCGTTGAAGGTCTGCTTTTCCTGTTCTCCATATCACGAGCGTGGGATTCTTGTTGTTCGTGTGGTGCCTCCACCTCTTTACCTCGCCTCGCCCGACCCCTCCTTCCTATATTCAAAACTATTCATGCTCAGGTATTCCTTCATATCGTAGGTCTTGGGTTCTTGTTATTCGTGGGGGTGCCTCCGTCTCCTTTTATCCGTCCTACTTCCTCCATTTCACTCAGGCTCGCTCATATTCAGGTTCACTCGCATTCAGACTCACTTTTACCCAGACTCACTCACCCTCCGAGTCACTCATATTCACTGGTGCGCAGAAACATTCGCACTCAGATCCAATCGGACTCATGCTTACTCTTACTGAGACTCATTCATATTCATATTACTCGCACACAGATCCACTCGGACTCAGACTCGCACTTACTCAGACATGTATACACGCATAAACAATTACTTAGGCTCAATCATACTGAGATCTATCTGCAATCAGACTCGCCCTGATTTCTAAGCCGTCCCAAAGTCACAGCGGTGTGTCAGGCATCGCGCTTGGGATTCCCATGGGGGAGCTGCCAGGCGGCGTTTCATGGGCCCATTCGCGTCCAGATTGGTGGGATTTCTCAGGTGGAGTGTCCGTTTGGAGCGGTGGACTTGTCCTTTTTCAGAGCCCCACGATCACCGCGATGTAGTAGGCATCGCACTTGTGACTCCTAAGATAGGGGCGCCATGGAGTATTGCACGGGCTCGTTCGCGCCCAGATTGGTGGGACCTCTGTATGGCAATCCGCAGATGCCGCCGCAGCCCACTCCAATCGGGCGGTCTCTTCTTCCTCCTCCTCCTCCTTCTCCTCCTCCTTCTCCTCCTCCTCCTCCTCCTCCTCCTCCTCCTCCCCCTCCCCCTCCCCCTCCTCCTCCTCCTCCTCCTCCTTCTCCTCCTCCTCCTCCTCCTCCTCCTCTCCTTCCACTTCCCCTCTGGATTGCGTTGTGCGTTTTTGGATTGTAGAAGTGCCTGTTTGGACCATGTGGGGTTATCAGCACAGCGCCCTTGCCCCTTCGCCTCGTCGTCCTCCTCCTCCTCCTCCTCCTCCTCCTCCTCGTCCTCTTCGTCCTCCTCGTCCTCCTTCCTCCTTCTCCTCCTTCCTCGTCAGCTTTCGCTCAGATTTGCGGGCCGAGTTTCGTGACGTTTTCGTTGCGCTGGCACGCCGAGGCACTCTTGCTTGAAGACGGGCTCTTCTCCCCGAGCCCGCGCCGCGGCATTGTTACTCAAGGCCGGTTTTTTCTTTGGGCACCGCCTCTGTGTGTGGTGACGAAGAGATTGGTGGGACATCTCGAGCAGAATCTCCCAACATGTGTTTCCAGTGCCCCACGCTCACCACGGTGTTGCAGGCATCGCGCCTGGGCCTCCCAGGGCGGAGCTGCCAGCGAATATTGCACTGGCTCGTTCGCGTCCAGATTGATGGGGCCTCTCAGGTAGAATGTCCGTCTGTGGCAGTGGACGGGACTCTTCCAGGGCAACATGATCACAGCGATGCAGCAGGCGTCGCGCTTGGGCCTCTCGAAAGGAAGCCCCCCGGGGGGTACTGCACCAGCCCGTTCGCGGCACGGGCCCGTTTGCGCGTGTAGAACACCCCCTCGGTGCGGTAGACGTGTCGCTTTCAGGAGCACGCGATCCCCGCGATGTGGCAGGCATGGCCTTCGGGCCTACCAAGGTGGGGCCGCGCCCAGGTTGGTGGGACTTCTCAGTTCGAGTGCCCGTTGGACTGGACCGGTGGACGTCTCTCTTCAGAGCCCCACGAGCGCTGCGATGCAGCAGTGCGTCGCGCCTTGGCCTCCCTCGTGGCGGGGGGCCCTCACGGGGTGCTGCACGTGCCCGTTCGCGCCCAGACTGGTGGGACCTGTCGGGAGGAATGCCCGTTTGGGGCGGTGTCTCGTTGCCAGAGCCCCACGATCACCGCGGTGTTGCAGGTCTGGCACCTGGGCGCCACCAGGAGGAACCGCCGCGGGGCATCTCACACGCCCCCTCGTGCCCAAATGGTTGGGGCCCCTCGGGTCGAATTGCATGCTTTGGATCGTGCTGCTTCTTGGAACCCTCAGACCATCGTGATGCAGCAGGCATTCCATTCGGGCGCCCACGACGGGGGCCAACCGTCCAGTCGTTTTGCTTTTGCTGTTGTTTGTTTTGCTGTTTGTTTGTTTTTCTTCTTCTGCCCGCAGTGCAAGACCACATGCATGCACGTTTGTGGATAACGTGCATGCCTCCACCGGGCCCCCCCCCCCGAGATCTTGGCGCTGCAATTCTTGCACAGCTGGCGCTTTCGCTCAACCTCGGGCCCTGGGATCCTCACAGATCGATCCGGCTCGAAACATGATGCAGAAAGATAGGGTCTAGGGCTTTGGGCGTGATTTTTTACGCTGCTGCATTTTTGCTTGCAACGTCGGCGGCGTCAGGGCGCTCTGCTCCCCATCGCTGGCGTGACGCTGCCGGTCGCTCTGCGCTGTAGCGAGTATGCCGCTGGGCTGGCTGGCCGCCCGCAACCTTATCGCTCGCTGGCCACTGGGGGGGCCCAGTCGACTGGGCCTGCCCCAGCGGCCAACGAGCGATCAAGGTTGAGAACGCCAGTGAGAATCCGCTCCCGCGAGCACGCCGGATGCCCATCTGGGGTCCTTTCAGCCTCCCAGCCTGCGGCGCCTCCGGCGTTTCGCGTTGAACCTGCTGCGCCTCTGTCGGGAACGGATGCTCGGATACAAGTCCTGGGATGTCAATTTCTGATTTTGCCCTGGTCCGAAATCCAGCTTCATCTGGCTTAGTCCCGCTGAGTCGCGTTTCATCCGGCTTGATTCCGCTCAGTGCTGCTTACTCCGCGGCCTAATCTGGCGTAGTATAGCCCCCAAGTGGGGCTTGATTTTCCTTATGATCTTTCCGACGAAGACCTCCCAGTTGTTGCGCCTCTTAACGGATGTAAGTTTTGGGGGGCCGTGGACGTACACACTGCGCCCATCGACCCATCGGCCCATCCTCGGCGTCACCCCACCACACTGATACTATGTGTGCGTCGCCCCTCCCAGGGGCGACTCGCGCACCGAGGCATCTCATAGTACACGCGTCATGGTGGGCGCTTGCCTTCTGGCCGCACCGTTCGGGCAACGATGTGCTCCAAGATGGGCGTACCATGTGTTCGGGTCGGACGCGCGCCTCCAAGGAGGACGTATAGTACCAGTATGTCTCTGTGCGCCCCGCTGTGGATGCGCACAGCGCGGCCGGCCCGGGCGGCCGGGCCATCCGCCCGAACGCTCCCACATCGCCCGGCCCTCGCGCGGTGCGAGGGCACGACGATGTGGCCCTCTCTCTTCGCGGGCGTCTCCCCGGCAGGCGGACTCCGCAGGGCTCCTCGAGGACCGATGCACAAACAGAGCCCCTAGTGTACAGCATATGAGGGGCGTTCCAAAAAAGGGCCTTGCCTGCGAGGGTCGAAGGAGTTGTCGTCGCTTCCTTGGCGGAGGGCGACGGAAGGGCGGCGGAAGGTCGGCGGAAGTAAAGTGGTGTCGCCTCCGCTGGCGGAAGCCTGCGGAAGCTCGGCGGAAGGCGGCGGAAGTAAGAGATGTGCCCCCATGAGATGAAAACGTTTCGGGGTTCAGGGTTTCCGAAATCGCCCATCTACGTCGATGTGCAAAAAGACGGGCCCCACGTGATTTGTGTAACATCCTCTACCCCGTGGGCCACATGGATTTAGTTCTGCGCATTTCCACCAGGGCTTAGTACGATCGAAATGGGTACGGAAAGGACGGGGACGCATAGCTGTTCTCGTATCGGTCGGTTCGGTTGCGTGGCCGTCGGTTGGATTCGATCGGTTCGATCGGTTCGGTTCGGTCGTTCGTCGTTGCGCGCGCGGTCGTTCTCGATCGGTTGATTCGGTTCTGCACGCGGCGTTTCGGGTTCGATCGGTTTCGATTTTGCTGCCGGTTCGGTCGGCTTTCGGTTTTCGCGTCGGCTTTCGGTTTCGGGACGAAAGACTGGCATCGCATCGGTTCCTGTCCAGTTTGACCAGGGCTTGCTGTCGGTGTCGCAGCTGGTGCTGTCCATTTGAGGCAGGAGGCCGCCTGCCCAACAGCGGTTGCGGTGGGTTTTGGGCAACCTGCGTTGCTGGGGATCGTGGCTTCATGGGGGGAAACGATTAAACAAATCGCCCCCCCCCCACCCACCCCCTGGACCCCCCAAAATGATTGAGCGGGGCGGACTAATAGAAATCAGCCGCCGGAATCTGTTCTTTTTAATCGTCCGCCCCCCAGCGTTTGCTTTTGCCCCTTTGGGGGAACTGATTTTCTATTCGCCCTCCTTCGCTCGCTTGATCACCCGCGGCCGCGGGGGGAGGATTGCGGAGGGGGGACGGGGTAATTAGGGAGTAGTTGAGGGAAGGGGTTTTCGAAGAGGCGCTTGATCACCCTCGTCCTTGCGGACGGCCGCCGGTCGTCCTTGCGGACGGCCGCGGCGATTGGAGGTGGGGGATGATGATGATGATGATGATGATGATGAAGGAGGAGGAGGAGGAGAGGAGGAGGAGGAGGAGAGAAAGGAGGGAGGAGGAGGAGGAGGAGGAGGAAGGAGGAGAGGAGGGAGGAGAGGGAGGAGGAGGAGGAGGAGGAAGAAGGAGAAGAGAAAGAGGAGGATAGGATAACGGCCAGCACGAACCAGCAGGACCGAAGCCGCGGGGCCTCAAGGATCGTTTTGCTCGGGCCTGTGCTGGACCCCTCCTCCTCCTCCTCCTCCTTCTCCTTCTCCTCCTCCTCCTCTCCTCCTCGTCCTCCACCTCCTCCTCTTCCTCCCCCTCCTCTTCCTCCTCCTCCTCCTCCTCCTCCTCCTCCTCCTTCTCTTCCTTCTCTTCCTTTTCCTCCTCTTCCTCCTCTTTCTCCTCCTCCCCCTTTCGACGGCGCTTCCATCGCCGCCCACCCCAGGCCTCGGGCCTGAGCCTCCTCTGCCTCCTTTCTTGGGGGGAGGAGGCGGAGGAGGAGGAGGACGAGCTCGCCCTGAAAAATCACCCCGTCCACCACCGTGGCCCCCGCGCCCTGGATCGCCACCCCGTGCCCCCCCCCCCCCTGGCCTTCCAGGCGACCCGGAATTGTCAGCCCCCCGTCTGCCTGCCCTGCCCCCCCGTTATTGTGGGGGCGAGGAGGCCCGCGAAGCAATTGCTTTAATCGTCCGCCCCAGTTTTTTTATATAAGTAGTTATCATTATTATTATTATTCTGATCCTTATTGTTATTGCTATTCTTATTATTATTATCATCATTATTATTATTATGATTATGATTATTATTATTATCATCATTATTATTATCATCATCATCCTTATTATTATTATTATTATTACGATTATTATTACTATTATTATTATTATCATCATCATTACTCGTATTATGATTATTCTTCTTCTTCTTCTTCTTATTATTATTATTATTATTATTATTATTATTTATATACATATATATCCAAAATACCTATATATACATATATATATATACATTTCCCCATCATTTTCCGTGTCCAAAAGAGCCCTGTAAGCCTGGACCTTGCCAGCCAGGTCCTTGCCATGTGTGGCTGGAGAAGAGAGGATGTCTCGACCCGCTGCTGCAGCTTCCCCGTGCGTGCCAATCCCCTGGCTTGCCCCAAGTCCCCGTTCATCCAGACCCCCGACGTTATGATTTCTGAGCGACGTGGGCCCCAGAGGTCTCGACCCATCTCCCCGTGACCCGCTTTTCATGCAGAGCCTTTTTGTTGTTGTTGCAAAAAAAACGGTTTCGGGGCCCTGCGCCGGGCGACGAAATCTATTATACATTGCCCAGCCCCCTGGCTGGGCCCTTCCTGGGCCCAGGAGCTGTGTATACGCTCTGCTGTCCAAGCCAGGAGGACGTGCCGCGTGCACCGCTGCTGGGTTCAGGATGGACCTGGCCAGGGAGCAGCAGACAATATACGTGTTGATGCCGTCGCCCTAATCGATGGCCCACCCAGAGGCCGAAAATAGCAAGAAACATCCCGTCGCGACGCGAGGGGGTCGGGACTCCAGTTTCTGGTGTTCTCTGGTCGCCTCCCGCCTGCCTTTCCTTGAGCAGGAACCGGCCGCCCCGGCATTGCAACAGGCCTACCGCGACATTTTCTTAGAACCCAGAAATGTTCTAATACAGGAAAGTTCCGGTTCGGTTCGGTTCGGTTAGGTTCCGAAGCGCCTCCGGTTCGGTTCGGTTCGGTTCGGTGTCGTAATCTTCCGGTTCGATTCGGTTCGGGTCGGTACGTTTATTTTGTGTTTCCGGTTCGGACCGGTTCCTGTTCCAGTTCGGTCCGGTTCCGGCCAAATCGCCGTCGAGGAGCGGTTCCGACCCAAGGAGCTGGCCTCCGCCGATCGGGGCCCCAAAAGGGTCCCAAAGGGGCCCCGAACCCCCAAAGGGGCCCCAAAGGGGCCCGAAACCCGCATAGGGGCCCCAAAGGGCCCCAAACCCCCAAAGGTGCCCCAGAGGGGCCCCAAAGGGGCCCCAAAGGGGCCCCAAACCCGCATAGGGGCCCCAAAGGGCCTCCAAAGGGGCCCCAAAGGCAAAAGGGGCCTCAAAGGGGCCCCAAAACCCCAAACGGGCCCCAAAGGGGCCCCAAAAGGGGCCCCAAACCCGCATAGGGGCCCCAAAGGGGCTCCAAACCCCGTCATCGTCATCGTCGTCGTCGCCGCTGGTCATCCTCCCTCCTCCTCCCTCCGTGGCCAGTTTTCCGGTTCGCTCCGGTTCGGGCCGGTTCGGCGGGGGGAGGTTCGGCCCGGTTCGGAGTCCTGGTTCGGTTCGGTTCGGTTCGGTGTCGTAATTTTCCGGTTCGCTTCGGTTCGGTTCCCATTTACAAAAAACACCGGTTCGCGCCGGTTCGGTTCGGCCCGGTTCGGTTCGGCCGGTTCGGTTCGGTTCTGGAACCATCTTGTAATTACAAGAACGATGTTATTATATCACAAGCCCACTGTGTAAAGACAAGACAGTCTCAGCCACACACGTTCTAAGAACATCTCGTGCAGACCGCAAAGATTTCTCAGAACATTCTTTGGTGGGCCTACGAGGCAGAGCAAGACGCTTCGCCACTGCTCGATCTCCGTGGCGCCGCAGCCCGCTGGTGTGACGGCGCGCGCGCGCACGGCCCCGCGCGCCCGCGAGAGAGAGAGAGAGAAAGAGACCTCCGCAGGCCTCGGGTGCGGCGCCGGGCATCCGCGCGGCCTTGCTGGACGCCGTGCGGCCTCGGGAGGAGGAGGGAGGGCGGGAGGATAGAAGAAGAAGAAGCGCCAGAAACAGAAACTTTTGGCGCTCCGCGTGGATTTCTAGCTGAGCTGGGCTCCCCCGCCGGCGCCTCTGGCGCCACCCCTGGCGCACTCCGCGCGCCAGAGAGGGGAGGCCAACGCAGATCCAAGAAATCCGCGCGGAGCTCCAACAGTTTATGTCTATGGCGTTGTTTCTTCTTCTAGAGGAGGAGAGAGAGGAGGGGGAGTTTGGCAGCAGATCTTGGGAGCCTTGTGCACCCTGCTCTGGTATGCAGTTCCTGGGAGGTCGAATTCTGTGTCGGCGCTGGCATCTTCGCGGTCGACGACTGGCTTGGTCTTGCTTACTTTGGGCCGACCCGGCTTAATCTGGCTTTGTCTGGCTTAATCTTGGGCTTAATCTGGCCTGATTTTGTGAAGTGGCCCTCTAATCGGGCTTAGTCGACCTTGATCGTTCCAGCGAGGACCTCCCAGGAGTTGCCTCCTACTTTCTTAATTCCCCAAGCGGTGCTTGCACTCAGGGGTTCTTGCTTCTGTTCTATGGAACTGGGCCTGACGGTCAGTCTGGCGGCTATGGGCTATGTTGCCGCCGTCGCCGCCCCGTCGCTGCCTCGTCGCCGCCCGTCGACTTGGCCTGATGGTCGGTGTGGCGGCTATGTTGCTGCCGTCGCCGCCCCGTCGCCGCGTTGTCGCCGCCCGTCGTCTGGGCCAGACGGTCGGTCTGGCGGCTATGTTGCCGCCGCGCCACCCTGTCGCCACCTCGTCGCCGCCCTCAAGGATCGCACCACGTAGCTTGCACCACGTATTATATATACACACATCTACATACAATATTGCGTTGGCGCTTCGCTCCGCGCACCTTGGTGCTCCAAGTTTCGCACGTGGTGGCACTTGGCGTCATCCTCTTTGGCCTTGGAAATTTGGCCCTTTCCTTTCAAGTCCCCTCGCCCGTTCCTCATTTGCTCTCGCCCTCGATTCACCTGCTCGTGAGCCACCCTGATTGGTTCTCGGGGTGCGTCTCGATTCGAACTTCGAGTCGGACCCGATGACCTCATCGTGCGTCCTGATCACACGGGCTGACTGTAGGGGCCGGATGTCGCCACCCAGTTGCGGCGTCCGCAGCACCGGCAGCAGAACACGCACGGCAGCAGCATCCCTCCGTGTTGTGGCGCGCCGCTTCCTCGGAGAGCACCGCGCACGCCGCGCCCCGCCGCTTGCCGCTTGCCGCGCTCCGCCGTTGCTCGGGCGCGCCTGCCCAGCGTCCCAAGAGGCCTCCAAGAGGCCGCCCAAGAAGGCCTCAAGAGGCCCAAATCATTGATTGTCCTGTGTTTTTTTGCAGGTTTTTGGCTTTCTCGCCTGTTTGGCTTCCGACGCTCCCAGACGGCCCTCGAGGCCCTCAAGATCGCCCCAAGACAGCCCAAGAGGCCCGCCGAGGCCAGGGTCGCTCGCGGCCGCGGGTTCGCCGCTTGGGCCCTAGACGTGCTCGCGTCTGGCACAAACACATCGGGGCGGAGATTGCTCTACATTTTCAGCCTCTGGGGGTCCGCGCCGGGCCCCGGGGCCATTACAAAATGGTCCAGGATGAAAAGCTGGTGCTGTGGAACCCTGATCATTGGATACCGATTTTATCCGGTCGCGATCGGTAGCGACCGATCGCCACTCCAAAGTGGTCGCGACCGATCACGACCGATCCCAAAATCTGTCGCGACCGATTCTGAAGCAAATTGATCGCGACCGATACCGAAACTTGAAGCAAAATCGGTAGCGACCGATCTCGTCGGTCGCGACTTGAAATCTCTAGTATCCAATGATCAGGGAAAGGGTCGGGACCTAGGGGATCCTGCATTGAACAATCAGGACATCGCATGCCTGAGGCCCAGGCTGCCCACGCTGGAGCCACCATGGGAGTCCCGGGGTCAGGGACAACGTTGTGGGGGGGATAGGTCCAAGGGGGGTGGAGCCGCATCGACCCCACAAGTCGGCGGCGAGAATGTGGGAAGGGAGCAGGGGCGGGCCTGCTCAGAAGGCTCGGAAGTCCCCTGGCCCTGCGAGAGATTTTCTGAGCCTTCCCCGGGGACACGGAAGATTTCTCAGAAGACAGGAGGGTTTTTGAGACGTCCCGCCGCCTTCTGAGAAGGCCTCCTTCTTCTCAATTCCCCCTCCTCGCTCGCCGCCGAACACTCGCCCCCTGATCGCCGATCGGGGGCCTGACGGCCCACACCTGCCACGAACGTGTGGATTCGCTCTCGGGTGCCCATCGCCGATATTTCTCGGCGACGTTTCGCCGATCCCAGCGATGTTTCGCCGGTGCGCCCTTATCGTTCCATCCCGCGAGGGTCTGCCTCCAGGAGCCCTCGAAGCTGCAGCGCGTGCCGGGCCCGCTCGGGGGCCAAGCGGGCTCAGGTGTATAGCCAATCAGCATAGCAAGGATGGGCAACCCTTGCGTCCGCCTTCGCCGCTTTCGTTGGCCGCGCCCCGCTCGAAAAGCTTCGAGATGGGCGTCCGAGGCCCTTGCATCCTTATCGCGCATCCTTGCGAGATGGGATCACTGTAGACATGGGCTCGGAGGGGGATGGTCGAACAGCAAGAACTGCGTACACGTAAACTTTCGGAGGCCCGCGCAGAGTTCTCTTGGATCGGTGCCAGACTCCCGCATATGGCGCGCGAGAAGCGCGCCAGGTGCGGCGCTGGAGGTGCCGCCAGGGGGGTCTGACGCCGATCCAAGAAATCCGCGCGGACCTCCGAAAGTTTATGCATGTGCGGATTTCGGCCACGCGCAGAGGGGGGTAGGGGGAGGGGGAAGGTTTCTTAGAAGCACCCCTGCTTCTTAGAAACACACCTGCTTCTTAGAAGGCGCGGGCCTTATCTATAGATGTAAGGCCAGCGCCTTCTAAGATCATCGAGAGTAAAGGAACCCCTAACCCGAATAACACCCTGAAGACGTAGCCTAACTTAGGTCCCCGTCTTTGCATTAGGGGAAGCTTTTTTTAGAAGCACCCCTCGCTCTAAGAAGCCTACCCTTACCCCCCTGTGCGCGTCGCCACCGTTTTGTTTCTCTACAGGTGGGGCCCTTGCCCTGATCCTTGGCTGCCAGTTTTTTGTGTCGCGACCGAGATCGGTCGCTATCATACCAGTTTGCTTCCAATTGCGGCATGTGTCGTGACGGATCGGTCGCGATCGGTCGCGACCTATCGCGACTGATTTTGGACTCGGCTGCGGTCGGTGCAGAGAGCCGAGGCACCGCGCGCGGTCCCCGGAAGCCCCGACCCTTTCCCCTGGGCCGCTTCTTCCGCCCGAGAGGTTCTCCGTGACAGGAGCGTTTTGCCGCTGCCGAGTGCTCGTCGCCCAGAAGGTTGTGTGAGTTCTCGCTGAAGGTCACCACCCACCAAACCACCCCAACCCAACCCGAAGGCCCAACTTTATCCTCGATTTCCAGTGGGGGGGGGGTCGGGGCACATCGAAAAAACACATGGGATCCGTACCCCCCCCCCACCCGAAATTCGGGTCGAATTCGGGCCCTCGGGTTGGGTTGGGGTGGTCTGGTAGGTAGTCAGAAGGGACGAGGAGGAGGAGGGTAGTGAGGATAGTGAGGATAGTGAGGAGGAGGAGGAGGAGGAGGAGGACGAGGAGGAGTAGGAGGAGAAGGAGGTTGTGTGAGTTCTCGCTGAAGGGGGGAACAGGCAGAGCCCGCGCCGATTCTTGACGGTCCCGGGGCCCGGCGAGGGCCCCGCGAGGGAGGCCGACCGCGGGCGAACAGCTCCGAGCTGCGTTTTCCACTGGCGGGGGCTGGGGCCGCGGCCGACGTGGAGAGTGCCGGGTCGGTGATTGCCGATCTCGGTTGGGCATGGCTTAATGGGGGGGTCACAAATGGGGGGGTCAGAAAAGGTCCTCTTTCGTGCCCCTTTCGGGCCCCTCCAGCGCCCCATGGGGCTCGTTTAGGGACCGTTTGGGTACCTTTTCGGACCACCCTCGCCACCCCCCCATGTATGACTCCCCCATTACGCAACGCCCAACTCGGCCGCAGCAATTCGGCGGCGAGCGAGGGGGGGAAGCGAGAAGAAGAAGGCCTTCTCAGAAGGCGGCGGGGCTTCTCAGGAGCGCTCCGGCCTTCCGAGAGGTTTTTTTGTGTCGGCGTCTTCGGGGCAGGCTCAGGACACTTCCCAGAAGCCCGGGGGACTTCCGAGCCTTCGGAGAAGGCCCGCCCCTCCTCGCGTCCCAGACATGGGACGCCCTGGTTTTGGCAGTGCGCGGTTCCCTTCGAGTTTCGACACGCTCCCCTGGACGGGCTTTTTACCTGGAGTCATTCTTTGACGCCCCCTGGGCCCGGCGAGGACCCCTGGAGGCAGAAAGCAGCGAAGCACCTCCCGCCCGGATTTTCAATGGCCCGAGGCGGTCTGGGCCACTTGCCCCCTGGGCTCGCCGCCGAAATCCTGGCTGGCGCCTGGGGCCCCGGGCTCAGGGGCCCCTGATCATCGGATACAGGAGTTATCCAGTCGCGACCGACGAGATCGGTCGCTACCGATTTTGTTTCAAATATCGGCATCGGTGGCGACCGATTTTGGGATCGGTCGCGATCGGTCGCGATCGGTCGCGACCGATCTGGAGTGCAGATCAGTCGCGACCAATCGCGACCGAAAACAACAGGTATCCAATGATCAGGGGCCGGGCAGGGAGCTCCGCCCGGCCGGCCGCGCAGGACGTCACCGAGCGGGACCTACTGGCCGCCATGCTGCTCGGCACCCCGCCAGGCCGCGCCGCCCGGCGGCAAACCCCAGGGCCCAGCGCTTGCTGCCGGGAGGCTCCGCGCGGGGCAGGTCGAGGCTGTTCCCAAACGTGCCCGCGCCGTGAGCACGTCAGGACTGAGGTTTTTGTCGGTGGCCGCATGCGAACCCTACCCCACCACCCCACGATTTCTAAGGGGGGAGGTGGGGTTCGCTTCGCTCGGGAGGTCGCGAACGAAGTGAACCCCACCTCCCCCCTTAATCTGAAAGGCAACTGCCTCTTCCAGATCACCGAGGTATTTGGAAAATTCGATGCGGAGGTCTTTCGCCGTCTACAGCCTCCAGGGGCCCTCGGAGCGTCAAATAGAGACTCGGGATGAAGAACCGGCCCAAGGGAAAGGGTCGCGATTTCGAGGGACCGCGCATGGACAAAATCAGCACAGCGGATCTGGGGGGGGCAGTTTCAGACCTCCGACGGTATGACTCTTCAATCCGAGCGTTTCTCCTCGATGTTGGCATCCGGGGCCCGTCCAGGCTGGCCTTCGGCCCCAAGACGCCCCATGGCCTGGCCCATCGTGGGGCGTCTGGGGGCCACGCAGAGGGCATCTCTGGGGCCGTGGGAGTATGCCGAGGCCGCCCGAAACCATCTGGGGGGGGGGCACTTCTGAAGCAAAGGGACCCCCTCGGTGGAACCAGCCAGACCGGCCAGACCCCCCTCCCTCTCCATCTCGGCGGCGAAATCCGAACCCTACCCTCGCCGATCAACGATTAGGGGATTTCGATGGGCGGGGGGGGTGGGGTTCGGATGTCGCCGCCTACCAAGCCGGCCGGGCCGAGCTCCAGCGGGAGGGATTCGGGGTCTCGGGGGCCTCTTTGGGCCTCTCTTGGGGGCTCTTTGGACGTTTTGGGGCGGCCTTGGATGTCGTTTTGGCCGTCTCGGGCGCCCTGATGATCGACAAGGCGGTAATGCGAACACCATACAAAAACATGTGTTGGGTGTCTTGGCGGTTTTGGCCTCTTGGGCCGCCCTCCAGGCCATCAAAGCCAGCCCAGGAGGCGCCTAAGAGGGCCCCAGGACGGTCCCCGGGGCCATCTGAGACCATGTTGGGCATGATGTCCAACATGGTTTCAAATGGCCCTGGGGACCATTGTCCGGGACATGCACGACGCATGTCCCGAAGAAAGGTTCTCGAGCAACACGCATGCAGGATGCATGATGCATGTTGCATGATGCATGTTGGATGCATCATGCATCCTGCATGCTGAATGCATTTTGCATGTCCCGAGCAACATTCTCCTGGCCTCTCTAAAAGTTACGCGGGGCCCCCCAGGAGCGCTCGGGAGCGCCCAGGAGCGCCCGAGAGCGCCTCGAATCCTGGGATGTGGGCCCCTTCGAGTATTTGCAAAACTCAACTGCAGAGAGGTCGAAGGGAGCTGAGGACACCCCGGCTCGTGCCTGAGGGCGCTCTGGCGAATACACATACATTCATACATGTGTATAGATAGATGTATGCATACCTCTGTATACAGTCACCCCACATAGTAAGGATGGGCAACCTTCCCAAGGGAGCCCTTGCATCCTTGCCTTCTCGGCCCATCCTTGGCAAATTTCGCTGGACGCGCCCCGCTCGCAAAGTGCCGACATGGCCTTCCAGGGCCCTTGCATCCTTATCGTGCGTCCTGATTCTACGGGATGTCTGTTTACGTATGTGTATGTGTATCTATATATACACTATGAGCATCACTATCCTATACAGTTGCCGTCTCTTCCCTCTCGTACTGATGAGCGCGTGGGCGGAGAGGCCTCTCGCCACTCCCGGCCTCGCGCGGGGGCTCGTGCCGCGCGGTTCACCGGCCCCGGATGCCCCTCACGGCAGACGAAGCCAAGCCGTGGGCAAGACCGCCCCCGCCGCGCCCCCCCTACCCCCCTGGCTCTTGGGGGGGAGTTCGACTACGTAATCGATTTGCCCCGAAATGGATTTACTCGTCGACTCTGCGAAAAACGTATGTCGGATGTTCTACGGGCATTCTGCATCATTTTCGTGGATTCGGCCAACTGGGGTGTTCCTGTGGAAGGGGGGGAGCGGGAGAGCTCCAGGGGCGACCGCGTGTTGGAGAAGGAGCCTCCACGCCAGTCGGCGGCGAGCGAGAGGGCGGAGAGAGAAGGAGAAGGGCTTCTCAGAAGGCGGCGGGACTTCTCAGAGGCCCTCGCGCCGTCTTAGAAGTGTTCTGTGCCCTCGGGGAAAGCCTGGAAGACTTCTCAGAAGGCCGGTTCCGAGCCTTCCGAGAAGGCCCGCCCCCTCTCGCTTCCCCCCTGGGCGCGCCTTCCCCTCCGGGCGCGCCAGGGGTCCAAAGCCAGCAGGCTGTTCTGCTTCGACGTACTGGCCCGGCACTGCTAAATGACGAAACTTTTTTTGTTTTTCTGGAATTCGTCTTCGTTCTTTGTAGCTATCAACTGTCGGGCGGCCTTTCGTTTTCACTGTTTGTATTTTCAGCTCGCCCCAGCCGTTCGTTTTCCCATTCGGGAGGCACCGCGGCGGAGAGGGGGCGGCGACCGAGGGAGCGCCGAGAGGCCCGACACCGCGCGGGGAGGCCTGCAGAGTCCAGGCCTTGGCGGGCGCGCAGGCCGGGCTCCTCCTCCCACTTCTTCTCCTCTTCCTCCTCCTCCTCCTCCTCCTCCTCCTCCTCCTCCTCCTCCTCCTCCTCCTGCTCCTCCTCTCCTCCTCCTCCTCCTCCTCCTCCTCCTCCTCCTCCTCGCTCCTCGCTCCTCCTTCCCCCCCCCCCCCCCCCCCCATTGTCCGCCTCCTCCTCCCCCTCCTCCTCCTCCTCTTGCTCCTCCTCCTCCTCCTCCTCCCCTCCTCCTCCTCCTCCGCCTCCTCCTCCTCCTCCTCCCCCTCCGCCTCCTTCCTCCTCCTCCTCCTCCTCCTCCATCCTCCTCCTCCCTCCTCCTCTCCTCCTCCTCCTCCTCTCCTCCCACTCCCCTTCCTCTCCTCCTCCTCCTCCTCCTACTCCCTCCGCCTCCTCCCCTCCTCCTCCGCCTCCTCCCCCTCCTCCTCCGCCTCCGCCTCCGCCTCCGCCTCCGCCTCCTCCTCCGCCTCCGCCTCCTCCTCCTCCGCCTCCGCCTCCGCCTTCGCCTCCGCCGTGCGGCCTCGGCGCCCGCCCGACTCTCTGGAGCAGGCCTTTCGAGGCCCAAATGGTTTGGCAACGAAGAGCCCGCCATGGTCTGGCCTTGCATCCGGGGTAAGAGGGAACGAGCTCTGGTTTCCACGGAAACAGGGAAGTCCTTTCGTCGTGGAAAGAGGTGGTTACGACGCTTAGGGACGAAGACAACAGGGAGCTCGTGCAGGGGCCTCGCAGCAGCAGGGCTCCCGGCGTCCAGGGGAGGGGGGCGCCATGAACATATACAGTCGGAGCGAGGTATGAGATCGAGGCCAGTTCGGAGAGGGTGCACAAATGTTCTTCGTGTTTGGATTTTCTGTTTGTTTTGGCCGACGGAGAGTCTCATGTCCTTGAGGGATGTTCTTCTGGCCTAGGTCTGGCTGCGCACATGCACAATCCGACGAACTTTGCGTATATGTGCTCTCAGGGAGGGCGGCGGCGAATAAAGTCGCTGGCTCTAGGTGGTGATTTGCTCACCGCCACCCTCCCCTGAGGCCCAGACGTCATCTGCTGGGGGGTCCGCGTGCGGGGGCCGGGAGTCAGGCCGGCGCAGAGCGGAGCCTTCGAGCCGACCGCGCTTCAGGGTGGCCTGTCGCTGGAGTGGCCTCTGGTGCGGGCATGCAGGTCACCACCCACCAAACCACCCCAACCCAACCCGAAGGCTCAGATTTGCCCTCGATTTCTAGTGGGGGGGAGTTCGGGAAACATCGAAAAAACACGCGTGGAACCCTTACCCCCCCAAACCCGAAATTCGGGTCTTCGGGTTGGGTTGGGGTGGTCTGGTAGGTAGTCAGCAGGGGTCCCACCAGCAATGGCTGGCGCGCTTGGAGTGCTTGGATGTGGCTTCCCCCGCGCCCCGCTACCGCCGCGGCACCAGACGGTCACTCTTGCCCAGGGTCGCTCTTGCGTGCAGCCGATCGAGACAGAGGCCGCCGTGCGCACAGGTCTCTGGAGCAGGCCACGTCACGCCCAGATCATGGGATCCCAAATCTGCTCGGTCGCGAGCTGTAGCGGCCGATCGGCGCTCCAAAATCGGTCGCGATCGATTTTGAAGCAAATCGGTCGCGACCGATACCGTGAATTGAATCAAAATCGGTAGCGGCCGATCTCGTCGGTCACGACCAGAATGCTCTGCCCCTGATCCTGCTGCCGCTCCTTCTTCTCGCCCGTGCAACTTGTCCTCCTCCTGATCCTTCTCTCACCTCCATCTCCTCTATCGCTCCTCTCTCCTCTCCTTTTCACCCCCCGTCTCATCACCCCCCTCCTCCACTTCTTCCCCTCCTTGCACTCCTCTGTCCATCCTCCTCACCTCGTCGTCGTCGGCGGCGGCGTCACCGCCGTCGTCGTCGTCGTCGCCGCCGTCGTCGCTGTCGCCGTCGCCATCGCCGTCGCCGTCGCCGTGGCCGTCGCCGTCGCCGTCGTTCGTCGTCGTCGTCGTCGTCGTCGTCGTCGTCCCCGTCGTCGTCTTCGCCGTCGCGGTCGTCGTCGTCGTCGTCGTCGTCGTCGTCGTCGTCGTCGTCGTCGTCGTCGTGCTCGCCTTCGTCGTCGTCGCCGCCGCCGCCGTCGTCGTCGTCGTCGTCGTCGTCGTCGTCGTCGTCGTCGTCGTCGTCGTC
>CAUYUJ010009874.1:2500-5000 GCA_963575745.1 Prorocentrum cordatum
CGGCGTACTCGCTGGCTTCGTCTTCACAGTGCTCCAGACGCCCCCGCGGAGCCCCAACACAGCCCAAGAGAGACCCAAGAGGGCCCCAGACGGCCCAAAAGGGTCGTCCTGTGGGGCTCACGAAACCTCCCGAGACAGCCCAAGAGGCCCCAAAGCGGGCCCAGGAGGCCCCCAAGACGGCCTCAGGGAGGCCCAAGAGGGCCTCGTTCGAAATCATGTTCAACGAAGCCCCTCCGGGAACATGATTTCCGGGTTCCCAGGGCCCCCGAGAGGGCCCCAGGACAGCCTCAGCGAGGCCCCAGAGGGCCCGAGATGGCTTCAAGATGGCCGAAGTGGGCCCCAAGAGGGCCTTCAAGAGGCAAAAAATTGCCCATTTCCTACGTAAGACGTGCATGTTCAGCATACTCGCTGGCTTCGTCTTCACAGTGCCCCCAGCACCCCCGAGGAGCCCCAAGACAGCCCAAGAGAGACCCAAGAGGGCCCAAGACTCCTGTGGGGCTGACGGGACCCCCCAAGACGACCCAAGAGGCCCCGAAGCCGGTCCAGGAGGCCCCCAAGACGGCCTCAGGGAGGCCCTAGAGGGCCTCGTTCGAAATCATGTTCCCGGAAGCCTCTCTGGGAACATGATTTCTGGGTTCCCAGGACGCCTAAAGACAGCCCCGAGAGGCCCTGGACATGCCGAATATTACCTCAGGACGGCCGACGACGCCGCCAAAATGCACCAAGAGCGCCTCCAGAGGCCCCTCGAAAGGGCCACAGAAGCCGAAAATTATAAATTGTTCAATGGTTTTTGAAGCATTCTTGCGCTCTCCCATGTTCCGCCTCCCCACGGTCCCGGACCGCGTCAGAGGCCCTTTAGATCGCTCCAAGACGGCCGAAGAGGCTCCTAAGAAAGCCCAGAGACGGCCCAGGAAGTTCCCCAGATAAGTCAAGAGGGCCTCGAGAGCGCCCCAAGAGAGCCCCAAGAGCGACCCAAAGGGCCCGAAGAGCGCGACATTTCAAGGTCTCCGGCCTGAGAGGCTCCTAGGACAGGCCATCAAAAGGCTCCCAAGCAGCTCCCTGGGGCTCCCAAGAGGCCCCCCGGAAGCCCCAATAGGCCCCCAAGGGGCCCCCAGGGAAGCCCCCTGCGGGCCCCCAAGACACTTCTGTATATCGCATTTCCCAGATAGCTTTCCGGGAACATGATTCCTTGGGCTTCCGCCCACCGCCCCAACCATGTTTCCAATAGGCTTGCCGACAAGGCCAAAAGGCACCCCTCGGTAAGCCCCCAGAGGCCCTCCGCTTAGAGAGCCGAACAAATCATGCTCCTGGAAAGCTTCCCGGGAACATGATTCTCTATCTCGGAGTAGCCCCGGGGGGGGCGGGCCGCTGCCTGTTCCCCCCATCCGTGCCCACCAGGGGTTGCGGGGGGGGGGTCCAGAGCTCCCGAGGCGGCACGAGCCCGCCCCGAAGCAGGCCACGACAGGCTCAAGGGGGTCCCGAGAGGGCCCAAGACGGTCCCACGAGGCCCCGAAGACGCCCAAGATGGCCTCAAGACGGCCGACGAGGACTCCAACACGCTCCAGGACGGACTCAAGAGGCTCCCCAAGAGGGCCCTGGGAGGCAAGATTCACTCGTTTTCCGAGTGTTTTGGATTTTGGCGTTCTCGCTTTTCCCGCTTTCCAGCGCTCCTTTCACGGCCTCGGAGGCCCTTCAGATCGCTCCAAGAAGGCCCACGAGGCCCCGACGAGGGCCCCAAGACGGCCCATGATGCTCCCCAGACAACCCAAGTGTGCCCCAAGAGCGCGCCGAGAGAAGGCCCAGAGGGGTCCCGAGGCGGCCCAGGCCCGCCCCGAAGCAGGCCACGACAGGCCAATGGAGGTCCCGAGAGGGCCCAAGACGGTCCCAAGAGGCTCCGAAGACGCCCAAGCTGCCCTCAAGACGGCCGACGAGGACTCCAACACGCTCCAGGACGGACTCAAGAGGCTCCCCACGAGGGCCCTGGGAGGCAAGAATCACTAATTTTCCGATGGTTTTTGAAGGATTTAGGCGTTCTCGCTTTTCCCGCTTCCCAGCGCTCCCTCACGGCCTCGCTCGGAGGCCCTTCAGATCGCTCCAAGACGGGCCACGAGGCCCCGAAGAGGGCCCCAAGACGGCCCAGGAGGCTCCCCAGACAACCCAACTGTGCCCCAAGAGCTCCCCAAGAGAGGGCCCAGAGGGGGACCGCCAACCGATATTTCGAGGTCTCTGGCCCTAGAGGCCGCCTGTAGGCCCCCGGAGGCCACCAAGAGGCTCCCACGAAGCCCCGTGAGGCGCCCAAGAGGCCCCCAGGAAGCCCCAAGAGACCCCCAAGGGGCTCCCAGGGAACGCCCAAGAGGCCCCCCAACACACCCCAAGAAATCATGTCCCCAGAAAACCTTCCGGGGACATGGTTCATCATGGGCCCGAGAGTTCCCGGAGGCCCCCAAGGGGTCCCCCAGGGAACGCCCAAGAGAACCCCCATCACACCTCAACAAACCAT
>CAUYUJ010009874.1:7500-17500 GCA_963575745.1 Prorocentrum cordatum
TTATATATGTGTATGTATGTATGTATGTATGCATGTATATATATGTATATATATGCACGTACGTACGTATATAGGTAGATACACACATCTATATCCATATATATGTATATACACATGTATGTAGATATGTACACACCTACAGAGTTGATCGTATGCACGGTATATCATATATACACAGCGATGCCATGAGACATTGTTACTGGCACAAGTGGTAGACCGGCTACCCATGCTGGCTCGGTAAAGGTTCAGTGTGCGCCACATATGCTACATCTTCGTAGTACTTCTTTCCTCGCTCCTGATCCCTATCAGTCAACATCTCAATCCCCACCTCCTCCCATCCCCATCCTCCTCCCCTTCCTGCTCCTCCCTCTACCTCCTCTCCTTCCCTCGACAACATCTGCATCGTAAAGCAACTCAACTGGAGCCCTGGCCCCGATCCTTCCTGCAGCATCCTTCGAGCCGCACCCCTCCGCGAGGGCCCCAAGGGCCCGAGACGAGGCAGAATCGCCGGCCGCGGGCAAAGATATGCAGTGCCAGAACTTCAGGGTCTTCCTTCCTCAAAGGAGGAGGAGGAGGAGGAGGAGGAGGAGGAGGAGGAGGAGGAGGAGGAGGTGGAGGTGGAGGAGGAGGAGGAGGAGGAGGAGGAGGAGGAGGAGAGGAGGGCGGACGAGAAGAGGAGGGGGAGGAGGAAGAGGAGGAGGAGGAGGAGGAGGAGGAGGAGGAGGCGGAGGAGGAGGAGGAGGTCTTCCTTCCTCCGCCATTCTGGCCCGAGCGCGCGCCTGCTGTGCCGCCCCGTCCCTCGCACGCCCAGCACCGGCCCCGCCCGCGGAGCGCCATGGCGATGGAGCAGGAGCTCGAGCTGCAGGCCGTCATCGGCTTCAAGGGCACCTGCAGCGCCGGCCTCATCTCGGGGAAACGTAGGACTCGAGTAAGCCAGAACTCGGGTTTGCCGACGTTTTCTGACGAGCGCGTCCTGAATCTTGACGGTCCGGTTTTCGTTAGATGCTTGCAGCGAGAGTTCGCGTCAGATTTCAGACTGGGTCTCGTCGTTTTCATGATGGCCCCGTCTGGCCAGCCCGAGTCCCCCTGTACCCGAGTCTTACGTCTCCCCGATCATCCTGCACCCCGACCAGAAGCACCTGATCTTCCCGCTGGGGTGCACCGTCGTGCTCAGGAGCCCGTCTCGGAGCTCCGTGCGGATCTCTCGGAGGGGCGCCGGGCCCCCGGCGGCGGCGCCGCTCCGACGCCTCCGCGCGGGCCTCCGAGAGCTCTGTTCATGCAGTGTTTTGCTCCTCTACGTGGCATCGCTCGGACGTGTGCGTTTTTCCTTCGGCGAGGACCATCGAGGAGCATCCTTGATCCTTTGGCGAAAAGCCGCGCACGAAGCCGCAACAGAGCACAGGGAAGGGGCGTCCGAGCGATGGCCGGCCCAGGAACCTGATCGAGAAGACGCAGGCCTTCCTCCAGGGGCACGACAACCAGGTGAACTGCATCACGGTGTCGCGCTCGGGCGCGCTGCTGGCCTCGGGGCAGACGACCCACATGGGCTTCCCGGCCGACGTCATCATCTGGAGCTTCGCGGAGCTCGGGGGCGGCAAAGAGGGGCGGTGAGGACTAGGGGGGGAGGATATCGTGGCGGGGGCCATGGTATTTCTCCAGATTTCATTGCGCCTCTTCTCATTTCGTTACGTCCCTGGCCCCCCCCCGCTGGGTCGCGCACATGCCGCCGGTCATGATTTCCCCCCCCCCCCTCTTGGACACCCCCCTCTGGGCCGCTCCCGAGGAGCGGATGGAGGTCCACCGCCTGTCGCTGCACAAGGTCTGCGTGCAGTCCCTGTGCTTCTCGCCGACGGAGGCCTACCTGGCCACGCTGGGCGGTCAGGACGCCGACGGGCCTGGCAAGCACACGCAGCACAGGAACAGCTACAGCACACAACAAAAACAAACATAGGAGTTACTCCGACGGTAGGACCCCGCATGAGAATCTGTTTAGCTTACCCTTTGCCCTTTCCTCCTCCCCCTGGCGGACACCCTCGCCTCTCGCCCTCTGCACTGCCCTCTCTTCCTCATTCTATTCCTCTTCCTACTTCTCCTTCTCCTCCTCCTCCTCCTCCTCCTCCTCCTCCTCCTCCTCCTCCATGGTGCGACGACTAAGATGGTGGCAGTCTATTGCAGGGAACCCTACGCACCACAGTCACTACTTGAGCATTTTCTTCGGAGAGTATCTCTTTGAGCAGCGAGCGAGAGCAACAGGGAATGAGGTAGCAGATGTCACGATATTGCCCAACGGGGAGCTTAACTCTTCCGCCAAGGTTCACCCCTGGGCCCTCCAGTTCTTCCAGGACCTGCAGGTTGTTCTCACTCACCCGATCGGAGAAGAGCTCACTGAAGTCTGGCAACCCCGTACTATGGAAGTTTTTTTTCGGAAATCCCGAGGTCGTCGAGGTTTTCAGAGCTTGTGATTTTCGAGCTTTGCGAGCAACGATTCAGGCCCGCGAATGGGCTCCACCTGAGTTTCTCCTGGAAATGATGCCGAAGGAGGAGGAGGAGGTGGGGGACACTGAGAGCGACGAGGCCGAACTTGCTCCTCTTCGGTGCGGTATCGAAGGATGTCGGGCGAGATTTGCGACGAACAGGGAACTGGTCAAACATCAGATTCACGCGACCAGCCTCCCTGGCCACGGCACCCCACCGATACTGTCCGTGATCACAATTGACAACAAGTGTCTTAACTGCCAAACATTGTCCAGCAGCATCGACAACACAAGAAGGCATCTCAGCGGCGCATGGAGAGCAGGTCGTTGTATCCCACACCTCGTCCGTCACCGTCATGATTGGATTCCTTCTTCTGCCACGCGATGCCCATTATCTGATGAAACGGATCGCCCAGAGTGTCAGCAGCGGTATGATGACCCTGAACAATTGAGGGCACACCTGGCGACCCACATCCCACCGACATCGGAAGGGTTTCGGCTCAAACTTGCCCAGACACAGCCAGCACACAGTGCCCGCCCCAGTGCGAGCACAGCGGAGGCACGACCCCAGCCACCGTGCGCCCCGAGGCGAGACTCGCCCACCGTTCGAGCACAACTACGAGCAGGATACCTACGGCTTGCTGAACGACGACGGGAGCGCCGACTGGTGCAAGCTGGGCACGCTGTACGGCGACGAGCGAGCACACCACCCCCTGTCCTGGCCGCTGAGTGGCCTGCCGACTTTCCAACAAGACCATCGCGGGTGACAGCCGCGAGTACACCACTATTGCTTCCTCGACGGCAACCAGCTGAACCAGCACCTGATGGCGGCAGCCGCGGGGGCAGCAGGAGCGGCAGCCGCGGCGGCAGCGCCCGTGGCGCTAGGCAGGCCGAGAGCGACGTGGAGGACACCGGTGGCCTCCTCCCAGGCGTCTGGCGGATCTGGAAGAGGATCGAGCAGCGCAGGCGCGGGGGACAAGAACGAGAAGAACGAGAAGATCGAGAAGGACAGCAAGAAGCACCGCAAGGGCGACAAGGACGGGGATCAGGACATGGACGAAGGGAGCGGAGCCGCTCCCTCCGCGGGCGCGGGCAAGGGCGGAGGCCGTGGGGGCGGCAAGCCACGCCACCGCGGAGGGAGACGTCACCGCCGCGGGGAACACACCGAGAAGAAGTGGACGAGCAAGGACGCGAACATCCAGCAGTGCTTGGCCTCGGTCTGCAAGCTGGTATTGCAGACGACCCAGCGCCAGAGGCTCACGATGGCCACCGTCGTGGACACGTTCACCATGCCGAAGACGCACGACGTGATCAAGCAGCTCCAGGCGACCCTCGAGGAGTACCGCAAGATGGTGCAGGAGGCACGCGAGAAGGGCGCAGAAGAGTTGAAGGCGCTTGGCAGCCCGACCGCCTCGTTGGCGATCACCCTTCTCGAGACGCTGCAGGGCTGCGACGTGGGCGGCCAGATCAAGAAGCAGCTGGGCGACTACCTGGAGGCCGTGGAGCCCATGCAGGGCACGCAGGCCGCCGTCACCAAGGAGATGATCGAGCTCGACGTCCTCGCGGTGAGGATCGAGCAGCCCCACGACCAGAGCAAGGCGAAGCTCCTCCTCGCGGCCCCCCACTGGCCCATGCGGGGAGTGGTCACGCGGGCTTTCCTCGCCGATGGGGAGGCCGCGAGGATGACGGGCGTGATGCCCCCTGGCTGGCTCGAGGACGAGGTCGCGAGCTGGCTGGACGTGCTGCAGGGCTGAGCCAACCGATCCGCTTCGTCAGAGGCGGCACGATCGAGGCAACAATTCCTGCCTCAGCCAGCGCACGAGAGCAGGAAACCACTAGTGAGCACGATGCCGACGAAGAGGCAGCCAATTTCCTCTTCGAATGAGAATTTTTTCTACCGCACCCTGCTCTCTCGCGCCAGCATGCGGCCCTCCAGGGGCGACACCTACACGAGTGATTAGAGTGCACAGTGACAGCGGCTTGCCTATGCACGCCCCCGCGTTGATGCGCGAGGGCGCTCGCCCCGAGCCTGCGTGACGGGACAAAGACAAGGATCGTGTGCGGTCCTGCGACAGCTCGCCAGACACGATGTACACGTTTCCCTCTGCGGCAATGGGCTCACTCGTCGTGTAAAAAAAGCTCCTCCTCCTCCTCCTCCTCCTCCTCCTCCTCCTCCTCCTCCTCCTCCTCCTCCTCTCGCGCCACCTCCTCCTCATCGTCGCCCTCCCCCATGCCCCTTCCCTCCTCATCCTCCTGCTTCTTTTCCGTGTGCACCTCCCGTTCCCCCTGGTCGTGGCAAGCAACTCGATTTTCCTCGGCGCCGTCGCCGCGTCGGCCAGCACGCGCGCGTTTGCCGACGGCTAGATCGCGAAGCCGTCGGAACACCCCTTCGGGCCAGGCCGTTGGGGCAACCTCGCAGGCCGCAGGGGCGCGGGAGTCAGCCGTTGGGACAACCCCGCGGGCCTCTAGGTGCGCGCCGCGGCGCTCAGGCGGGCGGCAGCACGAAGCCTAGCTCTGCCGCGAGCTGCTCCGCCTCAGCCCTGGAATCCACCGCTCTCTTGTCGAACTCCTGGAGCGCCTTCCGCAGTGACGCCGGCGGCCCGCGCTCCAGGAACTCTCGCGCGGGCGGCCGCAGGATCAGCATGTTTCGCATGCGCGTGGCGCGGGAGAACATGACGTAGAGGTGCAGCCACCACATCTCGTCCGACATGCCCGTGCGGCCAGCGTCCTCATCCCTGGCGCAGTCGATGGCGACGCCTTGCGCACTGTCTGGCCCTGCGACAGCGTGGAGGTCAGGTAGGACGCATGCGTCAGGGTGAACCCCGAGCGGCGCACAGTGTGCGCCCCCGAGGTTTGCCACGTGAGCTCCTGCTCGCTGGGCCTGAACATGAGCAAGCTCCTCGCCCGCGCTTCGGCCTCGCCGTCGTCGGCAGCGCCATCGGCGCCCTGCAGCAGCACTTCGGCGACCTCCTTGTAGATCGGGGACTCCTGGAAGCCGTGCACCTGCAGCCAGATTCCCTGCGGTAGGAAGCGGGGGCGGAAGAGCTGGCCCGGCGCGCACTCCTCGTAGTCCCGCTCGTCGTCTGCGTGAAACTCGAAGGACACGATGGTGGCCCGTTGCTCCTGCACGAGCCCCAACTTTTTTTTCAGCTCCTCCTGCACGGCCGTGAACCGGACCTCCATGCCGACGTGCCCCGGTAAGACGCCGTGGGTGTCTCCCGTCTTGTGCATGTTCGGGACGTTCAGGAGGCGCCGGCCTGCGTCTGGGTCGCCTTGAATCGTGCCGCGCTCGTCTACGGCCTGCAGGAAAACGAGGGGGACGCCGAGGCGCCGCGCGTCGCGACGAGCGCGCGTGTTGATCCACCTCGCCAGCGTCTCCCACTAGATGCCCATGCCGTAGCCGAGCCGGAAATTCTCGTGCTGGTGCCGTGGGTCCAGGACGCCGTGGTTGTCCGAGGCCAACGTCTTCTCCCAGGCAGACCAGACCTCTGGTGGGAAGCGCTTGCCCTCGTGCGTGCAGCCCAAGAACGCAACTCGAGATTTCCTTCATGTTCAAGCTTCAAGAGCCCAAAAGTGACGACAGTTACAGGGTTCCGATGACCCGCTCGGATTAGTTACATGATCGGCGGGCCCCATAAGGAGGGCGCTCGAGCTTGAGACGTCCTCGCAATTCACTCAGAGACGAGGCTCCCGCCTGATACTTCTTCCACATTCAGGCCTCAAGAGCCCAAAAGTGACGACGGTTACAGGGTTCCGATGACCCGCTCGGATTAGTAACATGATCTGCGGGCCCCATAGGGAGGGGGCTCCCGTCTGAGACTTCCTCGCAATTCACTCACAGACGAGGCTCCCGCCTGATATTTCCTGCATATTCGAGCCTCAGAGGCCCAAAAGTGACGACAGTTACAGGGTTCCGATGACCCGCTCGGATTAATAACATGATCTGCGGGCCCCATAGGGAGGGGGCTCCCGCCTGAGACTTCTTCGCAATTCACTCACAGACGAGGTTCCCGCTCGAGACTTCGTTCATATTCAAGCCTCAATAGCCAAAAAGGGACGACAGTTACAGGGTTCCGATGACCCGCTCGGATTAGTAACATGATCGGCGGGCCCCGTAAGGAGGGGTCTCCAGCCTGAGATTTTCTCGCGATTCACTCACAGACGAGGCTCCCGCCTGATACTTCTTCCACATTCAGGCCTCAAGAGTCCAAAAGTGACGACAGTTACAAGGTTCCGATGACCCGCTCGGATTAGTAACATGATTTGCGGGCCCCATAGGGAGGGGGCTCCCGTCTGAGACTTCCTCGCAATTCACTCACAGACGAGGCTCCCGCCTGATATTTCCTGCATATTCGAGCCTCAGAGGCCCAAAAGTGACGACAGGCACAGGATTCCGATGACCCGCTCGGATTAGTAACATGATCTGCGGGCCCCATAGGGAGGGAGTTCCCGCCTGAGATTTTTTCGCAATTCACTCAGAGGCTCCCGCCTGATGACGAAATCATGAGTGAGCGAATGATGATGATGAGTGTGTGATGAATGAGTGTTGGTGATGATGATGAGGATGAGGATGATCATGATGAGGAGGAGGATGATGATGATGATGATGATGGCCACTGAGTGGGTGACCGAGAGATTATGATGGAGATGGTGACGATGATGTTGAGAGTGGCGGCGGTCCTACCGTCGGAGGACCACTGCCTCCGAAACCTATTGAGGATGAGTGAGTAATTGAGTGAGTGAGTGGGTGATCGAGTGGTGATGATGGTGACGATGATGATGAGGATGATGATGATGACTAGTGATGACGGTGATGGTGGCTGATGGTGATAATGATGTTAATGATGATGAGTGTGTGCGTGTGATGACGAAAATGGTGGTTGATGGTGATGATGATGGCGATGATGGTGAGTGAGAAAGAGAAAGAGAGAGAGAGAGAGAGAGAGGGAGAGATAGAGAGAGAGGAAAGGGGGTGTGTGAGATCCTGCGCGGCGTGTGCAGAAGAAGACAAGAACCCCACTTTGGATGTGGGGAATACGAACAGCACGACGATCGTATGCGAAGAGTATGCAACAACAACGTGATAACAGGAACAGCAATGACGGAGCAGCAACAACGGGCCGTGGTAAGGACATGCAGTCTAGGAAACACACGCGGCAGCACACAAGCACTGCCGCAAGGACGACAACAGCCTGGTGATCTGGGACGTGGCCAAGGGGAACGCCGTCTGCGGGACTCCGGCGGCCTCGGACACCGCGCAGTGCGTGAAGTTCTGCGGCGGCAGCGACTTCCAGCTGGTCAGCGGGGGCAACTACCACGTCACGAGGCGAGCGACACCAAAAAGAAAAACAACGCTAGAGGAGGAGGAGACGGAGGAGGAGGAGGAGGAGGAGGAGGAGGAGGAGGGAGGAGGGAGGAGGAGGAGGAGGAGGGAGGAGGGAGGAGGAGGAGGAGGAGGAGGAGGAGGAGGGAGGAGGAGGAGGAGGAGGAGGAGAGGAGGGAGGAGTGAGAGGAGGAGGAGGAGGATGGAGGAGGAGGGAGCAATAAACCGATCCTGGGCCCAGCGGGGCCGTCTGCGCCGACGTTGGCGCGCAGGCTGCCCGCGCCAGGCCGCGCGACCGCCCTCGTCCCCAGGGCGGCGTGCCGCGCTGGCGGCCCGCGCGGGGCCGCCGCGTGCGGCCGCTGTGCCATCTCCTCCTCCCCTTCTCCTCTCCTCCTCCTCCTCCTCCATCTCTCCTCCTCCTCCTCCTCCCTCCTCCTTCCTACTCCTCCTCCCTCCTCCTCCCCTCCTCCTCCCTCCTCCTCCTCCTCCTCCTCCTCCTCCTCCTCCTCCTCCCTCCTCCCTCCTCCCCCCCCTCCTTCCCTCCTCCTCCTCCTCCTCCTCCTCCCTTCCTCCCTCCTCCTCCACCTTCTCCTCCTCCTCCTCCTCCTCCTCCTCCTCCTCCTCCTCCTCCTCCTTATGCCATCTTGACGTCGCTCAGGTGGGAGTTCGACCTCGAGAACAAGAAGCTGAGGCCGACGCAGGCAAACCTCGGGCAGCTGAAGCGCATGGTCTCCAACCTGGTGGTGGACCCCGAGGACAAGTTCGTGTACTGCGGCACTTCGTCCGGCGACGTCCTCCAGATCGACCTCACCACCATGCTCTTCAAGCAGCTGGCCCCGAAGAAGTGCTTCCCCCGCGGCGTCACCTGCTCCGCCATGCTGCCCGACGGCGACATCCTGCTCGGCACGGGCGGCGGCTGCCTCGGCAGGCTCGCAGCGGGCTCGCTGAAGATGAAGGTGCAGGCGCAGGTGCTGGGCGAGGTGACGTCGATCACGCTCACGGCAGACGGAAATCGAAGAAGAAAGAACTGCGTGAACAGAGCCGTCGACGGCCCGCGCGGATTTGTGGAATCTGCGCTGGGGCCCACTGGCGGCGCCTCCGGCGCCGCCCCCGGCGCGCTCCGCGCGCCAGCGATGGGGGGCCCAGCGCAGACCCCAGAAATCCCCGCGGACCTCGGGAAGTTTCTGCATCTGTCGTTCGTTCCCCCTCCAGGAAAGCACTTCTTCTGCGGCACGAAGCTCTCCAACATTTACTGGGTGGACTCCGACACGCTGACGGCCGAACTGAGGAACACCTGCCACCACGAGCGGATCAATCACATCGCCTTCCCGACTGGCTACTCGGAGGTCTTCGCCACTTCCTCCATCGCCGACATCCGCGTGTGGAACGCCACCACGCGCCAGGAGCTGTTGCGCATCCAGGTGCCCAACCTGGAGTGCTACTGCCTGGAGTTCATGCCCGACGGGAGGTCGATCGTGTCGGGCTGGTCCGACGGCAAGATCCGCGCCTTCCTCCCGCAGAGCGGCAAACTCCTCTACGTGATCAACGACGCGCACAAGAACGGCGTCACCGCCATAGGTAAGGAGGGGACAGAAACACACCGACACCATTCATCGTCGATTCCCAGAAGATATGGGCAAATTTGGGAAGTGGGGGGAAGACGAAAACCGAGAAAACATTGGAAAATATGGGGGATCCTGTGGATTAGTGTGGATTTGTGTGTGTGTGTGTGTGTCCTTAGGCCCCTTCCAATAGGAGTCACCAGCGACTGCGGCCGCATCGTGTCGGGCGGCATGGAGGGCGAGGTGCGCGTGTGGAACATCGGCAGGCAGACACAGACGATGGACGTCTCGCTGAAGGAGCACCGGGGCCGCGTGTGGTGCATCAAGGTCAAGAGCGACAACTCCGCGGCCGTGTCCGCCTCCTCCGACGGCTCGTGCATCGTCTGGGACCTCGGCACGAAGACTCGGAGCCGGGCAGCGGAAACTGCGGTGGAGCCCTCGAGGAGGAGGGGGGGAGAGTGGCGGGAGGGAGGAAGGGAGGGAGCGAGGGAGGAAGGGAGGAAGGGAGCAGGGGAGGAAGGAAGCAAGGGAGGAAGGGAGGAAGGAAGGCGGAGGAGGAGGAGGAGGAGGAGGAGGAGGAGGATTGCAGTGTAATGCTGATGCCCTTGAGGGTAGGCATAACCTGGTGTGTCGGGTGGGGC
>CAUYUJ010009874.1:22500-31597 GCA_963575745.1 Prorocentrum cordatum
GGAACCGGGGTAGAAGGGGGAGGGACGAAAGAGGAGGAATCGGAAAGGAAAGGAGCAGGCAGGGACGCCAATGACTGGCGGAAGATAAAGGGGTAAAGGGGGATGAGGTGAGGCGTAGAGTGTGCAGGGCTACCGGCCTTGTCACCGCGTGTGTCCTTGAGGCAACGGCCTCGCGACGGGGCAATCGTGCAGCATCTGGGGATGCACGAATCCTGGTCTTGCCGCCAGGGAGCGGCGGAATGAGGAGGGGGGATGAGGAGGGGGGATACGGGGGACACGTAAGAGTGTGTAGGACTAGCGGCCTTTCCGTCGGGCGCGCCTTTGAGGCAATTGCCTCGCGACGGGGGCCAGCGTGCAGGATCTGAGGATGCACGAAACTTGCCCCTGCCGCCAGGGAGTGGCGGAAAATGGAGGGGGAGGAGTCGCGACATTGGCGTGCGTCTGACCGCTGTTGAGACCGAGGTATCAGGGACCTCGAATGCTGGTGTCGCCCCAGCTGCCTAACCCCTGTGGCGTTGGACAGGTGCTCGTCGGGCGTGCGCGATGCGGCGCACGCCCTTACCAGCGCCCCATGCGTCCTGACCAACGTTCATTCCATGGGCTGCGGCAGCTTTCGGCATGGGGAGGAGGAGGAGGAGGAGGAGGAGGAGGAGAAGGAGGAGGAGGAGGAGGAGGAGGAGGAGGAGGAGGAGGACCACTTGTGCTGCCGGCGGCGGCGGCGGCGTGGGCAGGAGCCTCTGCGTGTTCGAGAAGACGGTGTTCAAGAGCCTGGTGTACCACCCCGACGAGTCGCAGCTGCTCACCACGGGCAGCGACCGCAAGATCGGGTACTGGGACGCCTTCGATGGCCAGGCCATCCGCGTGCTGGAGGGCTCCGACGAGGCCGGCGGCCCGCGCGGCGGTGGGAGCAAGCTTAAGCTTCGGGGGGGGGGCGACGCTCTGGAAACTTTCGGGGGGCCTTGGCTGACTCTCGGGGAGGTCCTCCCTCTTCCCTCCTCCCTCCTCCTCCCCTCCTCCTCATCCTCCCTCCTCCTCTCCACCTCCTCCTCCTCCTCCTCCTCCTCCTCCTCCTATCCTCCTCCTCCTCTCCTCCTCCTCCTCCCTCCTTCCTCCTCCTCCTCCGCCTCCTCCTCCTGCGCCCTCCTCCTCCTCCCTCGTCCTCCCTCCTCCTCCTCCTCCTCCTCCTCCGCCTCCTCCTCCTCCCTCGTCCTCCCTCCTCCTCCTCCTCCTCCTCCTCCTCTCCTCCTCCCGCCCCACGACGCTTCGTCAAGAGGGAGCTCCGGGGGTGCCCCCGCGGCTCGTCGCCTCGAGCGGCCGCCGGGGGGCCGAGCTGTGGCCGGAGGAGGCTCCCTCCGGGGCGGGCCCTCGCAGGGAGGCTCGAGAGGGCTGCCGGCCTTGCCAGGAGGCTCTCTGGGCCAGGGCCTCTCGGAGCCGGAGGGTGCCAGAAACCCAGACCCCCTCGAGTATAGTGAGAAAGTCATGGCGGGAGGTTTTTCCGAATTTTCGGCCTCCGGCGGCCCTCGCCAGGCCTCGGGGGCGTCAAAAAACGACCCAGGATGCAAAGCCGGTCATGGGGAACGGGTCGGGACCTCTGGGGGTCGACGCAATGAAAAAATCATTACGTCGGGGGTCTGGGAAGGGGGTCGTTGGGGGGAGGGGTCCCCCAGGGGGGGGGGGTTCTCCGGGAGAGGTTTTTGCGGGGGTGTTCCAGGAGGGGCCCCAGACACCCGACGTCTCGATTTTTTCGAGGCGCGGGCCCCCGACCTCCCGACCACTTCCCTGGGACCGGTTTATTTCATCCCGAGTCGTTTTTTGACGGTCCCGAGGCCCGGCGAGGGCCCCGAGAGGCCGAAAACTATGAAAGAACTCCGTCTCGACTTTTTTCGAGACGCCCGATGTGTGGGGGGGCTTCGCACCCCCTGTTTGGACGGGGCTCCGAGGCCCCCCCTGGGGGGCTCTGTGGAAAGCCCCCCTCTGGGAGCCCTCCGGCCGGGAGGCCCCGGGGCTTCCGAGGAACCCCGCCGCCCTCTGGGGATGCCCGCCCCTCTCTGCCCTCCCCCGAGGTCGGGCCTTAGGGGGCCACATGCGAACCCTACCCCTACCCCCCACAGAAATCATGGGGGGTAGGGGTAGGGTTCGCATGCGGCCCCCTGGGCCTGTCCCTCTGCAGGCGGAATTCCCAGAGATCCAGCGTGTTCAAAAAAATCCAAGACGGAGGTTTTTCGTACTTTTCGGCCTCGAGGGGCCCTCGCCGGGCCCCGGGACCGTCAAAGAACGACTCAGGATGAGAAACCGGTCCCGGGGAATGGGTCGAGGCTTCTGGTGACCCCGTATTGAAAAAAATCACCACGTCGGATCTCTGGGTTCCCCCCAAAAAACCAACCAAAAATATGCAGGGGACGATTTTTTGACTACCTTTAGTTGGGCTATTCTTGACTACTTTTGACTGTTTTTGATTTGTCGCCCGAGCTCCGTCTGTAGGGGCACATACCCGACAAAAGCCTTCCCCCTGGGCGCGCCGCCAACGAGGGAGAGCTTGGCACACTCTCCATCTCGAAGACTGGCTCGCACTTCGTGTCGGG
The DNA here is from genome assembly GCA_963575745.1 of Prorocentrum cordatum. Taxonomy (NCBI): domain Eukaryota; class Dinophyceae; order Prorocentrales; family Prorocentraceae; genus Prorocentrum; species Prorocentrum cordatum. The sequence continues at coordinate 25,083 of CAUYUJ010009874.1, forward strand.
CAGCGACGACCGCCTGTTGAAGCTGTGGGACTACGACGAGGGCGTGTGCAAGTACGTGGGCGTGGGCCACAGCGGCCAGATCACCTCTGCGGTGGCCGCTGAAGAAAAAGCTGCATCAAATCGGAGGCCTAGAGCTTGGCACCAACGCCCTTATCGGCGCTTGCTTCCGAGGGAGGGTACGGTGGAGGCGTTTGTGAAGGAATAGTCCCAGGAGGCGCCAGACCCTGGAGGATTCCTTCTCCAACGAGGGCGGCCGTGAGATCCGTGGCCGATCCACGATTGGAGTTCCACTGACTTCCAGACCCCCTGGATTCCTTATCCGAGGGCTCCTTACCCAATGCCCACACCGTAATCCTGATCTCGGCGGTGGTGGTAATGTCCGGGCGTCCCAGGTAGCCGAGAGACTACCACCACCTCCTCCTCCTCCTCCTCCTCCTCCTCCTCCTCCTCCTCCTCCTGCTCGTCTTCCTCCTCCTCCTCCTCCTCCTCCTCCTCCTCCTCCTCCTCCTCCTCCTCCTCCTCCTCCCCCCGGGTGGAGGGAGCCCCCTGCATTGGGTGTTGGTGCCACTTTCCATGCCCCCCGTGAAGATGGACTCTCGGAGATCCGCGCGGATTCTTTTTCTGGAGGGGAACAAAAGCACACCGACACAAGGAATCCTCCACTTCCGGGAACAGATGGGAACATGTGGGAAGTTTGGGGGGAAGACAGAAACCCAGGAAACATGGGAAAATATGGGGGAACCCTTTTACTTGTGTGTATCTATTTGCAAACAAAAAAACATGTTTTTGCAATCCTTTTTGTTGCAATCCTTTTTTGCAATCCTTTTTTTTGCAATCCTTTTTGTTGCAAGCCTTTTTTTGCAATCCTTCGTCCCAGGGCCCCTTCACTCCTTGGACCTGCGCCAGGCCCCCGGCGCGCCCCGCGCGCCGCGGGAGGAGGAGGGGGCCCAGCGCCGATTGCCGAGGAACATCCGCGCGGACCTCCCGACGGTCTGCGCCCCTGCAGCCTGCAGCGCCGCGGCTGGGAGGGGACACGGACGCCAGACATCGGGCGTCTCAAAGAAATCGAGGCGGAGGTCTTTCATAGTTTTCGGCCTCTCGGGGCCCTCGCCGGGCCTCGGGGCCGTCAGAAAACGACTCGGGATGAAAAACCGGTCCCAGGGGAGTGGTCGGGAGGTCGAGGGCCCGCGTCTCGAAAAAATCGAGACGTCGGATGTCTGGGAAACTATGTATTTTGCCCCCCTGGTTTTCCTCTTCCAGCCGCGGCTGCGGCTGCAGTTGTTTTTCGGTCTTCGAGGTGATCTCCCCGGACCAGACCTTCATCGTCTCCGCGGGTACCGAGGGCTCAATCTTCATCTGGACCATGCCCGAGGCTGTCCTTCTCCTCTTCCTCCTCCTCCTCCTCCTCCTCCTGCTTCTCCTCCTGCTCCTCCTCCTCCTGCTCCTCCTCCTCCTGCTCCTCCTTCTCCCTCCTCGTGCTCCCTCCTCCTCCTCCTCCTCCTCCTCCTCCTCCTCCTCCTCGGCCGTACGCACAGATCCGGGGCAGGAGTGAGCCTGGCCGGGGTAGGTGTAGGCGTATACTTGGCGTCGGCACGCTGGGCACTTCGTTTCTCAGCGCCCCCGTTTAGCTCTTCCGCGGGTGCAGCCAGTCTGCCTCGCCGCCCACGAAACAGTAGCTTGGCGAAGGACCCAACCATATGCAGGTGTGAGTGCAGCAGTAGTGAACATCTTCTTCGGCGGCGCTCCCTCTGGGGCCGCGAACCCTGTGAGGGGTGTGCCGAAATGGGTGCGGCGGACGCATGCGGACGGTGGCACTGGGGCCTTCGGTGGAGCTGCCTAGGGGGCCACGGAGCGTGTGAGGGGTGTACCGAAATCGGTGCGGGAGACGCATGTGGACGGTGGCACTGGGGCCTTCGGTGGAGCTCCCAATGCGGCCACGAAACGTGTGAGGGGGGTGCCGACATGGGCGTGGGGGACGCATGTGGACGGTGGCACTTGGGCCTTCGGGCTCCCTATGGTGCCACGGATCGTGTGAGGGGGGTGCCGACATGGGTGTGGGGGACGGATGCGGACGGTGGCATTTGGGCCTTCGGTGGTGCTCCCTATGGGGCCACGACACGCGTGAGGGGTGTGCCGTCATGGGTGTGGGGCGCGCGCATGTGGGCGCAGCCACTGGGGCCTTCGGTGGAGCTCCCTATGGGGCCACGAAACATGCGAGGGGTGCGCCGAAATTGGTGTGGGGGACGCGTGCGGGCGCAGCCACTGGGGCCTTCGGTGGAGCTCCCTATGGGGTCACGAAGCATGCGAGGGGTGTGCCGACATGGGTGTGGGGGACGCGTGCGGGCGGTGGCACTGGGGCCTTCGGTGGGGCCCCCTATGGGGCGCCGAGATGGGTGTGGTGACGGGAGGAGGGAGGAGGAGGGGGAGGAGGAACAAACAAAACGCGGGGACGGTCTTTTCAAAACGAGGACCCAACACCACATTATGGTTGGATCTAGATGTGTATAGATATATTGATATTGGGCGTCCTCCTGCTGCTGCTGCTGCTGCTGCTGCAGCCCCCCGCCGTGGTGGCGCGTATGCGCCACCCACGCACACGAAGCCAAGCGTCCACAGGGGCGCGCAGGCAGAGAAGAGCTGCACCGTGGCAGCTCCCCGGGCAGGGCGCCTGGGAAGGCGCCCCTGGGGAGGGCGCAGGGCCGCGGAGCAAACGGAGGAGCGCGAAGAGGATGGCCGATTCCGTCCGACAATCAACTTCGACGCATGCGTCACCACTTATTCCCAACCATCCTGTGGTGTTGGGTCCTCGCTTTGACGAGACGGTGGCCCGCGTCTCCTCCTCTCCTCCTCCTCCCCCTCCTGCGTGTGCCCGCATGCGTCCCGCACACCCATTTCGGCACACCCCTCACACGTTTCGTGGCCCCATAGGGAGCTCCACCGGAGGCCCCAGTGGGTGTGCCCGCATGCGTCCCGCACACCCATTTCGGCACACCCCTCACACGTTTCGTGGCCCCATAGGGAGCTCCACCGAAGGTCCCAGTGGGTGTGCCCGCATGCGTCCCGCACACCCATTTCGGCAAACCCTCACACGTTTCGTGGCCCCATAGGGAGCTCCACCGAAGGTCCCAGTGGGTGTGCCCGCATGCGTCCCGCACACCCATTTCGCACACCCCTTTTCGGCACACCCCTCACACGTTTCGTGACCCTGGAAGGGTCCAGTGATGTGCCCGCATGCGTCCCGCACACCCATTTCGGCACACCCCTCACACGTTTCGTGGCCCCATAGGGAGCTCCACCGAAGGTCCCAGTGGGTGTGCCCGCATGCGTCCCGCACACCCATTTCGGCACACCCCTCACACGTTTCGTGGCCCCATAGGGAGCTCCACCGAAGGTCCCAGTGGGTGTGCCCGCATGCGTCCCGCACACCCATTTCGGCACACCCCTCACACGTTTCGTGGCCCTATAGGGAGCTCCACCGAAGGTCCCAGTGGGTGTGCCCGCATGCGTCCCGCACACCCATTTCGGCACACCCCTCACACGTTTCGTGGCCCTATGGGGAGCTCCACCGAAGGTCCCCGTGGCGCAGTCCGCATGCGTCTCCCTCACCCAGTACAGCGTTTCGTGGCCCCATCGGGAGCTCCACCGAAGGTCCCCGTGGCGCATTCCGCATGCGTCTCCCTCACCCAGTACAGCGTTTCGTGGCCCCACAGGGAGCTCCACCGAAGGTCCCCGCAGACGACCCGCGCGCGTCGCTGGGACCCTCTCGGGGCGACCAGCGCGCGTCGCAGGAGCTCCGTGCTGCGTTCTGCCCAGCGCCTCGCCCGCCCGTCGTCGCTCTGCCCAGCGGCAAGAGCCTTGCCCGCTATCAGCCAGCCAGCTAGCTCTCTCTGCTCCGCGCAGCGGACGACCCGCGCGCGTCGCTGGGGACCCTCCGGGGCGACCAGCGCGCGTCGCGGGGACTAGCCAGCTAGCTCTCTTTGCTCCGCGCAGCGGACGACCCGCGCGCGTCGCTGGGACCCCTCCGGGGCGACCAGCGCGCGTCGCGGGGACTCCGCGCTGCGCTGCGCCCGCAGCCTTGGACTTTTGAGTGCGCGGGCCAAGAGGGAGTAAAAGAAGGGGGGAAGAGGGCGCGATCCTCGCGGGGGGGCGCGCCGACATTGGCGTCGCAGCGCGCGGGCGATGTCGGGGAGTCCCGGGGAAGCTCCTTGCGGCGGCCACGCCCAGCGTCACGAGTACTCAGAGGCAGTCATTCTCAAACTATTGACATTCATATACAAGTACACCATGCTTTGTCATATTCGAATTCATGCACGTAGACTCGCTCGCACGCAGATTCAGTCACAGTCAGACGCACTCGCGCTCATATTCACCCGCGCTCAGTCTCCCTACGTACTCAGATCAATCGTTCTCGTTCGCGTTGTGTACCACGCCATTCATGTCGGCACACCCCTAGCACGGTTCCTTGCCTCATAGGGATCACCACCGACAAAGTGAATCACAATTGCGGTACTCACGCCTGCATATGGTTGGGTCCTCCGTCAGGCTGTTCTTTTGTTTGTTTAAACATGTGCTTCGTTACAGGCGGCCGCGTTCTGGCGGCGTGGGTCGGCATTGTTGCAATTGACCCATCGGCTGGGCATAGCTGGTGTTCGCCGAACCAAAAACATGCGTCGCCATTCGACACTTTGAACTCAAAATTCGTTTTTTGAATTCGAAGACCAGACTCGTTTGTGAATCCACAGAAACCACTCGAATCCGCTCCCGGGCACCGCCTGCGCGTGGCCCCCGCGGAGCGCGCCCGACCGGGGCACCGCGGCCTCCGCCGCTGCGGGAGGCCGCCCAGGTCGGACCTCGGCCCGCCACGGGGGCGAGCGAAGCCCAATCTGGTGTCAGGTCGGGCCTGTCCCCCATGCAGGGGGATTGGGGGCGAAGAATCGACAGTACCCAAAACATATACCAACAATACCCAAACATTGACAAAACATTGTCCCCTGATTTTTTGAATCAAAAGCTGGTGCGGGAAGAGGCTGCTCAGCCCCTCCTCGCCCCCTCTCCCTACACGGAAATGCTCCTGGGGCTTTGCTGTGTTCCTGCGCGTTCACATGTGTCACGTGTGCGGAGCTGCACTGCCAAAGCCGCGCTTTCCTGGTGGCCCTGCTTGCTGCGTTCCTGCTCGCAGCGCGCGCCGCCGGAGGCGGCGGAGAGCTTGAGAGGTCCACCTGCCAAAGAAGCCCCCTCTCCCTGCACCGACGTGCTCGCGCTGCGGGAACAGGCAAAAAGCCACCCACGGGAGGCCTCTGGCCGTGTGCTCGGCCTCCCGGGGGCCCCCTCGCCGGGCCCCGGGACGAGACACCGGCCCTGGGGGACGGGTCGGGAGACTTCTGGGGGCCCCGCGTGGAAGAAGGCAAGACGTCGCATGTCAGGGTCGCCTCCGGAGCGCCAGGCGTCCCGAGGACGACTGCGGCGGGCCCTGGCTCAGCCACGGCGTGTTGCCTGCCGCCTAGCACGCGACGGCTTGCCCCGTCCTGGTGGATCACGGCGCTGCCGCCGACCCGGAACGACGACGACGACGACGACGACGACGACGACGACGACGACGACGACGACGACGACGACGACGAGCGCGAATTGGTGGATTCGGCAGTTTGGGCTAACGTGATGGGCCAATTTTCTACCACCACTACAGTTCTTCACGCTTCGCGTATCCCCACCAGCCCATCTCAAAACAGCAACTCTTGCGAAGCATGCCGACAGTCGTGTTTTTCAGGCGTGTTTCCGCCTGCCCCCGCATATCTCCCCTGTTCCTCCTTCCTCCCGCCTCCTTGTACATCCTCCTTGTGGTGGGAGCGGGAGAAGGACGAGGCGGAGGAGGAGGGAGAGAAAGCGCTCCTCGTGGTTTGAGTCGTTTGGGGTTTCTCGTCCTGGTGTGAGTCGTTCGGGCCCTTCTTCCTGGTGTGAGTCGTTCGGGCTCTTCGTGGTGTGAGTCGTTCGGGCTCTTCGTCCTGGTGTGAGTCGTTCGGGCTTCTCGTGGTGTGAGTTGTTCGGGCCCCTCGTCCTGGTGTGAGTCGTTCGGGCCCCTCCTCCTGGTGTGACTCGTTCGGGCTCCTCGTGGTGTGAGTCGTTCGGGGCCCTCGTCGTGGTGTGAGTCGTTCGGGCTCCTCGTGGTGTGAGTCGTTCGGGCGCCTCGTCCTGGTCGTCTGGTGTGAGTCGTTCGGGCCCCTCCTTCTGGTGTGAGTCGTTCGGGCTCTTCGTGGTGTGAGTCGTTCGGGCCCCTCGTCCTGGTGTGAGTCGTTCGGGCTCCTCGTTGCGTGAGGCGTTCGGGCACCTCGTCCTGGTGCAAGTCGTTCGGGCCCCTCGTAGTAGTAGTGGTGGAGTCGTTCGGGCCCCCTCGTGGTGTGAGTCGTTCGGGCTCCTCGTGCGTGAGTCGTAGTAGTAGTAGTAGTAGTAGTAGTAGTAGTAGTAGTAGTAGTAGTAGTAGTAGTAGTAGTAGTAGTAGTAGTAGTAGTAGTAGTAGT
>CAUYUJ010009875.1:0-31589 GCA_963575745.1 Prorocentrum cordatum
GATCTGGCCTGCGCCGCGCATGTTCAACCAGCTGGCCCAGGAGGTCTGTCGGTCCGCGCGATCAACGCACATGGGGCCCACCGCAACGCCGCAGACGTTGACTTGCAAGCTAATGTGCTCGTGCGTTCGTGGCGGCCCCCTCTGTGATGCGCCAATGTTCCGCCACCGCTACCATAGATAAGACGCGGGGAGGTCCTCCTCCTCCTCCTCCTCCTCCTCCTCCTCCTCCTCCTCCTCATGCTCCTCCTCCTCCCAGTCCTCATCCTCCTCCTCCTCATCCTCCTCCTTCTCTTCCCTGTCCTACCTATGGTAGTGGTGGTGGAAAATCGGCCAATCATTCTGGTGCAGATTTACAACTCAGGCCAAAAACAACGCCTAGGCGCCGCATTCAAAGCGGAGTGCAACTGTACATGCAACGCCGTAGTACACCGCTGCGGCATCAATTCGCTGTTACACGCGCGGCCCAGCGCCATTTTGGGCAGGGGAGAAGCAGCATGCACCGCGGCGAAGCGGGAGCAACATTGTCAAACATTTCAGCGGCGCTCAGGGAGATCGCTCTCGCGCACGGGGCCCAACCCCGATCAGATCGACATGCAAACTATACGCAGCGCGCAAGCAGGAAACAACGCCATCACAGGGGAATCGCGCGCGACGCTGGCGGCGAAGCCACATTTCGCTCTCTCGCGCGCGGCCCTCCTCCAACATTCGAACTGCGCAGACTGCAGCGTCGACGGCATCATCACGTACGTCCACATTGAGATGACGATCGCTGGTTTCATCAACCTTGCCGGGGGCTTGCGCGTGGAAGCCTGGGCGGGCGTGCCGCGCCGTGGTATCGGAATGAAGACGAGTTGGGTGGGGCATCGGGTAATAATAATACAACGTGAATGCGGCGGAGTGGAGGGAGTAGGGGCGGGAGCCATCAGACACAGATCAGGCCTTAGGTCGGGCATGTCCTCTTACAGGGAGTTTTTGGACGAAGGATTAAACACTGTCGAAACATATGCAAACATGGCCAAGGAATATTTAAAAATCGTCCCCATAGTTTTGCTTTACTATTTTTGAATATTCCTCCTGTAGAGGGACACGCACGATTTAACTCAAGCCCCTTCCGCCCCTCCCACCACATTGGGACGAACGTCAGCACGACCCAGAAGCAACCACAATTTGGCGCATGGCTGAATGAGCGAAGCCCCGAGCAGCGCGAGCGAGACGCGGGCGAAAATCGCGCTCATCGCGCGTGGGAATTCGCACGGAACGGCCGGGACTTCGACGAGGAGCGGCATGGGCGATTCCCTGGATTCGCGAACTGAGCATTGGGCTGACCGCATCCGTGCTTTCGCGGGTGAAGATGCCAGTGCGTTAACAGGGCCCTCTCCTTTTGTCTTGTTTCCCCCCTATCTCTGGGGCTTCGTTTGTTTATTTTGTTGTTTGTTTCTCTCTCTCTCTCTCTCTCTTTTTCTCTCTCTCTCTCTCTCTCTATATATATATATATACATGTATGCGGCGCCCAGGCGGGCAAGAAAATACGCGCGGCGCGACCCGCGAGGAACAATTGAAAAACACCGATCCGCGGCAACTTGGCAAGGCCAATTCTTCCGTTTTCTCGCGCGCGGCCCAGAATGCCAATTGGACGGGCGATCGCGAGAAACGCGCCGCGCCCAATCTATTCGGCCCTGCTGTTGCCAGCCTTGTAATGCGATGCTTCTGGCGGTTCGTACGCGTGCCACGCGACGCGCGTGTCGCGCGCGTTTAGACCGGCTGCTGTCGGCACCAGATGAAAGCCCATTGTGATTGCGTTCCCGCGCTCACCATTTGATGGCCCCACAGCCCCAGCGCGCGCTACGCGGGGGCCAGCCAGCGCGGGGCCAGCCAACGCGCTGACGCCCGCGACAGCCATGGCCGAGGCCGACAGCAGCTCAGACAGGCCCAAACGCTTTCTAGCGCGCGACGCCGCGAGAATCGATCCTTCCTCGGCGGCGCGGACAGGGGGTGTCACAGCGCCCGAAGTGGGCATCGCCTACTGCGCCCCGTTGGCTGCGAAGACGGGGGGGGTTCTTGCCAGCCGCGCGCGGGCGGCACTGCGGGCTCGGCCCACGGCGAGCCGCGCAGACTCTGCGAGCTCGCGCGGAAGGGGGGCGACGGTGGAGCCCGCGCGACTGGCTGGATCCAAACCCAACCAGTCACCGCGCCGAGAGGACTGCCCCCCCCCAGGCCCCACGACGGCAAGGGGCGCGCCCTGCATCTCGAGGGCTGAAAAGGGCGACGCGGCGCATTCGATAGGATCCACGAGGCGGCCTCGCACGCTGTCCCCGTGACTCATGCCGCGGGCAAGTGGGCTCGGCGCATCTTCCATCTCCGGGCTGAACGCAGCCCTCTCCTAGCCATCGCAAGCCGGGCGCGTCTGCCACTCGGCTTCGCGCGCGGCGCACCAGGGGGGCGCGCCGCTGATGCGCCGCAACGACGGCGCTTCTCTTTCGTTTTCGGCCGACCGTCCACGCTGTGAGCGGCAGCCCCGCGGCGCGCTGTCGTTCGCCCCCGTGTCTCGCCATCCGCGTTCTTGATTTCACGCGCCATGCCCTCGCAGTGCTTTCTTGCGATTTCATACTGACGAATTACAGCGATATCTGATATCTGCACACCTATGCGACCACCCTCCGGGCGACGAGGAGGTCGCGCGCGCGCGTGGGTGGATGGGGGGGACCGACGTCTGACTCAATCGATCTCACGATCGGTCTTGCTCAACGGGGCCCCGCGGCGTCCCGCGGGGCACCTCGGGGCACTTGTCCATCTCGCGATCGATCTCACTATCGATCTCACTCAAGGAGACACCACGGGCCACCGCGGGCCACCGCGGAGCACCGCGGGGCACCGCAGGACACTTCGCGATCTCACTATCGGCCTCACTATCGATCTCACTGTCGATCTCACTCATCGGGACACCATCGGACGCCACGGGGCACCGCGGGACACCTCGTGACACCGCATCGATCTCACTATCGATCTCACGATCGATCTCACTATCGACCCCACTCAACCGGACACCGCGGGACACCGCGGGACACCGCGGGACACCTGTCGTTCTCACGATCGATTTCTATACTGATCTCACTTTTTGGGACACCACGAGACGCCGCGGGACACCTCGGGGCACCGCGTCGATCCCACTATCGATCTCATGATCGATCTCACCATCAATCTCGCTCAACGAGACGCCGCGGGACGCCGCGGGACACCGCGGGGCACCTGTCGTTCTCATCATCGGTTTCGCACTGTGGGACACCACGGGACACCTCGGGGCACCGCATGTATATCAGTATCCATCTCACGATCGGTCTCACTCAACGGGGCACCACGGAACACCACGGGACACCGCGGGGCACCGCGGGCCACCGCCGGACGGACGGACGGGGGATAATCATTGGTCTGGACTTTGCCCTAGCAACGGCGGCCGCCACAGGGCGCCGCGGGACGCAGCGGGACACCGCGAGGGCCGCCGCCAGACAGACGGACGGTGGAGAATCATGTGTCTTGACTTCGCCCCAGCAACGGCGGACACCACGGGGCGCCACGGGGCGCCGCGGGGCACCGCGGGACACCGCGAAGGCCACCGCTGGACGGACGAACGGGGGATAATCATTTGTCTTGACTTCGCCCTAGCAACGGCGGGTTCATTCATCTCGCGCGCCCGCGCAGCTTCGCCCCGCCCGCGCGCGCGACGCGGACGAAACGAAACGATTCCCCGGTCGGGGGTCTCCGCCCACTGCGATCTCACCCCCGGCATCCGAACATGAGCAAATCGGGCGTCTCATAAGTTCCTCTATGCTTTTCAAACGTCGAGGTTCGTGCGTCCCACTGATTGCCCCTTTCGCGCCCTTTGTCTGCTCATGTTATAAGAGGCCTGTTTATTTGTTCTTTTTGTTTATCTCTCTCTCTCTCTCTTTCGCGAGCGCTTCATTTTGCAAGGTGAGCTGACGCTGGCGGCGTGGACTCTCTCTCTCTCTCTCTCTCTCTCTCTCCCTCTCTCTCTCTCTCTCTCTCCCTCTCTCTCTCTCTCTCTTTCTCTTGCTCTTGCTCTTTCTCTTTCTCTTTCTCTTTTTCTTTCTCTTTCTCTCTCTCTCTCTCTCTGTCTGTCTGTCTGTCTGTCTGTCTGTCTGTCTGTCTGTCTGTCTGTCTGTCTGTCTGTCTGTCTGTCTGTCTGTCTGTCTGTCTGTCGTCTGTCTGTCTGTCTGTCTGTCTGTCTGTCTGTCTGTCTGTCTGTCTGTCTGTCTGTCTGTCTGTCTGTCTGTCTGTCTGTCTCTCTCTCTCTCTCTCTCTCTCTCTCTCTCTCTCTCTCTCTTTCCCTCTCTGTCTGGCCCCCCTTCCAAACGCTTTCCGCCAGCGGCTGCCGCGCCCCCCTGGCCGCCGACGGGGGAAGGCGCCAGGTTCTCCGCGCGCGCGTTGGGGCCTTGCGCCTGCGACTTGCGCGCCGCGCGGGCTGCGGCGTCGGCGCAGGCCATCTTCGGCAGTCGGGGCCGGTCCTCCGCCAACCTGCCAACGCCAAAGCGCGACCTGCAGCCTGCCGCAGGCAGGACATGTCGGGCGGTCGCTGGGCGCTTGCTGGCATAAATCATGCCGCGCCTCTCCCGCCCCCCGCAGCCCCCGCGGCCGCTTCTCGCCATCTCGCGCGCGGAGTTGCGCGCGACGCGGCAGGGGCCAGGCACTTCTTCGCCGCGGGGGGAACGGTGACCCGCAAAGACGATGAGGGATAGCCCCGTCGCAACTGGGCAGCTTCCTGATGATCAAGAACAACGTGGACTGCGCATGTGCGACACTTAATGAGGGTTGAAGCTTGAGCTCTGCGAGCATGTGATCTACGGCTTGTTTTCTTCTTTGGTCCCCAAAGTCGGGCGTGGGCGCGGCTTTACTGATCTCGATGAACGCGTTCGAGAGCGCACTCGGCTTCGCAGCTGACAGGTTCGCGTTCAACTACGCGGTGAGAAACGGCATCGCGGTGCTCTGGGCGACTGGCCCATGAATGGCAGCACCCTTGAACAACTTGCAACATGCCCTCGGGATTCGACCCCGCGCTGGAGGGCAAGCGCTCAACCTTGGGACTGTAAATGCAGCCTTTGATGCATTCGCCCAGCAGCTAGAGGCCCCTGCAAGTCAGCCCTCCCGTAACAGACCTTCTTCATGAGGCGCCGTGCAGCAAACCAACGCATCTCCTCATATTCTTCTCCCAGTACCGGAACCTTCATGAGGCGCAACTTGGAAAGTCCTTCTGCAAGCGCGGCGTTGCCAGTGGGAGACTGATAATGAACCCAGCGCGTGCCTCTTCGCATCCGCATCGTTATCAACCATGCGCCGCCCATTGAGCGAACGCAGTATCGTTCCCCATCGGTCCCTCACCAATGATTCCTATCAGCGCGTAGGTAACGTCCGCGGTCCCGACCAAACCCGGTGGTCCACAACCTGTCCAAGATGCGAGGAATCCTCGTGCTGCTCGTCGTGGACGTTGATCGTGTTGGCATGTATTTCGTACCGTCCTCCCCGTCGCCTCGACCATTGCGGCAGCGTTCACGAAATCTCGTTTGCCTTCTTTTCCAGCTGCAGGAAAATACAAACACCTTCAACGAGGAACCTATCGCACATGATGTGTACGAGAATGTGGTGCGCACTTCCATGGTTATGTGTTTATTGCGCCAGATGTCTGATTGGAATCCTGCCATGTTTCCTGCTATGTGACTTCTGATCCCTGTTTTCTGCGCTATGTGGTATCATTCTCCTGTTGTGTAAAATTATTGTATCGTGCTCCCGCTGTCTCATGCCACTCGTCGCTAGTGTCGTCCAAGTTCCGTTTACCACACGATTGCGACATATTCAATGGTTGACCGACACCAAGTTTACAATTACTTATGTTTGTGTTCATGATGATATAATGAAGAATGTTGCTTGCATGTGGTGTTACGCGTGCGCTTCGCTTGCCCCCGTCGTCCCAAACATCTGTATGGTGTGGCTCACCGCTTGTTGTTGTCATTCCATCGGTTGATAACAACGCAACTTCTCCGTATCGAAACATTGACATTGTTATGCTTCTCATGTACAAGACATTCCCGTAATGTTTCTCCCCGAAGGTATGTTCATTCCTACGTTCGCTGTATTGCGGTTGAAAGATGACTAACATCATGCAAATCGCTGGTCGCATGCAGATGCAATGGGGCTGGTCCTTTCCTGGTGGGCTGGAATAAGACATGTTGTTTATTATGTGCAACGATAAAGCCGCGTGCGGCCCTGGGACGTTGTTCGGGCGTGAGTTTTCCCAACGCTACCAAATCTGAGCAATACAAACCCTCAACTTCCCCCAAACAACTGCAAGAAAACATGTTCGGATCCAAAAATACGGCCCGGCCAATACGCAGCTGCTGCAATCGTTTGCCTTCCATATTAAAATGTATGGTGCGAGTCGTTATCAGGGTACTGCCTTTCAGTGCATGGTCGATCCAGTTTGGTAGGTATGTGATGCCAGCCAACTAGGGATTATTCAATCGGCTTGCCAAACCTTGTCATGTGTTCGCGGTGTCGTTGTTGCTGCGCCGCCCTCAGGACCAATTCATTGCATGTTGTATGCTTAGCGGCACCACGAACAGGAACCTGATTTTATTGTTTCGAGTTCATGCTCCGTGCTTAAGTTACACACAACATGGGTTCCACTGGCGTAACACCCTCCCCACACACAACACTGCAACCTACGCCGAAACACCGACGTCTGAAAACTGCACCGTGCGGCCTGGCAATTTCGGTGCGATAGATGCTAATGCAAACTCACGTGACACTGGACGCGCTTGCCAGCATGGAAACAGCAAAACGGCCGCTGGACCATCGGGCAGGGAGGGACCTTGAATGGGACGCCTGAGCACACGGGCGAGAGCAGGACGACGACGGCTCTCTGGAAGAGGCGGGGAGCGAACGGAACGTTGGAGGGGGATGGGGAAGGAGAAGGCGTGGAATGGGAGAAGCATTAAGGGGAGGGGGGAAAAGGGACGAGAAAGAGGGGGGAAGAGAGCGAGGGGACGGGAGGGAAAGAGGAGAGTGGGCGGGAGGGAGAGAAGGCGGGAGGGAGGGGAGGAGAGGAGGGAAGGGAGGAGGGAGAGGAAATGGCAGGGAGAGGGGGAGTGGAGGAGCTAAATTGAGCAGGCTAAGCTCCCCAGCCGCTGCCCACATCTTCGTCGCCTCGCGCCGGGTTGCTGGGGCGTTTGCAGCAGAGGGGCTAGGGGACGGGGGAGCAAGGGGTCGCAAGAGGATGAGGAGGAGGAGGACGAGGAGGAGGAGGAGGAGAAGGAGGAGGAGAAGGAGGAGGAGGAAACGCGGGAGCAACAGCGGCAAAACAAGGGTAAGGAGGACAGGCCACAGCAGGAGGAAGAGCAGGCGGATGAGCTGGATGATCTGGAGGGTGAGGCAGCCGATCGATAACTCGGTAGAGCAATCGCATGTTGGTTGAGCCCCGCGACTGCAGATAAGGGTGAAGAGGCACCCAGGCTCCCCTGCTGGGAGATGCGGGGCTCGAGCGCCAGCGTAGAGAAGCCCGCCGCGGGCGCCGTGCTGTGCTTCTGATCCACGGGCCCGCCGCGGGCGCAGATGTTGTTGCGAATTGGCGTGGGGTGGGTCGCGGGCAAGGTCGTCGGCAGGTCGCGAGCGTCGACGGCCCATACGAAGGAGCCCGCCGCGTGCGCCGACTCCTGCACGACCAGCCCCGAAAGGCGGCATTCTTCTTGGCTGCTGCAAACGTTGCGCGCGTCTCTGGTGGGGGCGCGCCGCGTGCGCTTCCCGCCCCTCGCTTTTGGACCTTCTACTTACACATATACGATTAAGAATAATAATACTAAACAACAATAATAATATGAAGAAGAAGAAGGAGAATAATAATAATGATAGTAAGAAACAGAAAACGAAGAAAAAAAACACAAACACGCTATACATTTAAATGTTTGGCGCTCCGCGCGAATTTTCTTGGACCTGCGCTGGACAACCCCCTTCCCTGGCGCGCGGAGCGCGCCGGGGGCGGCGCTGGAGGCGCCGCCGGAGAGGGGGTCCCAGCGCGGATCCGAGAAATCCGCGCGGAACGCCCAAAGTTTGTGTTTACGGCGTTGTTTTCTTCTTCTTCTTCTTCGACTTCTGCGCGCCGACGCTGCGCGCGAAGCCGCGACGCCAAAAAGTGTGTCTCTCGGGCGAACCTCCCTTTTAGTAAACCACCCTTTCATGAAGACAGTCTGGGACCGAAACCGACGGACCTGGGCCCGCAAAAATGACGGCCGCGACGCCCTCTCGCGAACCGGAAACGGCCCATTCGCTAATCGACGTGTCTGGGTAGCAGGTCTATCAACCTCCGAACCTACCGGGCCACCCCAATCCAACCCGAAGACCCGAATTTCGGGTTGGAGGGGGGACGGGTTCCACACCTGTGTTTTCAATGCTCCCCGATACCCCCCCCCCACTAGAAGTGGAGAGTAGTGGAGTAATCGACGTGTCAGGGCAGGAGGTCTGTCAACCTCCGAGGACCCCTCTCTCGACCCCCGCGAGCGCGACGGCCCCCGCCGGGGTGCGCCTGCCACGCTCGCCTCGCGGCCTCGCTGGGGGGGGCTCCGCCGCGAGGGGCGGCCTGTGGAGGGGGCCGTCCCCTCCCAGCCCTCGGGCCGGCTCCCGCCGGGACCCTGGGCGCCACGAGCTCGAGGTGCCCCGCGCCTCTCAGGAAGGGCCGATTTTTCCGCCAGCACCGCCACAGGTAGGAGAGGGAGGAGGAGGAGGAGGAGGAGGAGGAGAGGGGAGGAGGGGAGGAGGGAGGAGGAGGAGGGGGAGGAGGAGGAGGAAGAGGGGAGGAGGAGGAGGAAGAGGAGGAGGAGGAGGAGGAGGAGGAGGAGGAAAAGAGTGAGGAGGCGGAGGGGAGGAGGACCTCCCCGTCCTCCCTTCTCCCCCGTCCTACATCTGGTGGTAGTGGTGGAAGAGTGGCCCATCATCTCAGGAAGGCACCTCCAGCGGCGTAGGGCTGCAGGCTGAGCGGGCCCAGCTCGATCGCTTACACGACGCGCCAGGAGCCATCGGCGGCTCTCCCCACCAGGCAGTGGCGCCAGTGGCCGGCAACGGACGGACCATGACCCCCACCAACCATCGATTCTCCTGCTGCCTTCCTCCTCCTCCTCCTCCTCCTCCTCCTCCTCCTCCTCCTCCTCCTCCTCCTCGTCCTGCTCGACAATCTCCGAACCCTGCCCCCGCCACCCATCTGGCTGCCCGAATCGCGGATCGGCGAGAACGGGGCCCGCACTCTCCGCCGCCGAGCCAGAGGGCCACGGCCAACGCCCCCCCCGCCCCGGAGCGGAGCCGGCGGCGGCGCCGCCCCTGGATCCCACTCCTGGCATTAAGTCAGGCACGACTCTCTACAGAGGGAATATCCAAGCATAGTTTTTCTGTGGTAGGGATAATAATATAGGGGGCGAGTTCTTAAAGTATTGTTAGGTCCTGTTTGGGTGTTTTTGACTATTTGTATATTTTTCACTCGAAATCCCCCTGTAGGGGGACATGCCCGACCCAATCCTGGCACCGCGGCGAGCCCCGCCCAGGGCCCCGCCAGTCCTCTGCCGGCGCAGGGGAGCCCAGTATCGATACTTACCGTCGGACCTCGGCTTATGTTTTTCCCATCGTACTTCAGGATCGCACCCCAGAACCAATTTCGAGCACCCAGAGGAACATCGAAACAGCGTCTGCGTGACATGCTAGCGAAGGGTCCGGCACGAGAAAGGCTTCCACGGTGGGTACTACCCTGATGCTCGAAACTTCTTTCTTGCGATCATGGCTAAAGTAGGTTGGGGCATCATAAACCTGGGCCAGAAGAACACCCCTCAAGAACATGAGGCCCTCCGCCAGCCAAAACGAACAGAACATCTCAGGGTACCCTCCCCAGGATGCATGCACAAGAGCATCCAACAAACACGAAGAATACCAAGGTACCCACCCCGAGCCGACCTCGACTTTATACCTCGGTCCGACTGCAGGCCGGATCGGCGATCGAAATCAAAAGGATCGGCGGAAATTGGTAGCCAAGTCGGGAGAAGTCTAATCGGCGGGAATCGACAGGCTGGTAAGGCCTACATTCAGAAACCGAAGCCCCAATCGCAATCCGACGTCGAATCAAATCGGAAGACGAAGACGAAGACGACGAAAACGACGAAGACGACGAAGACGGTGCAGACGGCGAAGGCGACGACGAAGCCGACGATGACAGCGGACGCGGTAGCCTTTTGGCGGCGCCCCCGCCGGGGGCGGCGGGCGCGGCGACGGGCCGGCTGGCGGGCCTGCCGGCGGCTGACCAGGCGGGGGCCCTGCGGGCGTCATCGGGATGGGGCGGTAAATGTGGTCAACGCCCCAGAAGTGCCGAGAATAGTGTGAGCTTAGCTGCCCAGCTGCCCCGATACGCAACACGCAACCCGCAGCGTGTTGACACGGGGCTCAACACGTAGACTGAAAGCGCAGGTCTGACGTGATACGTTCGCCAAAACGTGGGGCTACACGTGCCGCACCAACACGCAGCACGTCAGCACGGGCGTTTGGAACACGGCCCGTGTGGCGTCTCATCACGGGAGTATCGAGGCAGCTCGAGTGGCCAACGCTCCAGCAGTGCCGAGACTGGTCGGAGGTAGAAGACGCTGTGCCGAAAATCACCTTCCGGCAGCCCTGTCTGCGGAAAACAACATACGGGATTGGCGGGGGAAAGAAACATTGGCCCAGCGACACCTAACCCTGTTTTTTCCTTCAGCCTCCAGAGAGGCCAGCGGACGCACACACCTGGGCCGTAGGTTTAGCTCCCTGTGGTGCACGATCCTTCTGAGGGGGTGTGCCGATATGGGCGTGGGGACGCTACAATCGAGCATCTGACTAAGTAACCTCCTCCCGACAAGCTGGGCCTGCATTTCAGTCAACTTGCTGGAGAGCTGGCACGCCTTCTTGAGCACGCCCGCCCCTCCCGCGTAAACAGCAGAAGTCGGCCCAGGTCCGTTGATCAGAAACCTTCGGGAGACTGCTCCTGATCTCTTAAATGATACACGCCAGTCGGAAGAAGTGGGTGGAAACACGAAGTAGGGAAATGTTGGAAGTGGATTGAGCTTCCGCCCGCCCCCTGAAGAGGAGAGAAGAAGGAAACCAGTCGATCCTTGACGTAGGTAGGCGCCAGAAGTAGATTTGGATCTGGGAATCCAAAAATACCTACTTTCAACGGCTGGCGTGAAACGTTCTTGGCCAGAATATTTGGCCGCATGCGGAAGCACCCACAGATGCCGCAGGTGAAGCTCGAGGCCGCTGAATGGCCGAAGCGACTACACTCGGACGAGTCGGAGGAGTCGGAGGAGTCGGAGTCGGAGTCGGAGTCGGAGTCGGAGTCGGAGGAGTCGGAGGAGGAGGAGGAGGAACCAGAAAACAAACGACACCAGCCCGTCCACGACCCAGCGATGTTAAGAGTTCAAGCACTTGCCCACCCACGACCGCTTGCGACCCACCTGCAACCCAGCTGGTCGTGGGGCGTGGGGTGCTGCCGATTCTGTCGTGGTCGACCGAGGATGAGGAGGTGGAGGAGGAGGAGGGGGCGATAGGGAGGAAGGGGAGGAGGAGGAGGAGGAGGAGGAGGAGGAGGAGGAGGAGGAGGAGGAGGAGGAGGAGGAGGAGGAGGAGGAGGAGGAGGAGGAGGAGGAGGAGGAGGGAGGAGGAGGAGGAGAGGAGGAGGAGGAGGAGGGAGGAGAGGGAGGAGAGAGGGAGGAGAGAGGAGGAGGAGGAGGAGGAGAGAGGAGGAGGAGGAGGAGGAGGAGAGGAGGAGGAGGAGGAGGAGGAGGAGGAGGAGGTAGGAGGAGGAGGAGGGGGGGAAGGAGGAGGAGGAGGGAGGAGGGAGAAGATAGGGAGGAGGGTAGCGACAGGAGGAGGATGAGGAGGAGGAGCAGCGGGGGAGGAGGAGGAGGAGGAGGGGCACTGCGCGCAGAGATCGGCACTCGGCGAAGGCCGACAGCCCGAGGGCCCCCGACGGGGCCCCAGGTCTCTCCGAGCTCGGCGCGCCGTCCCCGGCGCGGCCGAACGCGGCGTCATCCGCTGGCAGAGCTCGCCCAGAATTTCAGCCCGCGCCGGGGCCCCAAAGCTCGCCGAGATCGGCACGTTGCCCCCGAAGCGCCGGTCGCAGCACCCTCCACCTCCTCCTCCTCCTCCTCTTCTTTATCCTGCTACTCCTTGTCTCGCTGTCGTAATAGTGTAGTTAGTAGTCGTCTCATTCTTCTTCTTCTTATACATACTCGTATTCTTCATTTTGGTATTATGATTATTCGTACTACTGCTGATATTAGCAGTATCATGTTCGTATTACTTGTCCCATTCGCCTTCGGATTAGTCGCATTCTTACTATTATTACTCGTCTCCCTCCTAGTCTGTATTTTTTTACTAAAGTAATCCTCATCGTGTTCTTTTGTTTTTAGTACTATTGATCACGCTCGTTTTCTTCTTTCTGCTCCTCAATCCCCTTTCCTTATGAGTGAAGCCTACATGTCCAGCCCTGGAACTTGTCGGCAGGGCGGGCTGGGCGTTTCGCCTGAGATTTACTCACCAAATATGACCCTGAAACCGAACATTTACAAGGGTTTAACACATGTAAGGCGGGTCGTGTTCAAAACGTGGCTCTCGCCTTCGCACCGCGCACACTCGTTCTGAACGTTCGCAAGGAACATCACGAATGGAAGGCGGGCCGTTTTCAAAATGTGGCTCTCGTCTTCGCGCCGCGCACACTCGTCGCAACAATGCGCCAGGAACTTCACGGATGGAAGGCGGGTCGCTTCCAAAACGTGACCCTCGCCGTCGCACCGCCCACACTCGTTTGAACAGCTTGCGGCAGTTTCCTATACTCTGATCGCTGGCATCCCAAACATGGTGTTTTGGCACGTTTCAGGGCTGCCAGGACGCGACAGGCACGTCGATTTGCAGTGTTCAGATCCCTGGAATAATGTTCTCGCGTGAAGTCCCAAGATGCTTTGGCGTGGTTACAGATCCACAGACAGTTGTCTTCCAACGGGGCCCTTCCACAAGTGAAGATACATCTCTGTAGGGATCTATGAAGTGGGAGCTTGGAGGGAGGGTGTATTGCAACATCGTTGATGGGCCTTGGGGGTGCACTGGTCCTCCTCCCCCTTCTACTCCTCCAACTCCACATCATCATCGTAAGCATCACCATCGCCATCACCATCATCATCCTCATCACCCGCCAGAAGCGACGCTTCGTCAGCGCCGTCCGCTGGCTCTCTCCGTCCAAGTTCACTCCACGCGCCTCAACACAGTCGCTGCGGAGCTCTTCACTCACCGTGCAGAAGCAGGTCGAAACTCTCGAAGATCTTCCCCATCTCCGCCAAGGCCAGCTCAACAGTCTGTCGACGGTCGCCCATCATCCCCCGGCTGTCGACGTACACGTAGTACCGAAGCTGGCGCACGCCATTGCTGAGAGTAAGCACCGCAAGGCGCTGGGAGCCGCGCAGCGCAGGCACCTGGCGACGCAGTTCCTGACCGATGTGCTGGCAGAAAAACAGGCTGCAAGCGACCCCTATGGGCAGCGAGCGCGCCATAGGCACGATCATGACGCCCTTGTGGGCGGGCCCCCCACCGATCGTCTCTCCAACCACACCGATGCCATCGGCCCTCGCGGCCGGTTGCCCAAAATACCTTGATAACCACTCTGGCATGATCAGCCCGTGGAACGCGTCCTTCACGTCCGCTACGCCCATGTAAACTGGCACCGCACCACCCTTGAAGTCCTCGGCCTCGATGCCTGACAGCCCCCCGGCCGTCGGCAGCTCGACGTGCGGCGCCTTATTAAACCACTGATTGCTCTTTCTGCAGTCAAGTACCGTTCGTATCTTCACCCGACCTGTCTTCCAAACGAAGAAGAGCCCTGTCTCCTCGAGGCAGGTTCGGGCGAGGCGCAGCAACCATCGAGCCCAGAGGCCCGCGATGAACTCTGCGCAGCGCCTTCGGCTGCGGCCCAGCCCAGGACCCACATAAGGCCTGATAGGGTTGTCATGCACTAACTGAAGTCTATCTTCCGTCCGTCGAATCATTCGTCGGCCTCGCCCTCCGTAAATCGCCGGCGCGTGTCGCTGAGCTTTGAGGGGAGACGACAGCCCGCCACGCTCTCAGGTAGCGACGCCGCATCACGTCGATAGGGAGCAAGCTTTCTGCTGGCGGGCTCGAACTCGTAGACGGCATCCTGCGGCGACGGGGTGGGTTCCGTCACCTGGCGCCAGTTACATTCTGTGCAGGAGCCCCTCGGCGCGGGCGGCCACGGCCCCGTGCGCTGGCACGCCGCTCGCGACGGCCTCGCCTGCGAGGAAGTCGCATCCAGCGAGCCAGTTCAGAGCCGCGAAAGCCTCGTCTTGAAGCCCCTGCGGCCCTCGGCCTACGGCACCGCCAGCGCGGCGTCCGAGCGGCCAATTCGGCAAGGGGAAGATGTCCCGCGAGCTGCTGGAGGGCCCAAGGCCTCCGTGCCCTGTGTGCTGCGGGCGAGGGGTCGGGCTGCCCTCCCCACCAGGGTCGCTGCTCATTGGGCCTCCGCCGAGGTATCGGTCCCGGCCACGGCCTCCTCGGCCGCGCCCGCGGCCGCGCCCTGCGGGGCCCCCCATTCAGATCCCCAGCCTGCTCCTCTTCGCGGCTGCCCGTGGTGAAGCCGGTCGTCAGCGCCCGAACGCGGGTGGAGCTCGCGCAGTTCTCCTCCTTCGCCCTGCGCACCCCGTAGATGCGCAACGCTGGGCTCGCCACGTCGGCCGGCGTGGTCACCCCGTTGAAGTGGCAGGCCATCCGCCGCTATGGAGCCGCACTGGCTCGGCGAGCGCGTCGATGATGAGCTGCACCCGCCGACAGATCTTCTCGAAGCTTCCGCCGGTCATCAGCGCCACCACGAGCGTCTCCAGCTCGTGAAAGGTGCGGTCCGACTTCCCGATGCGGTCCTCCAAGCACCACTTGTCAACCCAGTTCCTCGGGTCACCCCCGAACCGCTCCATGTGCTTAAGCAGGTGCAACACCGCGCACGGACCCTCGAGCGGCGTGTCGTCGTACACCTCGGTCGACGACTCGCGGGCGACATTCCCTCCACGTCTTGCAGCGCTCCCCGTAAACGCCCACGTCGATCCACAGAGTCCGCGCGTCCTCAGGCGCCGCAGCCGCCTCGGCACCGCGACCGCCCGGCAAGCCTCTGCCTCCACCGGTCGAGCCCCCGCGTCGCTGCCTGCGGCCTTGGGGGGCGGCGCGTGCGACGGAGCCCGCAACGCCAGCGCCCGATCGCTGCGCCAGGGCGCGGCCTCGCCGGTCCCGGCGACCGCGATCGCTGGCAGCTCCAGCGTGTCTCGCAGCAGCTGGCGTCGCCCCTCCGCAAGCGCTTCCACGTCGCTCGGGCCCACGAGCCTCGCACGGCCGTGCCCATCCGAGCCTTTGGACAGCGCCTGATCGCCCCAGACGGGATCCAGCTCTGTCAGCTCGATCACCTCGCCGAACCTCGTCTGGCCCAGCGGTTCGCGCAGCATCCAGACCCCGCGAACCCGAGGCGTGAGCGCCCCCATGACGCTAACCCCACTGGCCCCGCAGTCCAGCTCGTGGAAGGCCCCGCCGATCTCGGCCTCGGTCGGAAGCGGCCTTTCCACGAAGCCCGGCTCCAGCAACGCGGTGCGACGACACTCGCCGGCCAGCGGCCAACAGCGGCAGGGCCCCGTGGCGTGATCCGCCGCTGTCAGGTCCTCGACCCAGACATCCCGATCTGGCGACATCACGTACCGCAACGCCTCCGACACTGGCCAGACGAGCACGCGCTCGTGGTCCACGTCGTCATCCACATACGCGACGCGGACTCTCTCGCCCGGTCGAGCCTCACGCAACCACCCCGTCACCGCGCCTCGCAGGGGCAGCCGTCGTGACGGACCCGGGCGCGGCGGCATCTCTGCCGCATGGTCGCCGCGGTCGCCCGTGGTCGACGGCGCCAGCACCCGGCCGCGACCGCCTGTACCAGCTGCGTCGCCAGCAGCGCGATCACCGGCCCCCAGGGCCACGGCCACTCCACGGGCTCGGGCCCGTCTGTGGCGGGGCAGCTCTCGCAGGCCGCGAGCGCCGCCTCGCAGCGGGCAAGCGCCCACGCTTGCGACCCCTTCGGGCCGCTGTCCGCCGAAGCCGCCGGCGGAGGCGGCGGAGGCGGCGGGGGCGGGGGCGAGGGTGGCACCGCCGGCGCCCACAGATCCCCCACGACCTGCGCCAGCTCCAGCACCAGCACCGTCCGGGCCGCGCCGGCGCCGCCGCGCGGAACCATCGGCCGGGCAGCTCCTGAGCAGCTTGACCCTTAATGGCAAGAGGTAAACGATCGTAAACGACACAACTGTGCAACAGCTAGCTCATTACTGTGCCCGCACTCTCATCATCATCATCATCATCATCATCATCATCATCATCATCATCATCATCATCATCATCATCATCATCATCATCAGCATCATCATCGTCGTCGTCGTCGTCATCATCATGATCATCATCAGCAGCATCATCACCATCACCATCACCATCACGATCACGATCACGATCATGATCATCACCATCACCATCACCATCACCATCACCATCACCATCACCATCACCACCATCATCATCATCATCATCATCATCATCATCATCATGATCACGATCACGATCATGATCATCACCATCACCATCACCATCACCATCACCATCACCATCACCATCACCATCACCATCACCACCATCATCATCATCATCATCATCATCATCATCATCATCATCATCATCATCATCATCACCAACCCCCTCCCCCTCCCTCCTCCCTCCCTCTTCCTCCTTCTCCTCCACCCCCTGCTCCACCTCCTCCTGCTCCCTCTTTTTCCCTCCCTCCCTCCTTTCCCACCCTCCTCCCTTCTCACTCCCTCCCTCCTTTCCCCCATTCCATGCGGGGGCAGGGCCGCCGCCGCCGCCGACTTTGACAGCGGCGGCTGGGGCCTGCGGGGAGCGGCAGCGTGGCCGGCGGCGCGGCCGCCGGCAGCGAGGCCGCCGCGGCGGGCGGCGGGCCCGGCGAGCGCACGAGCAGCTTGGCACCCACGGCCTCGGCGTCGCCGTCGGCGTCGTCGTCGCCGTCGTCGTCGTCCTCCTCCTCCTCCTCGTCCTCCTCCTCCTCCTCCTCCTCCTCCTCCTGCTCCTCCTCATCCTGCGCCTCC
Source organism: Prorocentrum cordatum (assembly GCA_963575745.1). Classification (NCBI taxonomy): domain Eukaryota; class Dinophyceae; order Prorocentrales; family Prorocentraceae; genus Prorocentrum; species Prorocentrum cordatum. The sequence goes on from CAUYUJ010009875.1 coordinate 17,250, forward strand.
GCCTCCTCCTCCTCCTCCTCCTCCTCCTCCTCCTCCTCTCTCCCTCCTCCTCCTCCTCCTCCTCCTCCTCCTCCTCCTCCTCCTCCTCCTCTTCCTCCTTCTTATCCTCCATTCCTTCTCATTATAAACAACTTCTCCCTGTCGCACCCCGACGCCAGTTTTCAGGGCGGGCCGGGCGTTTCGCCTGAGACGTCCTCACCAATTATGATTCTGAGGCTTGAAAATTGACAACAGCTTCACAGATGGAGGGCGGGTCGTTTTCAAAATGCGGCTCTCGCCATAGCGCCGCGCACAGTCGCTTTAAACATGTGCAAGAGTTTCACGGATTGAGGGCAGGTGGTTTTCAACATGTGGCACTCGCCTTAGCTTCGCGCGCATTCGTTCTCGAAAGTTGCAAGACCTTCAAAGATTGAGGGCGGTTCCTTTTCCAAGTGCGGCTCTCCTCTTTCCGCCGCGCACATTCGTTTTCGAAATGTGCAAGAGCTTCACGGATTGAGGGCGGCTTGTTTTCAAGATGTGGTTTTCGCCTTAGCGACGCGCACAGTCGCATTAAACATGTCAAGAGCTTCGTGGGTTGAGGGCGGATGGTTTTCAACATGTGGCTCTCGCTTTAGCGACGCGCACATTCGTTTACAACATGTGCAAAGCTTCACGGATTGAGGGCGGTCCCTTTTCAAACTGTGGCTCTCGCCATAGCACCGCGCACATTCGTTTTCAAAATCTGTCAGACCTTCAAATGTTGAGGGCGGGTGGTTTTCGAAATGTGGCTCTCGCCTTAGCGTCGCGCACAGCCGTTTGATACATATGCAAGAACTTCACGGATTGAGGGCGGCTCCTTTTCATAATGTGGTTCTCGCCGTAGCGCCGCGCACATTCGTTCCAAAATTTAGCACACGTTTCAACTATTCACATGGCCACCATACCAGAAAAGGTTTGCTCTAGAAAGATTCAGGATTATGCGGGTGCAACCGTTATGTTGATTCGCGGTGTTGAAGTCCCAAAACTGTTTGGTGCGATTCCAGACCGTCAGGACGCAGCAGTCAAGTTCACCCGTGGCGTGAAAATCCCTAGAATATTCTTTTGGCATGCTTCAAGGTCTTCAAACGGTTGTCTTCAAACGAGGCTGTTCCCTCAATGGAAATGAACCGTTGTAGGGGCCTGTGAAGAGGGAGCTTGGAGGGAGGGATTATCCCAACATTGTTGATGATTCTTGGGTTTACACTGGTCCTCCCCCTCCTCCTCCTCCTCCTCCTCCTCCTCCTCCTCCTCCTGTTCCTTCTCCCCCTCCGTAGCCATTTTGGCTCAGGCTTTTCTGTGGGCCCCCTGCTCCTGGACTCTTCCTCGGCGTACCCTGCGACCTCAAATTCACGGGGCAGTGCGGAGGGCGTGAGGGAAGGGGAGGCGGGGCTTTGGGCTCAGCGGGAATGGCGACGGGGGGGCGCTCGAGAGCGTGGCGGCCTTCGGAGTTCAGGTGGCGTGACATCGCCGCGCTCGGCGCCACCGCCACCCGTCGTGCGGCGAGACACGAAGCCAAGCCGCCCGCCTGCGAGGCTGCCATCCAGCCCCTCGCGCAGGCTCTCGGCGAACCTGGTTCCTGGAAGGACCGCAAGCTGGCGGCGAGGCCGGCGCTGGTGCTGCTTGCCCAAGGACGCGCTGTCCCTGGCCCCCGCCGCCGCCGCCGGAACGCCGCGTGGCACGCTCCGCGAGTCCCGCCAGGCGGATTCGCGCGTCCGCGGCGGATACAGCGTGGGCCTCCGCAAGCCCCAAGCTCGGCAGAGGCGACGCTGAGCCCACCTCGCGCGGAACCACGCCGAGCGTCGGCATGCAGCTGGACGCGCAGGCCCAGCGCGTGGACGCCTCGCCCCTCCCCGCTGGCGCACCCCAGGGGCGCAGCTGTTCCTCAGGCTGCTCTTCACCACCCTGAAGCTCCCGACGTGCGCCTGGACTCCACGGCGGATGTGGCTCGCGCCATGAAGGTGGGCGACGCCTCCTTGCCCAAGCGCACGCCCCTCCGCTTGGACGCCTCTCCCTTCGTCCCCAGCCTCGGCATCGCCACCGCGAACGACGCCCCCGACGGGGAGGCGGAGGAGAGCGGCCCTCGGGCGTTCGCGGGAAATCCTCATCTTCCTCGCAGCGTGCGGCAGGCGCCCGAGTGGTGCTGCAGGGGGCGAGGTTGGAGTTCTTCCTCGGCGAGTCCCTCGTGCAGCAATTCTGCGGTAGTAGCAGCCGACGAGCTAGACCCGTGACAGGACGGCTTCGATTCTGGCTCGTCGGACTGACTTTCATTTCAGGGTCGGCGGCGCTGCGCTCGCGCGAGGTGCCCTTGCCGATCCGCGCTCCTGCGAACGCCTCCATCTTCTACCTGATCGCGGTGAGGCTCTCTCCTGCGGTTATGGTCGCACCTGGGTGCGCTCTCCGATATGCTCCGATGTGTTCCTCCTCCTCCTTCTCCTCCTCCTCCTCCTCCTCCTCCTCCTCCTCCTCCATTATTGTCCCACCCTTCCCCCTTATAAACAACTTCTCCCTACCGCACCCCCAAACGTGTCGTTAGATTGGGCAGGGCATTTCGCCGGAGATTTCCACACCACCTGTGATCTCGAAGCTGAAAATTCGCAACACCTTTAGAGATGGGAGCGGGTCCTTTACAGAGTGTGGTTCTAGGCTGTGCGCCGCGCACATTGCAAGAACTTCAAAGATGGAGGGCGTATGGTTTGCACAATGTGGCTCTCGCATTGGCGCCGCCCGCATCCGTCTGAAAGCTCGCATTAGTTTCAAACACGGAAGACGGTTCCTTTTCAAAGCGCGGCTCTCGCCTTAGCGCCGCGATTCCCCCTTGGCTGCCCCCCTCCGCCTTTTCCCCTCCATTGGGGTCCAGCATGCAGTTTGAAGGGGACGGGGCGGGGGAAGGGGGTGGCACGAGCTCGTCAACGCACCCCCGGGGCCCCCACAGCCTCCAACAAGCCCCAAGAGGGCCCAGACAGAGCGCCAAGACAGTCGAATAGAACGTCGAGACGGTTAAGAGTAGCCCCGCGACGACCCAAGATGACTTCAAGACGGCCCACAAAGTCCGCAAGACGGCCCAAAAGTGTTCCAAGAGGAACGCCGAGAAGGCCCCAAGAGGCAAACCTCGTCTCATTCCCAAAAGACAGCGCACATGTTGAGCAAACTCGCCCATTCTGTCTTGACAGCTTCTAAGGCTGCCCAAGGGACTCCACAGATCGTCACACGACGGCCGATGAGGCCCCCCAAGAGAGCCCCAAGAGGGCCCCAAGAGAGCCCAAGAGAGAGAATACGAACTGATATCTCGATCATTTCCTCCCAAGATGGCCCCAAGAGCCCCCCAAAGGCCACCGAGGCGCCCCCAAGAGGCCCCCAGCGGCCTCCAAGACGCCCCCAAGAAACCCCCAAGAGGCCCCCAAGAGGACCCCTGCAAGCCTCCCAAACGCACCCAAGATCCCTCCAAAAGGCCCCTGAGAGGCATCCAAAGAGACCCTCATATTCATCCAGGAAGCTCCTGGCCCACAGCCCAGGGACGGTGGATTGCCGTTGGGCCGAAGGTCACTAGATCCGCCGCTCCTTGTTGCTTGCCACAGGGGTGCGTAGTGTGCTGGACGCCTGAAAGGCTTGGGTTCTTTAAAATTATCACAGTGGCCTTCGGCCCAGCCCGCCACCGTGCCCAAGACGACCAAGAATATGCACAGCGCCTCCTCCAAAACTGCCAAGGTGACCCAAAGTGGCTTCCAAGTTCGCCCAAGACGGGTAAGATGGCCCCACGAGAGCGCAACATGGTTCCAAGATGGCCCCAAGATTGCCCAAGGCGACCCAAGAGGCCACCAAGACGGCCCAAAAGGCTGCCAACACGTCCCAAGAGGACTCCAAGATGACCTCCAGGAAGGCCCGAAGATGCCAAAATAAGTAGTTGCCCTGCGGCGTTTAAAAAATGTTTGCCGTTGCTTCAAAACGGCCTTCCGACGGCCCACAGAGGTCCCCCAAAAAACACCCCAAGACCGCCCAAGAGGCCTCAAAGGAATCCAAGTCGGCCCAGGAGGCCTCGAAGACGCCCTCATATGGCCTTCAAAACGACCCTGAAGCGCCCTAAGAGCGCCCCGAGACGGCCCAGAGAAGCTCCCTAAACGGCTAGGCCTCCTAGAGGCCTCCAGGACGCTCCCAGCAGGCCTCATGAACGACTCCAAAGCTCCCAAGAGGTCCCCTCATCCTTCTCCTCATCCTCCCTGTTCCTCCCTCTCCTCATCGTTCTTTTCCTCCCCCCGTGTTTCCCGAAGGGCTTCCACTACGGCTGGGTGAACGCATGGTCCAATAGCGTGGCCAAAATCTGCCCAATCGTTTGGCCACATAGGCGTGACCTAACAGGCAGGGGGCGGCGGTGATTCGCCGAAGGCGTCTTCGATCTGCCGCTTTCTGTGGTCTTGCCACAGAGTTGCCCGGCATGCTGAACGGGGCTTCGGCCCAGCTCGCCAGCCACCCGGAAGGCCGCACAATCCGCAGAATAAAATGCCCTATCGCTTCCAAGACGGCCAAGATGGCCCAAGATGGCCTCCAAGTTCGTCCAAGACGGCCCCAAATGGCCTGCAAGACGGCCCAAGAGTGTCCAAGATGCTTGCAAGTTCGCCCACGTGGCAAGTAGCCACCAGGACAGCCCAAGATGATTCCAAGATGGTCCAAGACGGCCCCGGAGGCCCCCAAGAGGCTTACAAGACGGCGCCAGAGGCCTCCAAGAGGTCCTGGAAAGCCATAGTGGCCAACATCTCTAAGTTTCCTCAGGTTGTTGTCGGATTGTGGCTTTTGCTTTTGTTCGACCAGCCATCTGCCCAAGGCGGCCCAAGAGACTCCCAAGATTGCCCCACGATCGCCCGAGAGCCATCTAAAATAGCCCCAAGATGGCCTAAGAGGCCCCCTGAGACGGGCCTTAAAGAGCCCCAAGACGGCCCAAGAGGCCTCCAAGACGCCCAATATGGTCTTCAAGATAACCCTGAAGTGCCCCAAGAGGGCCACAAGACGACGTTCGACGGCGTCAGGCGGGCCAGGAACGTCGTCAGACGGCCAAGGAGCCCCGAAGAAGCACCCAGAGGCCCCCAAGAGGCACGAGGAGGCCTGTAAGATGTCTCTGAGAGGCCTTCAGGAAACTCTTAGGAGGGCGTAAGATATGACCCATGAAGCTCCCAAGAGGTCTCCTCATCCTCCCCATGCTTACTTGCGCTTCCTCTCCTCATCCTCCTCTTCCTCCCCCACGAATTCCCCGAAGGGCTTCCACAACGGCTGGGTGAACGAATGGTTCAAAAGCGTGGCCAAACTGCCAATGACGGCCCAAGCACCCTCCAAAAGCACCCCAAGAAGCCCCAAGAAGCCCTCCAAAGGGCCCCAAGACGGCCCGAGAGGGCCCCAATACGGCTCAAAGCAACCCCCAAGACGGTCCAAGAGGCCCCTAGGACGGCGAAAAAACATCCCAAGAGTGCCCCAAGGCGGCCGTGGGAGGCCCCCAAGACGGTCTCCGAAGGGGCGAAACGGCGGAAGAGCGCCCATAGACGGGCCAGGACGCCCCCAAGAGGCCCCAATATGCCCCAAATAGGCCCCCAGGGGGCCTCAAGATGTCCCCAAGAGGGAGGCATGGCGGCCCAAACTGCCTCCAAAATTGCCACCGAGAGGATGACACATGCGACGGTCCACGTCCGGACTGCAGCGAAGCGTCTCGGCAGTCCGACAGGACGGGTGTGTGACGCCAGGGCCCAGCCACGATACGTCAAGGAAGGCCGATTGCAAAACATCGCATTCTCATACATTGAAAAGCAACCCCCCTTAATCCCCCCCCAGGGCCGCCGCCGAGTGAGTCGTCGACCCGTTTTCACGTACTTTGTGAAAACCTAAAAAAACGCATGGAAGTCATTGATTTGGGCCTCGGGACCCTCCTCGAAGCCCACAAGGGGCGTCAAGAAGGCGAATGATGGCTTCAAGGCGGCCCAAGAGAGCCCCAAAATTGCCCCAAGACGGCCCAACATGGCCCCGAGAGGGCCCAAAAACCTACCAAGACGCCCCAAGAGGGCCCCAAGAGGATCCCCAATAGCGCCTCCAGAAGCCACAATCATAAATGTTCGTATGGTTGTGGGAAGATTTTAACGTTCTCGCCTTTCTCGACTCTGACAAGCCAGTGACGGCCCAAGCAGCCTGCAGAATGGCCCCCAGAAGGCCTAAGAAGCCCCCGAGAGGGCCCCAAGACGGCCCCAGAGGCCCCCAAGACGGCCCAAAGAGGCCCCCAAGACGGTCCAAGAGGCCCCTTCGACGGCCCAGAAGGACCCCAAGAGAGCCCCAAGGCGGCCGCGGGATCCCCCCAGGACGATCTTCCAAGGGGCGATACAACGCAAAAGCGCCCTGTCGCGTGGAAGTTGGTCACGGCGGCGCCCATGAGTAGAGCCGGCGCTGGGAGGGAAGATGGGGCCGCCGCTTCCCTCATCGCCCTCCTCATCCTCCTCATCGTCGTCATCCTGATTCCTATCCCCATCTTTTCCCTCCTGTTCTTCCTCATCGTCCTCATCGCCCCCTCAGCCCGAGGTTGGAACCTCGACGAGCGAGTCTCCACGTCCCCGCAGCTTGGCGGAAATCCTCGCTACGATGGCTGAAGGCAGCACGTTCACGGTGCATTCTAACTGCGTGAGCGGTTCTAAGACACCTCCAAAGAGGCCCCCACCCAAGACACCTCCAAGAGGCCACAAGGAAGCTCTCAAAAGGCCCCGCAACAACTGGACTGTACGTGGTCCGGACGTGCACACCCGCGAAGCGAGAGGAATCCACGTCCGGAGGTGACGTGCTGAGCGGCAGCGTTTTTCGGCGAACGCCTCAATTCAACGTATCCAATGTATCCAAATATACCATAATTGCAACATATTGTATTGTGTTACATTATTATGTCTCCCCCCTAACCCCCCCCTGGGAGCTGCGCCACACCGCCGGACCAAAGTGACCCCCCCCTTCTGGGGCCCTAAAAACCGATGAACAATCAACAATTTCTGCCTTTTGGGCCTCTTGGGGCTCCAAGAGGGCCTCAAGATGGCCCAAGATGGCCCGAAGACGGCCCAAGACGTCCCAAGATATTCCCAACGGGGGCCCATGAGGCCCCCAAGACGGCCCCAACAGGGCCCCAAAAGCTCCAAGGACGGCCCAACAGGGCCCAAGAGCGCCCATAACTGCGCCTCCAGAGGCCGAAATCATTGATTCTCCTATGGTTTTTGCTATATTTTAGCGTTCTCGTCTTTCTCGGCTTTCAACAATCCATGACGGCCCAAGCAGCTTCCAGAATCGCCCCAAAACAACCCAAAAAGCCCCCAAGAGGGCCCCAAGACGGCCCAAGAGGGCCCCAAAAAGACCCCCAAGACGGTCCAAGGGGCAGCGAAGACGGCCCAAGAGGACCACAAGAGAGCTCCAATGCGGCCGCGAGAGGCCCCCAAGACAGCCTCCGAGGGGGCGAAACGGCGCAAAAGCGCCCCAAGACGGCCCAAGACGCCCCGAAGAGGCCCCAAGAGGTCCCCAACAAGCCTCCAAGAAGTCCCCCAGAAGCTTCCACAAGGCCTCCGACAAGCCCCCCAAAGGCCACACAGCGACTGGTGTGTAATGTTATTTTCCCCCCTCTGGGCGAACTGCGGCGCAGCGCCAACCAGGTGGAAGTTGGTCACTGCGGCGCTCCTGATTGGAGCCGGCGATGGAAGGGAAGATGGGGAGGGTGTATGAAAAGGAGGGAAGGGGGAAAGCCCCCAAAGAAGCCCCCAAAAGGCCAAAAGAAACTCCCAGGAGGCCTCCAGGAGGCCCCGAAGAGGCTCCCAAGAGGCCCCGCGACGACGTGACTGTACGTGCTCCGGACGTGCACCCCGCAAAGCGAGAGGAATCCACGTCCGGACTGCAGCGAAGCGTCTCGGCAGTCCGACAGGACGGGTGTGTGACGCCAGGGCCCAGCCACGATACGTAGAGGAAGGGCAATTCCAAAGCAACCCCCCTTAATCCCCCTCCAGGGCCGCCGCCGGGGTGCGCACCCATTTCCACGTCTAATGCAAAAAAACGATCCAAAACCTGTAGGAATTCTATGATTTCGGCACCTTGGGCCTCCTGAAATGCCAGGACGGTCTCAAGACGGCTCAAGATGCTCTCAACACGGCTCAAGACGGCCCCAAGACGGCCCAAGATGGCCTCAGGAGGGCCTTAGAAGCCCCCATGATGGCACAAGGGGGCTCCAAAAAGACGTTCCAAAGCGCCTCTGGAGGCCAAACATATTGAAATCTGCATTGGTTTTCGTTGATTTTTTCGCGCTTGCGCCTTTTGCACTCACGGGGGGGCATGGCGGCCCAAACTGCTTCCAAGGTGACCCCCAAACGGCCCACGACGCTCCAAAGAGGGCCTCTATACGGCCCCCAAGATTGCAGCAAAATGCCCCCAAGACGGCCCCAAAGACCCCCCGAGAGCCCCCAAAGACGGCCTCCGCAGAGGCCAGACGGCGCAAGAGCGCCCCGAGATAGCCTAAAAGGCGCTCAAGAAGCCCCAAGAGGCCCCAAAGAAGCCCCAAAGAGGGCCTCAGAGGCGCCCAAGACACATCAGTAGGCCCGACAAAGACTTCACTGCGCGTGCTCAAGAGAATCTGGATCTGCTGCCTTCGTAGAAATCCGCCGGAGCGCTGCCAAATCCGCCGCTCTTTTAAAAGAGCGCCAGGCTATACCATTCCTGACACGCCACCAATATGCAACGTATCCCATGTATCCACTGATTGCATAATTGCTACATATCGTATCGTGTTACATTCGTATGTCTCCCCCCTTCACCCCCCCCGAGGCCACCCCACATCCACCGACCCATGAATGGCGGACCTCTCGTGGACCCATAACAAATAAAAAACAATGAAAATCATTGATTCGGGCCTCCTGGGCCTGTTGCGGGTCTAAGAGGCCGTGAAGACGGCTCAAAATGGCCTCAATACAAGCGAAGACGGCCCCAAGACTGTCCAAGATGGCCCCAAGAGGATCAAACAAAAAACCAAGACGGCCCAAGACGGCCTCAAGAGGACCTCCAAGAGCGCCTCCGGAGGCCACAGCCGTCGATATTCCGGTTTTGAAGAACCTTACTTAGCGTTCTCGCCTTTGTCGACTCTCAGAAGCTCATGACGGCCCAAGCAGCCTCCAAAATGGCCCCAAGACGGCCCAGCTCAAGAGGACCCCGAGAAAACCCCCGGAACGGCAGCGAGGGGCCCCCAGGAGCCCGCCCCGCTTGAGTTAGGCCGGGCATGCCCTCCTACAGGCGGATCTTGGGCGACAGAATCGAAAACGTGAAAGAATAGTAGAACATATTCGAATATAGCCCAAACGTCGTTCCCAGACTATGTTTGGACTTTCCTGGAAGACCCCCCCTGGTAGAGGGACATGCCCGACCCAACGCTGGAGGCAGAGGCCCTGCTGGAGGACCGCGGGGCCTGTCTTGGGGGGCCCGCCCCGCTCTGCCTCACGAGGGCCCCAAGCTCCGTCGGAGAACGAGAGGCCCCCGCCCGAGGCCTGGGGCTAAGTCGGGCATGTCCCTCTGCAGGAAGAGTCTTCAGCAGTAGTCGAAACACAGTCCGGGAACGACTGGTTGGACTACCTCTGTGGCTATTTGTTGAAGCTGTTGGGGCTATTTATGATTTTTCGTCCCAGATCCGCCTGTATTTTCCCTACCTAGGCTCTGCCTAAAAGGGTTCTTACTCTGTTGGCTTAAAGGGGCCGGGCAGTGCAAACCGCCCCGGGCGGTTCCCCCAGTCCCCTGGGAGCCAAGCAAAAGCAACAGCAAAGGTAAAAGCAAACGCGCGGTTCCCCCAGTTGCGCTCCCTGGGTGCCAAGCAAAAGCAAAAGCAAAGGCAAAAGTGAAGGCAAAAGCGAAGGCAAAGCAAAAGCATAGCATAGCATATCATAGCATATCATAGCATAGCATAGCATAGCGCAGCATAGCATAGCGCAGCATAGCATAGCATAGCATAGCATAGCTTAGTCTAGCCTAGCCTAGCCCTGCATCGCATTGCTCAGCAACGCATAGCACAGCACAGCACAGCATAGCATAGCAGAGCAGAGCATAGCGCAGCACAGGGGCTCCTACTAATATTGCTTTCCTAAAGGCTCCAACTCCTAGGTAGGGTCGCACCGGGATAATTTTCTTGCCGTCAACGATGCAATCAACGCTAAGCGGGCGTGGCAAGCATGAGCACCACGAAGTCCTTCAGGAAATCCAGAAAAGCTCGAAGAACAAACTCTGCACCGCGCCCTCGGAGGGCATGCGCGACCTAAGCCCTGGCGGGGGGACCGAGACCCCGCTCCTCGGGGCAGGCCACGCCCCGCGACGGCGCGCCCCGGCCACGCCGCTACGCCGCCCGGGCCTCTCCGGAGCGCCGCCGCGTCGGAACGGAGGACCCGGAGCGCGTCCTCTGCGCGACGGAGCGCTATGTCCATATCCGCCGCCTGGGAGCCGACGTCCTGGCGCCCCAGCGGGCGGCGGATGCGGATAGAACTTTGCCCCCGGGGGCCCGAAGATGTCCGGAGCCACCGCCTGCCGAGGTCCCCAAAAATGGATCCTCCGGGCGGTGGTCATGTAGAAGCTTCCGCCTCGGATCCTTGGAGGAGCACTCATGGGATGGGAATGCCGCTGCGCCCAGAAGCACCGATGTACACAGTCGCTTCTACGCAGCCTTCGCACAGAGGTGAGGGGCAAGAGGGGAGGTGGTGGGGAGGGAAAGAGGCCACCCGAGCAGGCGGTGGTGAGGCCTGCCTGAAGCCCCTACCAATATCGATGACTGGAAGTGCGCTGGCGGCTTGCACGGCGGCAAGGAACGCGTTGAGGGCTGTTGCGAGACCCCCCTCCTACGCACTCGGCTCCCCGGCGAGGGGGGGAACCAGAGCGAGTGAGGGGGCACGCCCTTGACAGGGAGCAGCGAATCCACAGTCCAGAGGTCTCAGCCCCCATCTGCTGCGCCAACCACGGAGGCTGCGATGTGGGTCGTGAGGTGCACCGATTACAGACAGATGATCTGTGATAATCGGCTGCGCTGCGGAGGTACTTTCTTAAGCATGTGGCGTAGGTTGCTCACGATCTGCGTGCGTCGGTGCGCGTGGATGTTCGCGCCGCCAGAGGTTATCACCGCTTCCTTCTCCTCCTCCTCCTCCTCCTCCTCCTTCTCCTCCTGCTCCTTCTCCTCCTCCTCCTTCTCCTCCTGCTCCTCCTGCTCCTCCTGCTCCTGCTCCTGCTCCTGCTCCTGCTCCTGCTCCTGCTCCTGCTCCTGCTCCTGCTCCTGCTCCTCCTCCTCCTCCTCCTCCTCCTCCTCCTCCTCCTCCTCCTCCTCCTCCTCCTCCTCCTCCTCTTGCCACCACGACGAAGAAAGGACGCCGCCGCCGCCGACGCCGATGCCGACGCTGACGCCGCCGACGCCGACGCCGATGCCGACGCCGACGCCGACGCCGACGCCGACGCCGACAACGACGACGACGAAAACGACGCCGACGACGACACCGACGACGACGACGACGCGGCCAAGGCCATGGGGCGCTTATAGGCCCGCCGCCAGCGTGGCGGGGGCTTCGCCGGCGGCGGGCGGCTGCCGCGGCGCGGGCGCGGAGCCTCCCGGGGCCGTAACCGTCGTCGTCGTCGTACGCGTCGTCGTCGCCGGCGGCGTCGGCGGCAGTGTCGTCGTCGTCCTCGTCGTCGTCCTCGTCGTCGTTGTCGGCGTCGCCGCCGTCGCCGTCGTCGTCGTCGTCGCCGGCGTCGTCGTCGTCGTCGTCGGCAGCGTCGTCGTCGTCGTCGTCAGCGTCGGCATCGGCGTCGGCGACTGCCTCGGCGTCGGCCCCGCCGTCGGCGTCGGCCTCGTCGTCGTCGTCGTCGTCGTCGTCGTCGAGGTCCAGTCGACGAAGGCCGATCGTCGAGGGCCGATCGTCGTCGGTCGAAATCAGCGTCGTCGTGGTGGACGATCGCTCGTCGTCGGTCGCCGCCGTCGCCGAGCAGGCACCGAGCGTCGCCGTCGAGGGCAGACTCCGGTGACTGGGACAGCCACCGCTGGGGGAGCCAGATCGCCGGGGACCCAAGGGGGTGCTGCTTGCGAACATGTCCATAGATAGACGAGCGCGTTCCACTACTCGCTGAATAACTACTCGCAAATGGCCTGGATCCGCCGCGTGGGATCTACGTTAAACTGCATCGAAGCAGGCATGTGTTTTTCGGACGCGCTCGGTAAATCGAGGACTCCCAAATGGGGTCCGAGTGGACGGGGTCGGAGGATCGCGCCGCATTGCGGATACACCGGCGAAGCATCGCCGATACGATAATTAGATCGGCGAAGCATCGCCGATGCATCGGCGATGCATCAGCGACGCCGCCGATGCATCGGTGGTGTCGGCGTGGCGAGAACTGCGATCCGCATCAGCGACGCATTGGCGACGCAGCGGCGGTGCGGCGCGATCCTCCGATCCCACCTATGTAATCCGACCCAATCTGGGAGGCCCATGCAGGCCTTGGGGCCAAGGATATCCAGGGGAAACAAAAGTTATCGATACCGCTGCTCCCCGAACCTCTCCCGGGGTGCGTTCTGACCAAAATTTCGAAGCGAATCCGGCGGTGGCGACGAGGGCCTCCGAGGAGGCCCCACAAGGGGAAAGCGAGGAAAAGGTAGCGCTATGGGTACTCCAGATTTCGTAATAAAAGAGAGGGGGTCTGGACCCTCCTAGACAAGCCATTTCAGACCTCCCCCGTGGGAGAACCCTCCAAAACATCGTCCCCAGATCCCCCAGGCCCTCCAAGATAGCCTGGAAGAGATCCCCCCCGAAATGAGACCCCCCTCCCTTTATTACGAAATCTGGAGTACCTCTTCCTCCTCTGATAACCTGACCCCGCCTAGGAGGCCCAAGCAGGCCCCGGGGGGCCACAGATATCCACAGCCACCGCCTCCCGAGGCCCTCGGAGCTCGGCCCCCCAGGCGGTGGACATGCGAAAGCCCCTGCCCTGGACTCCCTGCGTGGAGGAGGAGGAGGAGGAGGAGGAGGAGGAGGAGGAGGAGGAGGAAGCCCCTGTGGCTCAGGCGTCTGCCTGAGGAGGGGCCATTCGCTTGCACTTGCGAGTCGCTGTTCTCCCCCCTTGCCCCCCGCGCCGCCATGGTCTCAGCAGCCAGGCTCCATTGGATCATCCAGGAGCTAGCGAATGGCCGCCAAGGTGTTGTCAAACTGTGCAGCCACAGCGACAAGCTGATCATGCAGATCTGCCTGTTCCCCGTCTGGGAGCCGACTATGCGGAACAGCCTCATGATAAGTTTGCTCCACATAGTGCAGCTGGACATCGACAGCGCTAGTATCGTGGACCACGGGCACAAGAACTCCAAAGGCGAGTCCCGCATCCGTCTTGTCGTGAAGCCCCTTCCGGTTTTCTTCGGAGGCTTCTCTGATACGCCGCCGGACACGCGTTCTGCGGTGCAGGAGGGCTCCGAGCGCCAGATGCACGCCGAGCCCATCGGGCCAGTCCTGGCGCACGAGAAGGATGAGTCGTCCAGCGTGCAGCTTCCTGGTGAAGGTGGCGCGACTGGCTCGGGCTCTGTGGCGATGGAGAGCGAACCCTGTGCCAAGGCGGAGACTGATATTGATGTGGTTAGGCCCCAGCGGTACGGAAAGGCCATTGTTCCTCAGCAGCACGGCGAGAAGCACAGATTCGTTCGAGGCATGGCCGCGCGCCTTTTTGGCCTCAAGGCTAGGCCGCTGCTAAATGGTCGTGAAGGCACCCTGAGTTTCTACGACGACGCTGCTGACCGCTGGGCCTTTAAGACTGGTGCGGAGGCCATTCGTGTCAAGGCATCTTGTCTTGAGCCTATCGGCTCCCATACGAAAAAGTCTCTCGGCATGGCGTTCCAAAAGGCCGCTTTCGAGTGCCAACATGTGGACCCAGTTGCTAACGACCAGGTGTTCCAGATATTGTACGACCTCGCTGCTCAAGAATGTAGCCTGGGGTGGCCGCTGTTTTCCTACCGCTGCTCAGCGACAAGACAGTCTTCGACAAGATGTACTGCCACACGGCCGCCAGGAGTCCTGAGACCGTCTACCAGTGAGTGGCGCTTAGCTGCATTCTTGGTGCGCCTAATGCATCTATTCTTGTGCCCCCATACGCCATTCCTTGCGCCCCACGTCGTCCGTTGGGTTGCGCTTCTCGTCGTGGCTGCTGGCGCCCCCATGTATGTTGGGGTTGCGCTTCCCGTCGAAGGTCCTTGTTTCATGTGCTACTCGTTCCTTCGGGCGAGTGCAGTGTTGCCAGGTCTTGCGGGCGAGATTCGGCGGTGCCTCTCGTGCACGTTGCTGCTCT
>CAUYUJ010009876.1:0-2500 GCA_963575745.1 Prorocentrum cordatum
ACTACTACTACTGCTACACTACTACACTACTACACTACTACTACTACTACTACTACTACTACTACTACGACTACTACTACTACTACTACTACTACTACTACTACTACTACTACTACTACTACTACTACTACTACTACTACTGCTACACTACTACTACTACTACTACTACTACTACTACTACTACTACTACTACTACTACTACTACTACTACTAGGTAACGCCGTGCCCGTCCGGGCCCCACGCCGCGCCCGTCCGGGTCCCACGCCGTACGCCGTGCCCGTCCGGGTCCCACGCCCCACGCCGTGCCCGTCCGGGTCCCCAAGCCCCACGCCGCACGCCGTGCCCGTCCGGGTTCGCGCTGGCGCGCCTCAGGAATCCCTGAAGTGCATGAGCGCCTAGGAATCCTGAGGGAGCCCAAAGGGAATCTCGAAGGAATGCTAACGAATCCGAATGGAATCGTAAGGCATGCTAGCGAATCCGCAGGAATCCTAAAGAATCCTAAGGAATCATACCGAATCTTCATAGAATCCGAATGGAATCCTAAGGAATCCCTGCGCTGACCGCACGCTGTGCCCGTCCGGGTTCGCGCTTGCGCGCCTCAGGAATCCTTGAAGTGCATGAGCGCCTAGGAATCCTGAGGGAACCCTAAGGAAATCTCGAAGGAATGCTAGCGAATCCGAAGGGAATCCTAAGAAATGCTAGCGAATCCGCAGGAATCCTAAAGGATCCTAAGGAATCAGACCGAATCCCCAGCGAATCGTAATGGAATCCTAAAGAATCCTTGCGCTGACCGCACGCTGTGCCCGTCCGGGTTCGCGCTTGCGCGCCTCAGGAATCCCTGAAGTGCATGAGCGCCTAGGAATCCTGAGGGAACCCTAAGGGAATCTTGAAGGAATGCTAGCGAATCCGAAGGGAATCCTAAGGAATGCTAGCGAATCCGAAGAAAGCCATAATAATCCTAAGGAATCATACCGAATCCCCAGCGAATCCTAGAATGGAATCCTATGGAATCCTTGCGCTGACCGCACGCCGTGCCCGTCCAGGTTCGCGCTTGCGCGCCTCAGGAATCCCTGAAGTTTACGAGCGCGTACGGATCCTGAGGGAACCCTAAGGAAATCTCGAAGGAATGCTAGCGAATCCGAAGGGAATCCTAAGGAATGCTAGCGAATCCGAAGGAATCCTAAAGAATCCTAAGGAATCATACCGAATTCTCAGCGAATCCTAATGGAATCCTAAGGGATCCTTGCGCTGACCGCACGCCGTGCCCGTCCGGGTTCGCGCTTGCGCGCCTCAGGAATCCCTGAAGTGCATGAGCGCCTAGGAATCCTGGAGGAACCCTAAGGGAATCTTGAGGGAATGCTAGCGAATCCGAAGGGAATCCTAAGGAATGCTAGCGAATCCGCAGGAATCCTAATGAATCGTAAGGAATCATACCGAATCTTCATAGAATCCGAATGGAATCCTAAGGAATCCTTGCGCTGACCGCACGCCGTGCCCGTCCGGGTTCGCGCTCGCGCGCCTCAGGAATCCCCGAAGTGCATGAGCGCCTAGGAATCCTGAAGGAACCCTAAGGGAATCTTGAGGGAATGCTAGCGAATCCGAAGGGAATCCTAAGGAATGCTAACAAATCCGCAGGAATCTTAAAGAATCCTAAGGAATCATACCGAATCCTCATCGAATCCGAATGGAATCCTAAGGAATCCTTGCGCTGACCGCACGCCGTGCCCATCCGGGTTCGCGCTCGCGCGCCCCAGGAATCCCTGAAGTGCATGAGCGCCTAGGAATCCTGAGGGAACCCTAAGGGACTCTCGAAGGAATGCTAGCGAATCCGAAGGGAATCCTAAAGAATGCTAGCGAATCCGAAGGAATCCACAAGAATCCTAAGGAATCAGACCGATTCCCCAGCGAATCCTAATGGAATCCTAAGGAATCCTTTCGCTGACCGCACGCCGTGCCCGTCCGGGTGCGCGCCTGCGCGCCTCAGGAATCCCTGAAGTGCATGAGCGCTTAGGAATCCCGATGAACCCTCAGGGAATCTCGAAGGAATGCTAGCGAATCCGAAGGGAATCCTAAGGAATGCTAGCGAATCCGAAGGAATCCTAAAGAATCCTAAGGAATCATACCGAATCCTCATCGAATCCGAATGGAATCCTAAGGGATCCTTGCGCTGACCGCACGCCGTGCCCGTCCGGGTTTGCGCTTGCGCGCCTCAGGAATCCCTGAAGTGCATGAGCGCCTAGGAATCCTGAGGGAACCGTAAGGGAATCTCGAAGGAATGCTAGCGAATCCGAAGGGAATCCTAAGGAATGCTAGCGAATCCGCAGGAATCCTAAAGGATCCTAAGGAATCGTACCGAATCCCCAGCAAATCCGAATGGAATCCTAGGGAATCTTTGCGCTGACCGCACGCCGTGCCCGTCCGGGTTCGCGCTCGCGCGCCTCAGGAATCCTTGAAGTGCATGAGCGCCTAGGAATCCTGAGGGAACCCTAAGGGAATCTCG
>CAUYUJ010009876.1:7500-17798 GCA_963575745.1 Prorocentrum cordatum
ACGACGACTACTACTACTACTACTACTACTACTACTACTGCGACTACTACTACTACTACTACTACTACTACTGCGACTACTACTACTACTACTACTCCTACTACTACTAGTAGTACTACCACTTCTACCACTACGACTACACCAACTACTACTACTACTACTACTACTACTACTACTACTACTACCACTACCACTACCACTGCTACTGCGACTACTACCACGACCACGACTACGACTACTTCTACGACTACGTTTACCAGTATTACTACTACTACTAGTAATAATAATAGTATTACTACTACTATACTATCACTACTACCACTACTACTAATATGATTACCACTACTACCACTACTACTGCTACAATTATCACAAGTATTACTAATTCTACTACTACTACTACTACTACTACTACTACTACTATTACTACTACTACTACTACTACTACTACTACCATTACTATTATTAGTACTAGTAGTAGTAGTATTGATATTACTAGTACTACTACGACTACTACTACTACTATTACTACTACTACTACTACTACTACTACTACTACTACGGCTACGACTACGACTACGACTACTATTACTGCTACTGCTACTGCTATTGCTACTACTATTGCGACTGCAACTACTATTATTACTACGACATTGCGATTTATAGTCCTGCTCCTACGACAACTAATAACTACTACTACTACTACTACTACTACTATGATTACTACCACTACTACTACTACTATTACTACTACTACTACTACTTCTACTACGACTACTACTACTACTATTACTACTACTACTACTATTACTATTACTACTACTACTACTACTACTACTGCTGCTACTACTGCTACTGCTACTACTACTACTACTACTACTACTACTACTACTACTTCTACGACGACGACTACTACGACTACTACTACCACTATTATTACGATTACTGCTACCACGACAACGAATACGACCACGACGACGACTACTACTACTACTACCAACACTACTAATGCTACCACTACTACTACTACTACTACTACTTCTACTACTACTACTACTACTACTACTACTACTCCTACTCCTACTCCTACTCCCACTCCTACTACCACTAGTAGTAGTAGTACTACGACTACTACAACTACTACTACTACTATTGCCTCTACTACTACTACTGCTACTACTACTACTCATACTCCTACGGCTACTACTCGAAGCTATCAACTACGAACGACTACTACGACGACGCGTACTATTACTATTACTGGCTACTCTTACAATTACTACTACTACCTACTACTAATACTACTACTACTTAACTACCAACGTAGTACTAGTACTAGTACTTTGTACTAGTAATAGGACTACTTCTACTACCACTACTACGTCTATCACGACTACTTCTACTATTACTACTACTACTACTAATACTACACGAATATCTATGACTTAGCATTTCGATTATGAGGACTACTACGACTACGACTACTGGGGCTCTACGAGCATTGCGATATACTGAATACCATACTTACGACTAGTTATTACTACTACATACTACTACTATACTTACTATACTAACTACGACTATTACTACTACTACTTACTACTTACTTTATACTACTACTACTACTACTACTACATACTACTACACTACTTAATACTACTATTTATTCACAACTACTTACTACTACTCCTACGACTGTCACTACTTCTACTATTACTACTAGTTCTACTACTACTACTACTACTACTACTACTACTACTACTACTACTTCTACCTACTACTACTACTACTACTACTACTACTACTACTACTACTACTACTACTACTACTACTACTACTACTTCTACGACTGCCACTATTTACTACTACGACTATTACTACTACTACTACTACTACTACTACTACTACTACTACTACTACTACTACTACGACTACTACTACTACTACTACTACTACTACTTCTACCTACTACTACTACTACTACTACTACTACTACTACTACTACGACTACTACTCTCCTTCGCGCACAGTCGGGGCCCTGGAGAAGGAACCCTTTTGGTTGGGGAGGGGCTCCGCGTTCCTTAGGTGTTTCACAGCTCGCCTCCGGTTTTCCGTATGCCTTCGATGGGAAATCGAAGTTTGGCTTATGGAAAAAAGGGGCCTCGTTCCTTATTTAGGGTTCCTTAGGTCAAGGCCCCGATTGTGTGCCCCCTCCGTTGTTGCCACCGTCGCCGTCCTCCCCCGACCCTTCCGCTCTGCCACCCCTCCTCCCCGATCCCTCCTTTCGGCGGCGAGCGAGGGGGGGAGGTGAGAAGAGGCAGGCCTTCTCAGAAGGCTCGGAAGTCCCCTGGCCTTCTGAGACGTTTTCTAAGCCTTCCCCGAAGACCCCCCAAAAAAACCTTTCAGAAGTCAGAGCGTGAATTACCTACCCCGCTTTCGCTTCCACGCAAAACCAAGTCATACCACGCGCCTCCTCGTCAAGCGGCCTGACCAGTACAGGCCGTAGTTTGGCGTCGCTTGGTATCCCTTGGAAGCGAGGGCGGTCAAAAGCGAGGTAGGTTTGTTTGCCCCCTAAGAAGGCCGGAGGCCTTCTGAGAAGCTCCGCCGCCTTCGTAGAAGGCCTTTTCCTTCTCACTTCCCCCCCGCGATCGCCGCCGACCCTCTCCCGCCCTCGCCACGTCCTTGCCATCGTTCACCCCCTTCGGCGCCACCCGAGGCCACGAGCCCTCCAGGGACCGATCCCTACGACTGCGAGGAGGACCTGGACGAGTGGGAGGTCACTTGGAAAACGGGCAAGAAGGACCAGTCCCCAGCGTCCCGCCCCCATGAGGAGAAGGAGGAGAAGGAGAGGGGAAGGAGAAGAAGGAAGAGGAAGAGGAGGAGGAGGAGGAGGAGGGCGGGGGGAGGAGGAAGAGAAAGGAGGGAGAACGAGAAGGGTGTGAGACGAAGTCATGACATGCGTTTCTGCCCAGCGGCCTTCGGGGGAGCCAGGGAAGTCCAGGATAATGATGAGCACCACGAGAAGGAGGAGGAGGAGGAGGAGGAGGAGGAGGAGGTGGAGGAGGAGGAGGAGGAGAAGGGGAGGAGGAGGGAAAAAGGAGGAGGAGGAGATGGAGGAGGAGGAGGAGGAGGAGGAGGAGGAGGAGGAGGAGGAGAGGAGGAGGAGGAGGAGGAGGAGGAGGAGGAGGAGGACTGCTCTCTGGAGCGGCCCGCTCCCGAAGCCATACGGCGCACCCCCAAGGGGACCCCATCGAGGGTCGAGGACCTCTGAGGCCCAGGGGGTCGGGGGTCCTCAGTCAGGAGGGAAAAAAACACACAGACACAATGAATCGTCGATTCTTCAGAAAATACGGATAAATATGGGAAGTGGGGGGGGAAGAGAAAAACACCGAAAATATGCGAAAATTTGGGGAATCCGGTTATTTGTGTGTGTATTCATGTGTGTGTGTGTGTGTGTGTGTGTGTGTGTGTGTGTGTGTGTGTGTGTGTGTGTGTGTGTGTGTGTGTGTATCCAAGAGCCCCTTAATCAGGAAGGGGGTGATGACCAGGGGGGCTCTAGGGGGGATCGCATGGCGGGGGGGGGGGGATGAAGTCGCCCTGGAGTTCGTGACCCCCCCTTCTTCTTTGAAAGAGTATCATTTGGTCCGCCTCCCCTCGTCCGCGCACATGCCTCGGGCCATGATTTGCGAACCCCCCTGGTGGACGCTCCCCTCTTGTACGCCGCCGAGGGGGGAAGGGGGAGGGGCGGCAAACAGGCGGGGGAGGCCTGACAAATCCTCGAGGGAGGAATGTGGAAGAGGAGGAGGAGGAGGAGGAAGACGACGACGACGACGACGACGACGACGAGCAGCACCAGCACCAGCACCAGCAGCAGGAAAGCTCGGGGACGATGAGGAGGATGGGGGACGATGAGGGGCGGAGGAGGAGGTGGTGGGGGAGGAGAACGAGGAGGAGGAGGAGGAGCAGGAGGAGGAGGAGTAGGACGAGGACGAGCAGCAGCAGGAGGAAGAGGGAGCGGAGGAGGAGGGACGGATTGCGCCAAGGCCTCGTCCTCCTCCTTAGTCCTCCTACCCCCCCCTCATCATACTCTGCCTCCCTCATCGTTATCCTGCTCGTCCTTGACCAGGGGGCCCCCGCAAGAAGAACTTCGCACCGGGATCCCACAGCCCTCACCAAGAGTAGCCCCTCCGACGGCGTCCTCCCTGCACCTTTTGCATGCGCGCCTCTTGCTCCCCATCCACGGACGCGAGGGGCAGAAGAAGGTGGAGGGAGCAGCAGTGGCCGATCTGCGCGAGGGATCGGCCACAAGGAGTGTTGGACAGAAACTCCCTCAATTCCTCCGTAGCCAGCTTGCCTCATCAGACAACGGTTTGCTCCAGCACCCTGTGAGCTGCGTGGCTTGCGAAATGGTGCGCGCTCAGGGCCGACTCGGTTTTTTCGGCACTGCGCGGCCATGGCAATCAACGGAAAGCATCGGCAAGCAACGGGAAAATATCGACACGCAACGAAATTCGAGTCGTGTTCGCACCGCGTGATGTTGACCGCTGGAGGTGCTCGCAAAGTTCTGGCTCTTTGGATATCGGCGTGAGGGTATTCCAGGCGCTGGGCAATATTCGACAAGATCACGATCCCGGTCGTAACCTACGAAATGCTTGGCAGGGTCTCGATCGTTGACATAGTGCACGATGCCATGTTCCCTCTCCCTTTTTCACTCACTCTCTCTCTCTCTCTTTCTCTCCCTTGCCCTACACATAGAGGTGCATATATATATATATATATATGTAAATATATACACATATACATATATACACATATACATATATATACACTCCTGCCCCAGCACCGTGGACAGTACTACCAGAACCAGGGGAAGGGGCCACGTTCCGGCGCGACACGCCAACCAGACCCCGTCCCAAACCATCCACGTCCCGAGCTCTTCCCAGCCTCCCCCCCCCGAGGAGCGGAGCGACACGCTATCCGCTCGCAGGACACAGCGTGTCGCCGTGTGCGACGCGATAAAAAAATGCTCCTGCCGTGTGCGGCTATCGCTTGAGCGCCGCGCACATTCGTTTTGAGAGCTTCTTCGAGCTATACGGGTGGACGACGGCTCCGGTCAAATATTGGGGTTCGCGTGTGAGATCTACACGTCGGTCGTTGCGAGTAGGTGCTTCTGGATTCCCCAGGTCCCAATCTACGTCAGGCGCCTTCCTACTTCAAGGATCGGCATTCTTTTGCTGTGTTCTGTCATTCTGGGGGGGGGCCTGGACCAAGTCTGCTTCACCCGCCTTCCCACTTCACGTTTTTGGCCAATTTCCTCCGACCGACGTGCGAACAAAACTACGACCAAATCTGCCTACCTCACGTTTTTGGCTAAGGTCTTCCGACCGACGCGCAAGCAAAATCACGACCATGAGCTCAGAGGCGCACCATGCCTCCTGGTACGGTCAACCATGATAGTGAGGGTGGTGTTCACTTCCCGAGGCTACCCTTCTGAATGAGCAGGTGTACCCTTCTGCCAGGAACATCCATGCCGATGCCCCCATGTCCATTCATGGAGTGCAGAACACGGCAGACAAGATCGGAAGAGCGTGTGCTGACCTCATCGTTGAGCGGGATGATTTGCTAGCAGGCACGATGGCACTTTATGATGTTGAGGGCGGGGTTTTATATATAAACATTAATAACAATACGAATAATAATCGTCGTAACAATGATAATAGTACTAATAATAACAATAATAATCGTAGTTATAATAATAATAATAACAATAATAATAACAATAAAATTCATGTTTCTATGAAGAAGAACTTACATCCTTGCCCCTTCGGTAGCCGGCATCCTTCGGCGTTCTGCTACGCTCCGCACGGGAAACGTCAACATGGCGTTCCGAGGCCCTTGCATCCTTGCCGCGCATCCTTATTATCCTGGTCGAGGGTAGTCTCTCTAGCTAGATGGAGGGCGGCTAATTTTCGAGACGGGGCCCTCGCCGACATAGCCGGCGCCTCCCGGTCCACGGTTACAGAATACGAGGCATCAGGGCGCAGGAGGTTTGGGTTTGGAGGGCGTTCTGCACCATCGTTGACGCATCTTGGCTTCACGCTCGTATGTTTCATCCTTCCCCTCCTTCTCTTCCTTGAATACCGATGTGTCTGCGGTTCTCATAAACATTATATATACATAAATATATAGGAGTATATATATATATAGCAGTACAAGTATAAGTATGTCATGTGCTGTTCTGTTATGAGCGCGGCGTACAATATGTTCTGTCAGATCCGCTCCGAGCTTGCGAACGACCCAAGTCTGCCTGGGGACTAGAAACAAATATTTTCCACCCGCAAAACGGCACCAATCGGACGGTAGGCCGACGGTCCGCTCAGAGAGACGTGCGTTCGGTCTCTCTCCCTTCCTCCTCCCGCTCCTCCCTCCTCGCCCTCCTCACTCCTCGCCCTCATCCTTCCCTCCTCCTCCCTCCTCGCCCTCCTTCCTCCTCCTCTTCCTCCTTGCTCCTCCTCCTCCTGTTCCTGCTCCTCCTCCTCCTCCTCCTCCTCGCCCTTGCCCCTCTTCGGGTGGGAGCAGGCTGTGCCCCCGCGCTGGCCCGTCAGGATTGGTGCTGCAGGCACCAGCAGGTCGGCTGCGAGGACCCAGCCGCGGCCCCAGCCAGACAGACCCGTCCGCGTCGTTGTTCCTTGGATCCTCGTCGCTGCTTCCTCCTCCTCCTCCTCCTCCTCCTCCTCCTCCTTCTCCTTCTCCTTCTCCTTCTCCTTCTCGTCGTTGTTTCCTCTTATTTTTCTTCTTCTCCTCCTCTGGGCAGACGAAGGGGTCACTCGTCGTCTTCATCCTCCGTCCTCCTCTGGTCTCGCCCCCCTTCGTTGTGTTCCTCCTCATCCGTCAAGTCCTCCTCTTCGTCCTCCTCCTCCTCCTCCTCCTCCTCCTCCTCCTCCTCATTCACCTCCTCCTCCTCCTTCTTCTCCTTCTCCTTCTCGTCGCTGTTTCCGCTTATGTTTCTTTTTCCTCCTCCTCCTCCTCCTCCTCCTTCTCTGGCTCCCCCGAGGGCCGTTGAGCAGAAAAGCATGCCATGCCCTGATGCGCATGAGTACTGCGGCTTACCCAACAAAAACTGCAAAAGGCGATTCACTTGCCGTCAGAGGGTGTAGACACCCGATCTGAAACGAAAGTTTATGCCTGTAGAGATCCAGGCGCGCTATTGAGCAAAGCCCTGAACCTAATCTAAAGGCATGGGACTGCTCATTCGAAGTGGGGTGCTGGAGACCTCGCCCTTGCGAAGTTTGGCAAATTAGTGGGAAGGCCTGACGGCCGGTGCTGCCGACCATGAAGGGGCACGACGACGACGACGACGACGACGACGACCGCGGCGGCGGCGGCGGCAGCGGCGGCGGCGGCGACGACGACGACGACGTTGACGCTCTGGAGCCCTTCTTTGGGCTCTCTTGGGAACCTGTTGGGCTTTGTTTGGGGGCCTCTTAGGGAACTTCTTGGGAAGCTCCGTGGTCACTTGGAGCCGCTCAGAACGGATCTGAGGCCTCTTGGAGGCCATGTAGGGAAGCACGCAACACCCCGCAATACCAGCTAAAGGTACGGAGGGTGCTTCTGGGGAGGGGGGGTCGAGAAGAGGGGAGGGGGGTCCCCTCGTCTACGGGGGGACGGGATCTTGAGTTCTCCTATCCACAGGGAGACCTGTCCCCCTCTTGTCCACATGGGGGACGCGAAGAGGGGGGGGTCGAGAAGAGGGGGTCGAGAAGAGGGGGTCGAGAAGAGGGGGGGGGTCCCAGTCTACAGGGCGGCGGGGTATCGAGCTCCCGCCAGCGCAGGTGAGACCCATCCCTGCCCCTCCTTGGCCACATGGGGGACCCCCCTGGGGAAGACACACGACCCCGAGGGCACTCCCCACGGGCCCCCCCCGGGAAAACCTCTTCCTCCTTCCTCCTCTCCTCCTCATCCTCCTCTTCCTCTCCTCCTCCTCCTCCTCCTCCTCC
This sequence comes from Prorocentrum cordatum, assembly GCA_963575745.1. Lineage (NCBI taxonomy): Eukaryota > Dinophyceae > Prorocentrales > Prorocentraceae > Prorocentrum > Prorocentrum cordatum. The sequence continues at coordinate 15,498 of CAUYUJ010009876.1, forward strand.
TCCTTTTTTTCCCTCCTGTTTTTCCTCATTCCTCCTCATCCTCCCTCCCCAGGACCCCATCCGCCGCCCGGCCCCCCCCCCCCACCCCCCCCCCCCCCCCCCCCCCCAGGGACCCCCCCCTTCTCAGGACCCCTCTACGACCCCCCCCCCCTCGGCAGGGAAGGGGTCAAAGGGAAAGGGCGTCCTTTCGAATCGAGTGCGACGCTGTTTGATTTTCGTTAGGCTGGATCGCTCGAAGAGGAGGGCCCAGGGAAAGGGCGGTAGCGGCGACGGCGACGACGACAATTCAAACTGAAAAACGTCTCATACACGCCGACAGGGTCGGTGGATGTCTTACCATCTGCATGCTGCATTCGGTTCACTGCAGGACGCGAGCTAATCCCACGGCCCATGCTGTATCCACCGCACACATGGCACCATCTCACAGGAACTCTGCTTTCATCCATCTTCCTTCCTTTCCGATTCCCTCTCCTCAACCTTCTCCGTTCTCTTCCGTCCTCGTTCTCCTTCGCCCTCCTCCCCATCCTATTCCTCCGTCCTCCTCCTCCTCCGTCCTCATCCGTCCTCCTCCGCCTCCTTCTTCTCCCTCTCCTCCTCCTCCTCCTCCTCCTCTCTCCTCCTCCTCCTCACTCCTCCTCCTCCTCCTCCTCCTCCTCCTCCTCCTCCTCCTCCTCCTTCTCCTCCCCCCCGATTCCCGGCCCAGTTTCATCATCCTTCTCCTTCTTATCACCACATATCCTCGTCTCACCCCCCGTGCGTACCTTCTACGCCACATGATTCGCCCTTGCACCCTTCTGGTTCCCTGAGTACCATTGCCCCTTCCCACCCCCCGCTTCTATCATTTCCAGTTCCCCCGCCTTTCGCCACCACCTCAGAGGAGGAGGACGAGGAGGAGAAGACGTACGAGGTCGAGGTGGAGGCGGATCAGCAGCAGCAGGAACGGGAGCAGCGGGAGCAGAAGCAGGAGCAGGAGGAGGAGAGGATGGGAAGATGAGTAGGATGAAGTGGGGGCGTCCTGCCCCTACCGCCCTCCGCGATCTTGCCGAGGGCCCTGCCAGACGCGCCCGCATGCGCGCACGCAGGCGCACGACAAGGAGAGCGTGCCAAGCTGGGGCGGCTCCAGGACCCCGCTGGGTCACGCCGCTGCCGCGGCTGCCGCCACGCACCTCTTCCGCTCCCCCTCGCGCCACGAGAAAGCAGCGAGCCTCTTTCTCATCGTCGTAGTCCTCCACCTGCTCGTCTTTGCTGCAAGGATGGGACAGAGACGGGCAAATCAGCGAAATCAGGGAGCGAGGGCGAATCGCCACGTCAACCGCAACAGATTGCCAGCACTTCCGGCCCGCCTGGCTGCTCCCCATGAACCCTTCGGAGTGGGAGGGAGCCTACCACGAAGTTTCTTCGAGGGGGAGGAGGAGGAGGAGGAGGAGGAGGAGGAGGAGGAGGAGGAGGAGGAGGACGGAGGAGGGGGGGGGGAGGAGGAGGAGGAGGAGGAGGAGGAGGAGGAGGAGGAGGGGAGGAGGACGGGGAGGGGGAGGCGGAGGAGGAGAGAGGAGCGAGGGAGGAGGAGGAGGAGGAGGAGGAGGAAGAGGAGGGTAGGAGGAGGGGGAGGAGGAGGAGGAGGAGGAGGAGGAGGAGGAGGAGGAGGAGGAGGAGGAGGAGGAGAGGAGGAGGAGGAGGAGGAGGGGAAGGAGGAGGAGGAGGCGGTAGGAGGAGGAGGAGGAGGAACGAGCAGGAGGAGGAGAGGAGGACGAGCAGGGCGAGCACTGGTCACCTCGCGTCAACGCTGGGCCCGCGGCCGCCTGCAGGCAAACCGGCCAGCTGAGCGGGGCGCCATTCTCTCCATTTCCCCGTTACCCTGTGTTCGTTCCCTCTCCTCCCCTCCTTCTCCCCCTTTCCCCCTCCTCCTCCTCCTCCCTCCTCCCCTTCCTCCTTCTCCTCCTCCTCCCACTCCTCCTCCTCCTCATCCTCTCCCTCCTCCTCCTCTCCCTCCGCTCTCCCGCCCACTCCCTTCCCCGTTCCCCTTTCCTGGCTCTGAGGGATGAGGGAGGCGGGGGAAGTGGGGGGCGGGAGTGCGCAGGACTCGCTGACCCGCCTTCCCCCACCCCAGAATGCCGCATGCCTCGGCAAGACGAGGGGGCGGGACAGGAGGACGAGGAGGAGGAGGAGGAGGATGAGGAGGAGCACCAGAGTGTCCACGATTGCTGCCCAGGATTGAAACCAACAGACCCCATTCACTCGAGGTTTCCAGGATGTGTCGAGGTGGGGCCACACAGCTCAAGGGAAGGCTCAGCCACGCGCAGA
>CAUYUJ010009876.1:17898-22898 GCA_963575745.1 Prorocentrum cordatum
CTGGTTGGCTGGCGGTGGCTCGGGAGTGCCTTGCCAGTGTGCCGTGGTGTCCCGTGGTGCACCGCTGTGTCCCCTGATGTCCCGTGGCGTGGTGTCCCGCGGTGTGCCGTGGCGCGGTGCCCCACGGTGTCCCGTGGTGTCCCGTGAGGTCGTGGTGAGGTCGATGTTGGGATCGATCGACAAGTCGGCAGTGAGATCGATAGATTGTGAGGTCGATTGATAGAGAGTGAGATCGATAGACAGATCGCCAGAGCGGTGTTCCGTGGTTCCTAACTGGTTTCCGCCGAATCCGATCCGACCCCAGACGCACACCGAAAGCTAAACTCCCCCTACACACAGCCTCCTCATCACCCGAAGGGTGGCCATGTGGGTGTAAATATATAGAGGAGATATTCACTGGTAGAGGGCTCTCTGTTTGCGTATATTGTTTGATTGTAGTTTATATGTGTACGTCTATATGTACATACATATGGTTCAATCAACGTACCGATGATGCACCGGACTGTACATGCGCATGTGTAATTGGTTATGCGTGTACATTCCTCTTTCTCGATATATACAAGGTTTCTGTATGCAACGTGTGTACATATACATTGTACGTGTATATAGATATACATGTGTATGTTGAGATGCAGTTGCAGTTACATGTGTCATAACATAGATACGAACAGAACCACCTACATAGGTGCACATATGTAGATACAAATGCATATACATTTACATACTTACATACATACATACATGCATGCATGCATGCGTACATACATACATATATACATACATACATACATACATACATACAGACAGACAGACAGACAGACAGACAGACAGACATACATGCATGCATACATACATACATGCATACAGTCATGCATACATGCATGCATGCATACATGAATACATACATGCATGCATCTATATATATATATATGTGTATGTGTATATATATATGTGTGTATACATGCATGCATATATAATGACCTATGTGCATACATATATACATACATACATGCATGCATACATACAGACCGGCAGACAGACAGACAGACAGACAGACAGACAGGCAGACAGACAGACATATATACATATATAGATATTCATATACACACAACTTTATATATATATATATATGTATATGAACATTGGCTTTCGACCCATCCCGCCACCGTGCCTAGGCTGTGGGTATAAAGCCTATTGGATGTTCGTTGGGATCTCGTGGGAGGCCTCGCGGAGGCCCCTTGGAGGCAGTTTGCAGGCTCTTGGGGACCGTTTTGGGCCTCTATTGGGCCACTTGGAGGGCTCGAGGGGGCTCGTGGGGGCCTCTTGGGGGCCTCTTGGGGCCCTCTTGGGGGCCTCTTGAGGCCTTCTGGGGACATCTTGGGGTGGAAAGCTAGATTTTGTTTGGTTCGTGATCCCTCTTTTGGGTCCCTTTTTGGGCCTTCTTGGGGCCCTCTGGGGCTGCCTTGAGGCCCTATTGGGCCGCTTTGGGGCCCTCTTGCGCCGTCTTGGGGCTCTCTTGGGGGGCTTCTGCCGTCTTGGAGCGCTCTTGGAGGCCTCCTTGGAGCGTCGGAAAGCCAAAAAGGCGAGAAGGCCAAGAAACTTCAAAAACCGTTGGAAAGTCAGCGATTTGGGCTTCGTGGGGCTTTCATGGGAGGCCTCTTCGAGGCCTCTTGGGGCGTCTTGGAGGCCTCTTGGCCGTCTGGAGACCATCTTGCGCGTCTTGGATCGAACTTTCTGCAACTCGGGGCCCTCGTGGACCGTCTCTGGGGGCCTCTTAGGGGCCCTCCTGGCCGGTCCTGGGGCCCTCTTTAAAACAGGGCTAGGATCGGGATAAATCGCTCCAGAGCGTTCCGGAGCGCTCTCAGAGCGTTCCAGAACGCTCTGGAGCAGCCGCGGCGCCCAATACATCCTCCAAACCCGCCGATTCTCAGAGATTTTGAGTTATCCCGATCCGATTTTGTCCCGATCTTCGCGTCGTTGCGCCGGAGCCCAGGGGGCACGCGGGAAGCTCCGGTCTGGACCCCTAAAATACCGTCGGGGCGCTGGAGAAGGAACACTTTTCGTTGGGGAGGGGCTCCGCGTTCCTTAAGTGTTTCGCAGATTGCCTCAGGCTTTCCTTTTGTTTCCTCCTGCTCGTGGTCATGTCCCCCCAGCTGCCCCTGCTCTCTGCCTGAGGTTCTATGTCCCGAGGTATCCGTAGGGGCTTCGCCCCATGCCGCCGGCCCCCCTCTCTCAGAGCATGGGGTATGCGAGAGCTACAGTCGGGGCGCTGGAGAAGGAACCCTTTTCGTTGGGGATTGGCTCCGCGTTCCTTAAGTGTTTCGCAGCTTGCCTCTGGCTTTCCTTATGTTTCGTCCGGAAATCGAAGGGTTAACTTGTGGAAAAAAGGGGCCTCGTTCCTTATTTAGGGTTCCTTAGGTCAACGCCCCGACTGTGTTCTTCAGGATTGAGAATTGAGGCTCAGATGATTGGGCAAAGGACCTGATGACACACCCACTCCGTGCCCAGCGGCACGGTGGTGGTACGATCGGGGTCAGTTTGGAATTTTGGTGAAGAAAGATACCTGCAGTTGCGGCCCTAGTTTTGCTTGGTCCCCTTCGTCGGTTCCCTTCTTCATTTATCATTTAATCGCTTCGCTCATTCCGCCGGCCCATATTGCCTCACCGCTGTCGGTTGTCGGGGTGTGGTCGATGCGGTGCGGTTGGGCGGCTGCCATTTTTCGGAGGCGGTGGGTGGCGGGTCAGAGGCCTCACGGATGTTGGTTGGGCTCTCGTGGTTGGCCTCTCAGGGGCCTTTGGGAGGCAGGTTTGAGGCCTCTTGGGGGCCATGTTGGGGCCTCTTGGAGCCTCTTGGGGGCCGTTTGGGGCTTCTTGGGGTGCCTCTTGGGGGCCCCTTGGGGCCTCTTGGAGGCCTCTTGGGGCCTCCTGGGGGTCTCTTGGGGCTGAAAGCTGGACTTTTCGGTTCCTGGTCCCCTTCTTGGGCCCCTCTTGGGGCTGTTTTGGAGCTCTCTTGGGCCGTCTTGGGCGCCTCTTGGGCTGTCTTGGGGCCATCTTGGGCCGTTTTGGAGCCCTCTTGGGCCTTCTTGGGCCATCTCTGGGGCATGTTGGGCCATCTTGGGGCGATCTTGGGGGGCTCTTGGGCAGTCTTGGACGCTGTGAACATCCGGGCATCGTCTGTGCCAGAAATGCACGGTTCCCTAAGGAAATAAGACGATTTTTGCTTGTTGGGGTCCTCTTGGAGGGCCTCTTGAGGCTCTCTTGGAACTTCTCGGCGGCGTCCAGGGCCGTCTGGAGACCATCATGGGCGTCTTGGAGCAATCTTTCGGCGATTCGGGGCCCTCGGACCGTCTTCTTGGGCATCGTCGGCCGATCTTTCGAGGACTCCAAGCGCTCTTGGACCGTCTGGGCGCTCTCTTGAGGCCGTCTTGGGCGCCTCTTGGACCGTCTGGGGGGCCTCCGGCATCTCTGCCGGGACTTTGGCGGGGTTTTTGTCGCGTCGGGGCCCCCAGGGGCCGCCCCGCGCGCGCGAACTTGTTCTATTGAAAAATTTGTTACCGGAGATCTGAGTACGCCTCTGCCCCGCTGGGCCAGCGAATGATATAGTTCCTCCCTGCTCTTGGTCATGTCCCCCCAGCTGCCCCTGCTCTCTGCCTGAGGTTCTATGTCCCGAGGTATCCGTAAGGGCTTCGCCCCGTGCCGCCGGCCCCCCTCTCTCAGAGCATGGGGTTCAGTCGGGGCCCTGAAGAAGGAACCCTTTTGGTTGGGGAGGGGCTCCGCGTTCCTTAAGTGTTTCACAGCTTACCTCAGGTTTCCCTTCTGTTTTCGATCGGAAATCGAAGTTTAACTTATGGAAAACAGGGGCCTCGTTCCTTATTTAGGATTCCTTAGGTCAACGCCCCGACTGTCTGCGAGAGCTATGCTGTGAGGCCTGGGCGCCGTCGTGAAGCAGCGTCGGAGCTCCGAGCGGGGGCCGCTGGTGAAGGACTCTGGCCTCGAAAGGCGCGAATATTTGGTATTCTACGCGGGTTTAGGACTTCGGGGGCACGAAGAACGCGTAATGTACCAGGGATCGTGGCTTCGGATACGCAAGCACTTCTTTGTGATGTTCGAGCGAGCATTGCCTCGGAGACGCGAATTGTGTATGATAGTACAATGAGTTAAGGTCTCGGCGGATTTCCGCTTGCCCCTTATGGCACTTCCCTTTTCCTTCCATTATCATCCTCACAGTTGCCTGCGACCTGGGGCTGCGGAAGAACATGTGCATCATTGGTTGCGGCTCACGCATGCACTCATACCTTGTGATCATGTGGTTGCGGCGCCAGATGTCACTCACCACGCACGATGGTGCAGCAGTCATCTTGCAAAGTGTCACAAGTATTAATGATTTAGTGAGCTTCAGACCGTCCCACAACCGCGCCTTGGTTACAGGTCAGAGGCCTCTTGGCGAAAGAGTCATGCGGGAATACGCCCCTTGCGCGCCGGGAGCCCTGGGCGAATTGAAAGTTCGGGGTCCAGGCTAGTTAAAAGATTATTAGGGGTGATATGTGAGCGTCCGGAATTTGAGCATGGGACCTGGGGACACTCCAACTCGTGCCTCGCAGGTGCGGTGGCGGAGTGTCGCCATCCGTCATCCATTACGACCCATACAGGTTCACACGTGCCCATGCAGACTGTATCATTCGAAATCATGTAAATCATTGAAGTTCTGCACAGCCTTGTATATGACTCTAGACTCTAGCCCATCGAAGCGGCTCAATGCGACCCCGGTCAAACGCTTAAGGTGTTTGCCAGAGGAGCGGAAGAGCGCAGAAGGGAGCAGACGCACAGACGGGTATACAAGCGCATTCGGAACAACGAAAGATATCCTGGCGAGCCATCTTAGAGAAGCGAAGAGCGCGCCCAGAACGCGACCCGAGCTGAAAAGGCAGCCCGGCGGAGCCCGAAGCCACACCGTTCCAAATGCCAGCAAGGGCCCGCCGACGCCAGGCCGACGCCGGCCGA
>CAUYUJ010009876.1:27898-31585 GCA_963575745.1 Prorocentrum cordatum
CCACTTTGTGCGCGCCGTCCAAATATGGCGCGGGGCCATAGGAATTTGCGGTTCGTATGGGCCTCCTCTTGCTTCATTGCGTCCTGCCCCCCGCTGGGCCGCGCACCCGCCGCCGTCAGGATTTGCACCCCCCCTCATGACACACCCTTGTTGCGAGCTCCCGATTGAAGAGGGCGCGAGCAAAGGGGGGCATTGAGAAGGAGAAGGCCTTCTCAGAAGGCGGCGGGACTTCTCAGAAGCCCTCGCGCCTTCTGAGAAGTTTCTGTTGGTCTTCAGGGAAGGCTTAGAAAATTCTCAGAAGGCCGGGGGACTTTGAGAGGGCCTTCTCCTTCTCACTTCCCCCCCCTCGCTCGCCGCCGAGAAGTGTCCGGTGAGCGTCATGAGCTCGGGCGCAATCTCGGAAGACGATAGGATGGGCCCGGAGAGTCCTGGATAATCTCGTTCCAGATTGAATTTCGTGCGGATTTCTGTTGGGCTCGGAATGACGACTAAAAAAAAACACGCGAAATTCACATTGTTTTTCACGCGCCTTTTCGGGCAGAAATCAAGCGTGCTCGCGCGTGTAGCAGGGCAGCTCCGTTCGCAAAAGTGCAGAGGAGGGTCAGCTCGTCCTGCGCCCTCAGGCCGCGCTTGCGCAAGGTCTGGAGCACCGTCAGGTAGGCCGCCAAGTGCCGGGTCGCCGTCTCCGGCGCGGCCGTCGCGCCGAGGCAGGCTGCCGCCGGGTCGTCGCCGAGGTTCTCCGCCGCGGCTCCGCCGAGGAATGGCAGGCGGCTGCCCACGCACGTGAGGTCGGGCGTCTCCGCCGCAGCCAGAGTCGCAGGCAGCTGCAGGTCGCGCGGGTTCCACGCCTCGGTCTTGTCCCCGTTCCTTGGCATCGCTCGGACGTGTGCATTTTTCCTTCGGCGAGGACCATCGAGGAGAATCCTTGATCACTTGGCGAAAAAACCACGCACGACACCGGAAAAAACACAAGAAATGGACGTCCGAGCGATGGCCAGGTTCACGCGGAGTCCCCGCGCCGCGTGGAGCCCTGGGGAGGCTGCAGCGGCCGCAGCGAGCGCCCCTGGCGTGCCCGCGGGGTAAGCGTCGCCCAGGTGCGCCGCCACGGGGGCGCCCGCGCCCCGGCGCCGCGGCGCGCGCGCCCAGGCCTCGCGAAGGGCCGCCGTGGCAGTGGCGACAAAAAAAGCTGGCGAGAGGGGGCAGCCCTGGTCGCTTGGCATCGCTCGGACGTGTGCATGTTTCCCTCGGCGAGGACCATCGAGGAGCATCCTTGATCATTTGGCGAAGAAACCACGCGCGACAGCAAAAAGCACAGAAAAGGGACGTCCGAGCGATGGCAGGGGTCGAGCCCCCGCTCTGCTGTCACCGCGGTGACGGCGCCCGAGGGGTGCGCGCCGCGCGTGGCGTTCCCTCCGCACCACGGGGCGGCGAGGCGCGCGCGAGGGGCGGGGGCCCGCCCGTGGCCTCGCGGAGGACGACGTCCCGGCCCACCTCGTTGGAGGCGTGCGCCACGCGCAGCGATCGAGGGCGCTTTCTCCACAGCGCGGGACAGCATCTTTCAGGAGGGAACAAAAACACACAGACACAATGAATCGTCGATCCTCAAGAAGATATGGGAAAATATGGGAGTTGGGCGGGGAGACAAAAACCCAGAACATATAGGAAAATATGGGGAAGATTTTTATGTGTGTATTTATGTGTGTGTCCCTGGGGCCCCTTGAATCTTGCGCATCAGCTCGACGCTGCGGCGCCCCCCCCACGCCGCACTGGCGCAGCCCCACCGCCTGCGCGATGAGCTCGTCATGGTGCGTCGTCGCCGCCTTCGCCGACCTGCGGCGCAGCGTCCCCGCCGGCGAAGGGCCGCACCCCGCCCCGCGGCTTCTGGAGCTGGATTGCAGCAGCGCCTGCGCCGCCGACGCGTGCGCCTCGCCGCGCGGGATGCAGCCCAGCACGTCCGCCAGCGTCGCCTTGCCTTCCGCTCGGCCGCGCAGGGTTGCCCAGTGCTCGAAGCGCGCGCCAGTGAGCCCCGGGCCGGAGTGCCGCGGGGATTTCTTGAGGGATCGCGCCATTTCCTCTGCCGCTGCCTCCCCCCTATTTGTCCGCCCGCGGCAGCGGCGGCGCGCGTGCCCGCGGCCCGCCAGCCGAAGGGAAGAGCGCGGCGACCTGGGAGGAGCCCGCGCCTGCCCCGGAGGCGAGCTTCCCAGGCCCCCCGGCGGCCGCGGCGGCCCGGGACGCGTCCCCGAGCATCAGCAGCTCGTGCACACGGTGGGCCTGCGCCGCCAGGCCTGGCGGGCGTCGGCCGTCGCCGTCGCCGTCGCCAGGGCGCGCCGTCGCCGCCCGGAGGCCAGCCCAGTCGCCCGCCCACGCTTGCCGGATCTTCGCGGTAAGAACATTCGTGGCAGATGTGGTCGTAAGTACCCCTAGGAGGGGCGGCGAAGAGCAGGCGAGGCAAGAGCAGCAGTCGCGTCCAGGCGCCCCCCCCCCGCGCAGGCCAGGAGCTGCGCGCCCACGCCTCGGGCGGCGCCGCGAGGCCCTGCACTGTGCCGGCGGGGATGCGCCCGGGGATGCAAGCAGGCCAGGGTCTGCGCCCCGGCCGTCGGTCGCCCCCAGCCGTCGCCCCCTGGGATACCCCCCCGGCCGTCGCCCTGTAGCCGCGCCGCCCACCACGCAGGCCAGGACCTGCGCCTGCGCCTCGGGCAGCGCCGCGAGGCCTTCCACTGTGCCGGCGGGGATGCGCCCTGGGATGCATCGGGGAAACGTAAGACTCCAGTAGTGGAGGATGACGATTAATAAATGACCGGGGGTCGTGTTCACGCGGCGGCGCCCTGGATGACGATTAGAAAAAACCGGCCGCGGGTTGGAAAATTATTCTTGTCAATCGTTCTCTCCCAGTCAGAAAATGGTGCAGAAATCGCAGAAAACTATTTGTTTTATCGTTATCTCCCATGTTTTTTATTAATCGTCATCCCGTATTAAGCCAGAACTCGGGTTTGCCGACGTTTTTTGACGAGCGTTCCTTGGATTTTGACGGTCCAGTTTTCGTGAGATGTCTGCAGCGGGAGCTCGCGTCAAATTTCAGACTGGGTCTCGTCATTTTTATGGTGGCCCCGTCAGGCCAACCCGAGTCCCCCGTACCTGAGTCTTACGTCTCCCCGAATGCAGGCCGGGTGCCTGAAATAGCGATCCAGATTGGCACGGCTGGCCAGCCGCACCTCCCAGTGGCCGAACCCCTCTCAGCAGGCGAAGCAGAGGGCCACGTGCCGGCGCACCAGCTGCAGGGTCGCCGTCCACGCGCGCACCCTGGTTCGTGAGGCGGCTCTGCGGACTGGGGCCAGCGCAGGAGGGACACCACCGGCACCAGCGGCACTCCCCGGGCCAGCAGCGGCGCCGATTGCGCCGCCAAGATGGGCTGTTCCAGGGGGCGCGGCCGCCGCCGCCGCCTCGCCCCTCCCCATCATGTCGTCGTCGTCCTCCCCTTCGTCGTGGCCCACGACCATGTTCACGTCGCTCTCCATCTCCGCCGGCCTGTTCAGCCGCCCAAGCAGGGGCCCGGGGCACTTGCGTGAGGGGCGGGAGGAAGGTGCGGAATGGGAGGGGGAAGAATGGGTGAGGAGGGGTGGCCAGGCAACGGCTGCGCGCGATTCGAACCTCATCCTCATATTTCTCCTCCTCCTGCTCCTGCTCCTC
>CAUYUJ010009877.1:0-31569 GCA_963575745.1 Prorocentrum cordatum
GCCATTTTGCCTTCCGTTGTCCTACCTCTCTCGAATCCTCCGCCCCCCTGAACCATAGCCCCTCAGGCCATGCCGACCCCAGATGCGCAGCACCTGCCGCAGTTCGAGCACGGCGACGTCCGCTGCGCACCCACTGAGGCCGTGCCACCGCAGCCTACAGTCGCACAGTGGCTGGTAGTGATCACGGCAGGTCACATTCCGCTCTGGTCTCCACTGCCCATCCATGTGGGACTCCTAATGGAGCAATTCCACGGGCAGGAAACCCGGCTGCCATCTTCAGTGGAGAGACCACGCTTGTTTCACCTCCCCATTCTTCAGGAGACCGACGCACGGTCCATTTTATTCGGCACGGGCATACCTTTTCGCACCGGCCTTTCGCTGCGGGTCAACATGCGCAGCGGAACCATCCTCATCCCTATCGACTCAGCGCCGGGCCAAGCATGCATCAGTCGGCCCATCAGGAGGGTCCTCCTCACCCAGGCGCACGCATAAGCCAGTTAGGTTTCACTCATATATGGCCGTTGGCTTATGGGCTATTTCTTTTCGCTCCTTCCGCACTCCCCCTCCTCTCAGAGCGCGCGGCGCAGCCATGGTTCCTGCGGGCGGGCGCGCTTCGGCGGCGACTGAGGGGACCACGCCCCCGCAGGTGGCCGCGGCCGAGCCCTTCGGCCAATCAGGCGACACGTACTCGGGCTCGGCATGGCAGGGCTCCCAGTACATTGCCGCCAACAGGGAGTTCAAGAAATGGTGGCCAGCTACGTACCCTGGCGAATGGAAGATGCCAAACGGCATGCTCTACCCGTTCGTGTGGAAGCTCAAGTCGCTCGACGTCATCAACGGCCAGGTCGTCGAAACTTGGGACTGGGAATGGATAGAGGCTCCAGGCCTAGCGACCATCTCAGAGGTCGAGACCGTGCTGCTGGAGGCCCGGGCGCGAGCGGCGGCGTCGGCGGCCGCGCGGCAGCCGCGCGGTGCATGAGCGGGCCCTAGAGCGCGCTTCCTCCCAGCCGGCGCCATCCCAGGTCGACAAGGGCGACCTTGGCGCTAATAATAGGTGGTGGGCTAGCCTTATACTCTAGTCTCTGTTCACCACGGCAGCCCACCACCTAGACAGCCCTAGCCAGCCACACGAGCCAAATGTTTACAGCTGGAGAGCCGTGCTGCTCCAATTTAAGATCGGCTGAGCCGACCTGCAATCCCGTTGCAGCGGGCCCATCAGTTCTTTCATCTAGCCCCATGCCAAGGGCCCGCTGCAAAGTCGTAGTCAGCACCAGTCTCCAGCTTCACACCTCTCTGCCGCACTAGCGCAGCCAACGCGACATTTTTAGCTAGCCCCGCTACCAGAAGAGCGGACAGCTAATGCTCACAGCTCAATTTGCAGACTCGCCACGGCTGAGTCTTCATCATAGGTGGTGGGCCAGCCTAATACCCTAGTCTCTGCTTATATCGGCAGCCCACCACCTAGATAGCCCTAGCCAGCCACACGTACCGTAATTCACCAGCTGAGCAGCTTTGCTGCTCCAATCTAAGGTCGGCCGAGCTGGCCTACAGTCTCGTCGCAGCGGGCCCTTCAGCTCTTCAGCTCTTTTCTTCAGCCCCATCCAGAGGGCGCGCCAGCTGCAAGAGCTGTAGCCAGCCCCAGTCTCTAGTTTCACACATTCTCGCCGCAGCATTGCGGCCAGGCCAAAGCGACGCTTTTGAGCAGCCATGCTACCAGTAGAGCGGTCGGAGCAATGCTCACAGCGCAATTCGCAGACTCCCCACGGCTGAGTCGATACTGCAGCAAGCAAAGTTGCTGCCGCAGCACATCCCACCCGCCGAGTAACTCTCGGCTAATGCTGCCCATCAGAGGTGCGTACCTCTACGGACAGCTACCGCGCCCTAGTGTTGCTTGGCTTGGCTAGATTATCCCTCTCCCTCCCATATGTTCTTCCCTCCCTTTTTTTCCTCGTTTACACCAAGACGTCAAGCACAGCACAGGCGTTCTCGCAGCTGCCCCCCTTTTCCGGTCACGTGCGTAACCGATGGGGCTTCATAGTCTCCTGGCTATTGCGGCAAGCAAAGATGCTGCCTCAGTACATCCCACCTGCCGAGCATTTCTCGGCGAATGGTGGCCGTCAGAGGGGCGTACCTCTACTGACAGCTACCGCGCCCTAGCGCTGCTTGGCTGGGCAAGATAATCCCTCTCCCTCCCTATGATCATCCCTCCCCTCTTACCACGTTTACTCCAAGACGCCCAGCACAGCACAGGCGCTCTCTCACCTGCCCCCTTTTCCGGTCACATGCGTTACCGATGGGGCTTCCTAGTCTCTTGGCGGCAACGCCAGCCTCTCCCTCCTGGTCCGCTCCGCCACGGCCGCCCTACAGTGCGGCAAGGCCATTTTGGCCCTCTTCCTACTCATCCCGCTCATTTCCATGGCTAAGCCATGCTCCCATCTGGCCGTCCCTGTGGCTAGCTTTGCTGCTCTTCGGTCGTTCAGCGCTGCCCGCATAGGGCAACGCCTAGATGGCGCGCTCAGTGTTTCTCGCACGGCACCGATCCCCTCTCTTCTTTTTATTCCCCCTCCCTCCCCTTCGGTGCCAATACCTCCCCCGCCCATCATGCAGGTCCAATGGCGAAGAATCGTTTTTGCCTGCGGACGGACCAGGAGCGGAGAACCTTTGCCGTGCCCGCTAGGCGGGCTCTGTCTGCCGCCTGGCCGACCTCGGCCACCCAGCTCAAGCTACTTGCAACGAGCCAAGTGCAGTCAAAAAAGCCTCCTCCTCATCCTCCTCCCTCCTCCTCCCTCCTCCTCCCTCCTCCTCCCTCCTCCTCCTCCCTCCTCCTCCTCCTCCTCCTCCTCCTCCTCCTCCCTCCTCCCTCCACCTCCTTTTCCTCCTCCCCCCTCCTCCTCCCTCCCCCCTCCTCCTCCTCCTCCCTCCTCCTCCCTCCTCCTCCTCCTCCTCCTCCTCCTCCTCCTCCTCCTCCTCCTCCTCCTCCTCCTCCTCCCTCCTCCTCCTCCCTCCTCCTCCCTCCTCCTCCCTCCTCCTCCCTCTCCTCCCTCCTCCTCCCTCCTCCTCCTCCTCCTCCTCCCTCCTCTTCCCTCCTGCCTCCTATCCTCCTCCCACCTCCTCCCTCCTCCTCCTCCTCCCTGGTCCAGGGTGCCCCCCCCTCTCCCCTGGCCATCTTTGGGGACCCCACGGGGCCTGGGGCCGGCCGGAGCCTTGTGAGGGCACGTCTGGCAGCACTCGACCAACCTCTCCCTCCCTCCTGCCGCTGCTCCTCCCGCTCCTGCTCCTGCTCCTCCTCCTGCCCCTCCTTCGACCAACCTCGCCCTCCTCCTCGTCCTCCTCCTCCTCCTCCTCCTCCTCCTCCCTCCTCCTCCTCCTCCCTTCCTCCACCCCTCCTCCACCTCCTCCTCCCTCTCTCCTACCTCCTCCTCCTCCTCCACCCCTCCTCCTCCTCCTCCTCCACCCTCCTTCCTCCTCCTCCTCTCCCTCCCTCCTCCTCCCTCCTCCTCTCTCCTCCTCCCCCCCTCCTCCTCCTCCTCCTCCTCCTCCTCCTCCTCCTCCTCCTCCTCCTCCCTCCTCCTCCTGCGCCTCGTGCTGCACTCGGCCAACCTCTGCCCCCTGCGGCCCCCGCTCCATGCCTCCCGCGCATCGATCGCATCTGCAAAGTCTCATGAGCGCACGAGGGTCCGAGACTGCTGCAGGCTCGACTGCTCTCGAGCCGACCTTATCGGGTGAGGAGGGGGATAGTAAAAGGGGGGGTTTGAGAATCAGCTCACGTAGCTGATTTTCCCGGCGCCTCCCGGCGCCGGAGGCGGCTATGTATCGAGGAATGGGCCCCTCGGTGAGGCCGAAACCAGCTGCATGCAGCAAATTTCGTACCCCCCCCTTTCCCAATCCCCCCCTTTCGCCCGGCCCGAGACCTCTGCAGGTCGGCGCCGCTTGTCTCTCGTGCGAGGACCTGACCAATGCCGACTGCCACCCTCCCCCCTTGTGTTGGAACGCATCGGGGTCCTGCGCCGCAGATCGGGTTCGGACGAGAGACCCACCAAATCTGATCATCGGGGCAGTCCCCCCTTGGACCCCCCGCCGCTGATGCCGGAACTCCGTGCTCGCTTCGTGTCCTCAGCGTTCGGGTGAGCACCTCGGCACGGGCACTGCGAACCCTCCCCCCTCCCCCGTGCCGTTCCCCTCGTCGTCCTCAGGATTTCGGGCACCTCGGCTCCGACCAAGGGGGGGTAACTCCGAACGTTTATGTTTACGTACGCCAGCTGTGCTTTCTTGGAGGCCGACGTGGGCGTGAGTGCGGCTGTCTCTGAGGTACGATCGGGTCGGATGAAAGGGGGGAGGCAATTGGGAAGTTGGGTGGGGGGGGGGGGCGAATCGGCACATGCAGCTGATTTCCTGGGCGCCTCCCAGCGCCGGAGGCGCCAACGCATCGGTGAAGGTGCCGGGCGGCGGGACCGAGGGCAGCTGCATGCGGCAGGCTGCGTCACCCCCACCCCCCCTTCCCTGTCCATCGCTCGGACGTCCCTTCCCTGTGCTTTTTTCTAGAGCTTTTTTCTAGAGGGAAGAGAACTATGCACATGCACCGATTCTGGCCAGGCCAATCCTGAGCCCAGGATCGGTGCATACGCCCTCCTACCTTGGCCAGGAAGGCATATGCACCGATCCTGGGTCAAGGATGGGCCTTGCCAGGATCAGTGCATGTGCATAGTTCTCTTCCTCCGATGTTTCGGCTTCGTGCGTGGCTTTTTCGAGCGGCCGAGCGATGCCAATGCAAGTTCCCTGCCCCCTCCGCCGCCCGACCGGGTCGTGCTGCGCCCTGGCCGGGGCGCAGATCGCCCGGAGACTCCCGATGCCTCGCCTGCCTGCCAACGCGCGGTCCCCAGAGTCCCGACCCGTTCCCCTAGGGCTCCCAACTTCGCGCTTCGCGCTGCGCGAAGCGCGAATAACTTCGCGCTCTCGCGCCGCCCTCCCAAAGGGAGAATAGGAGGACGAGGAGGAGGGGGAGGAGGAACGAGGACCGCGAAGCGCGAAGCGCGAATAACTTCGCGCCCTCGAGGGAGCCCTTGTTCCCAGGCGCCGCCCGCTCTGCACTCGTGGGCGGTTTCTGGCGGCGGCCCCGTGGCCTCTGCGAGGGCCCCCACGAGGCCGACCGCCGCGAGAAGCCTCCCTGCCCCTCCTCCTCCTCCTCCTCCTCCTCCTCCTCCTCCTCCTCCTCCTCCTCCTCCTCCTCCTCCTCCTCCTCCTCCTCCTCCTCCTCCCCCCCTCCCCGTCGCTCGGACATCTCCTGTGTTTTTTGGGGGTTTCGTGCGTGGCTTTTACGCAGGATGCTCCAGGATGCTCCTTAAAGAGTCCCCGCCGAGACAAAGTGCACACGTCCGAGCGATACCTTAAGCGCCTCGAGCACGACAGAACGGCGTGCCCCACAGGAAGGGGGGGACTTCTGCCTCTGGGCGGCCCGGGCGACGCAGTCCGCTAGGGCTCCCAACTTCGCGCTTCGCGCTGCGCGAAGCGCGAATAACTTCGCGCTCTCGCGCCGCCCCCCCAAAGGGAGAAAAGGAGGACGAGGAGGAGGGGGAGGAGGAACGAGGACCGCGAAGCGCGAAACGCGAATAGCTTCGCGCCCTCGAGGGAGCCCTTGAGTCCAACTGCACTCTGGGTACGACGTGCGTGCGGGGTCATCCTGGTCCCGGATGCACTGCCTCGCCATGGCCCCAGAAAGCATGCTGCTTGCACTTGGCTCGGCGGCGCGCCTGGGGGAGGGGTGAGAAGGGGGGAGGAGGAGGGAGGGAGGGAGGAGGAGGAGGAAGACTAAGAGGAGGAGGAGGAGGAGGAGGAGGAGGAGGAGGAGGAGGAGGAGGAGGAGGAGGGAGGAGGAGGAGGAGGAGGAGGAGGAGGGAGGAGGAGGAGGAGGAGGAGGAGGAGGAGGAGGAGGAGGAGGAGGAGGAGGGGTGGCCTTCTCGGAGAAGGCGGGGCTCCTCGAAGCCCGCCCGCCTTCTGAGAAGCCCTCCCCTGTGGCTCCGCAGAAGGCCCGCCCCTTCCGGCCTGCCCCTCTGGGCGCGCCGCCCGCTCACAGCTCGGGCCTCAGCTGGGCATTCGGGGCGCTCCGCGCCCCCCCCCCCCCCAGACGATCTCGGCGAGGCGCGGCTGCTGGTAAGCACCCCGAGGCGGGAACGTCTCGGTGCAGCGGCGACGCCGCCGGAAAACGTCCGACTTCGCCCCCCCCTGTGTAGTTCGACCCTGCCCGGCGCCGGCGTTGGCCGCTGCCCCTGGGTCTCAGGGAGCCCGCGCGGCTCGGCCCCACCTGGCGGCGTCGCCCGCCGCTCTCGGGTGAAGGGTTTCGGGGCGACCCTGCGCTACGGCGATGACATTTATATATATATATATATATATATATATCTGTGGGCTCCGCGCGACGGCACGGAGGCTTCATGCATGCATTCTAAGAAGGGGGCGGCGGGGCAGGCGGAGGGCCGCGAGAGCACTTACAGCCGCCAGCCGAGCCCTCACCAGCCCTCGGCGAGCTCCGCCGCGCTGCCTGCGCGGGCCGCCGCTGCCCTCGCGGCTCGCCCGCGCTCGCGGGCCGCCGCAGCGTCCGCGAAACCGTGGGCTCGGAGGACGCCCTCGAGCCCTGGGCGGACGCGCCGCGGCTCGGCGGCCTCCGCCCGCGGTGCCGCCGCGGCCAGGCGCCGGGGCGCCGCGGCGCTCGGCGGCGCTGCACCCTGGCTCCCAGCACCAGCCGCAGGCGGCGGGGGCGGGGCGGCTGCAGGCTGCCGCTGCGCTGGCACGGGCGCCGCCTCAAGCGCCTGCTCCTCCGCGCCGTGGCCCTGCCTGGCCAGGAGCGCCGCCGCCCAGCGCAGGCGAGTGCTCTCCTTTGGCGAGGCCAGCGGCGCGATCGGATCCTTCGACGCTGGCAGGATGCCACGTGCGAAGTCCGACCGCGCCTGAGCCCTGGAGCCCTTCTTGCTCTTGGGCTGCCCAGCCGCCGCGCTGGCCCCGCACGGCTTGCCCAGGCCGCGGCGCGCGTACCTGGGGAGGCGACAGTACATCCAGCAAGCCGCGCAGACCAGGAAGGGCTCGGAGTCGTCGCCCTCGACGCGCGACTCCATTAGGAGGTGGCCGTTGACCCTCCATCCCTCTGGACGGGCCGCATCTGCCGCCTCCGCAGGGGCTGGGCCGCTGCCCGCCGCCGCTGCCGCCGCCAGGCGCGGGCTGGGCGCGGGCGCCGAGGCCTCGCGGCGCCTCGGCTGCTCCTGCGCCCTGCGCTGGGCCACTCGGCGCAGCACCTCCGCGGGCGTCTCGGCCGAGGCTGGGCGACGCCTCGCGGGCGAAGGCCTCGAGCTGGAGGCGCCAGCTGCCGCCGCCGCTGCCAGGGCCGCCGCCGTGGCGAGGTGGGGGCCGCCGTCAGCCGCCGAGGCCTGCACCTCGCCATCGTCAGCCGCGCGCACCTCCGCGTCGTGCATCATCCCGAACTCGCCGCGCCCCTGGGACTGGACTGCGACTTCGGTGGGCTGAATCCACCTGTCCCAGGGGCGGGCTCCGCCACGGCGGCGTACAAGTAGTCGGCCTCGCCGTCGAGCTCCGCCGCCATGTAGGGGGTGAGGTCGACCAGCTCCAGCGAGCTGATGGGCCAGAAGTCCCGCATGCCCGACTCCGTGGCCT
This sequence comes from Prorocentrum cordatum, assembly GCA_963575745.1. Taxonomy (NCBI): domain Eukaryota; class Dinophyceae; order Prorocentrales; family Prorocentraceae; genus Prorocentrum; species Prorocentrum cordatum. The sequence continues at coordinate 7,657 of CAUYUJ010009877.1, forward strand.
GGACCTCGAAATCGGCGGCGTAGCGTGCCGCGTCGCGGGCTCGGGCCAGGCAGCCCTGGAGCAGGAGGGCCTCCTCGTCGGCGATGGCGCGCAGCGCCGCGCCCGCCTTCGCGAGCTGGTCCGCGAGGCGGTTGCCGTAGAGCTCCACCTCCGTGAGTTCGCCCCGCTCGACGGCCGCCCGCGAACGGTGGGCGGGGATGTGCTTCACGTGCACCCCCTCGGCGGCGTCGCCGACCCTCGCCCAGAGGTGGGCGAACTGGGCCGTCGGGCCCGCCGCCCTCTTCACGTCCTTGCAGGCCCTGACCGTGCCGAGGCAGTCGATCATGAGGCGGTAGTGGCCGACGATGTCCGTGAGGGCGACCACCGCCGCGTAGTCCTCGCCTGCCCTCGCCGTCTGGCTGGGCACAAGGTCAGGCGGCACCGCCCCCCACGCCTGCGCCATCCGCTCGCCGTCGGGCGTGAGCACCACCACCGACCAGCCCGCGCTCCTGATCATCGGGAAGTCGTTGTTGACGCAGGAGCCGTCCGTGAAGACGAGGGTGCCCGCGGGCACCACGAGCGCGCCCTCGTCCCAGCCGCGCGAGCGGCGCTCCCAGCCAGGGTCCCAGCGCGGCCTCTGCACCAGGTACTGGGCGTCAACGAAGAGGCCCTGGCAGAAGAGCTCCTCGCAGCGGTGGCCCATCGTGCTCACCAACTCGGCAGCTCGCTTCAAGTCGGCGGGCCTGCGATCTCGCCGCCAGCCCTCCCAGGCAGGGCACCTGTGGTGGCGGTGGGCCAGAGTCCCGCTCTCCTCGCCGCAGAGCAGGCAGCGGTCGTCGATGTCGGTGCCGCGCTTGGCCAGCCTGGCCTGCGGCCAGAGTGACAGAGCCGCCAGCCTGCGCAGGCAACCGCAGTGGTGGCTGGACCACGTCTCCGTGGGCGCGGCGCCGAGGAGCTGGTTGATGGCCCGCCAGTTTGGCGGCAGCTGCCACGGCCACAGGGTCTCAGGCCTGGCGTCGTACTCCTGGAAAGCTGCCGCCTTCCTGGCCGCCTCTTTGGCCTTCTCCGCAAAGAAGGCGGGGGAGTACCGCAGGACGGAGTAGCAGCAGCCAACGGCGATGACATTGGACAAGGAAACCTTCGATAAGGAATCCAGGGTCTGGAGGCTGGTGGAACTCCAATCGAGGATCGGCCATGGATATCACCGCCGCCCACGTCAGATAAGGAACCCTCCAGGGTCTGAAGCCTCCTGGACACGTTCCTTAACGAACGCCCCCACCGTACTCTACCCCTACGCTGGCCCCCTGCGAAGTCCAGCCACCGCCTTCAGCGGGCCCGCGGCGCTTCCTTTCCGTGCTGAGGGTGGTCTGAGTGCTCTTACACACAGGCGGTCTGTCGGCTCCCCCTCAGGAGACCACCTGGAGGTCCCGAAAGGCCCCCGAAAGGCCCCGGGAAGCCCCCAGCAGGCGCCCGCCCAAGCGAGGTGGCGGAATCGCCCAGCAGCGCAACTGGATTCGTGGAGCGCAAGAGGAGGAGGAGGAGGAGGAGGAGGAGGAGGAGGAGGAGGAGGAGGAGGAGGAGGAGGAGGAGGAGGAGGAGAGAGGCAGGGAGGAGGAAGACTAGGAGGGAGGAGAGGAGGAGAGGAGGAGGAGGAGGAGGAAGAGGAGGAGGAGGAGGAGGAGGAGGAGGAGGAAGACTAGGAGGAGGAGGAAGAGGAGGAGGAGGAGGAGGAGGAAGACTAGGAGGAGGAGGAGGACGAGGAGGAGGAGGACAAGAGGGAGGAGGAGGAGGAAGACTAGGAGGAGGAGGAGGAGGAGGAGGAGGAGGAGGAGGAGGAATCGCACGTCGGTGTTGGCTTCCAGGAGTGCGTCGACGTGTCTAGAAGTTCGCCGCGAGGGCCCGCTCTGGCCGCGCGGCTCCTCTCTGGAGGGCGGACCCTGAGGGAAGCTCCCTGCCTGCTCGGGCGAGACACACCCTGACAGAGAGCGAGAAAGAGAGGGAGATGGAGAGGAAAAGAAAGTGAGGGAGGGAGAGAGGCAGGGAGGGACGGAGGGAGGGATGTAGAGAGAGAATGAGAGAGGGAGACAGCAACAAAGAGAGAGAGAGAGAGAGAGAGAAAGGGAGATATAGAGAGAGAGAGGGAGGGGGAGACAGAGAGAGAGGCCGGGAGAGAGACGGCCCGGATCTGCGCGATGGCAGGTCGCGCCGGCGCCACACGTCAAGCCGCGCGTGTGCTGTTGGGGCTGGCGCACGGCGACGGTGACGAGGAACGAGGAGGGGGAGAGAGCGAGAGAGGGAACAGCAAATGTCGGTGGCAACTGATGGGAGATTCCCAAACCATCTTCCCGGCTCTTGCGAATCGGTACAAAGCGAAGCTCATCGATGCCAAACTGATGCTAAGTCGACGCTGGTCGACGATGATCGATGGCAAACTGGCGCTATCTCATCGACCGCCAGACGCTAGTCGACGCTAGTGTTGTGGATGCCACGACAATGGACAGCCTAACAGTCCTATCATCGAATTGAACATGTGTTTCAAACATCGGAGAGACAGTTTTTTCATTTGTTAACACCAGTTTTAACACATGTTCTAGACACTTGGAAATTATTTGGCAACATGCTTCCTCTCCATTGATCGTCCTCCACAACGCTCGTGCACTCTAGGCTCCCATGATTTGCCACCGAACAGAACATACCATGGGAAAGGGAGAAAGAGATACAGAGACAGAGAGAGAGAGAGAGAGAACAAACAAAACATATAGGGATAGGGTTAAATCGGGTGTGCCCCCCGACACGGGGATCTTGGGTGAAAAATTGAGAAATACTCATAAAATACCTCCCAAATGCTCGAATCAAATATAGTCAACACATCGTCCCCTGACTACTTTTATAACTATTTTTGAATATCCCCCCTGTAGAAGGACACGCCCGACGTAAGGATAGGGCAGACGAGGCAAGGGGGTTCCATAGCAGGCTGGCTGAGGCGCCGACGCTGCCGCTTGCGCCCGCTCTTCCTGTGCGGGCCCTTCTCTGGAGTGTCCGCCTCGATGCAGCGCTGCGCCTCCTTCGCCGGCGCGCGCCCCGTCGTCAGGGTGCCCCGGAAAGCTATTTTTCCGTCGGGCGTGTCCCCCCACAGGGGGATCTTGGGCGAAAGCTAAAGGAATACTCATCAAAAATACCCCCAGAATATTCAAGAAGAGTAACAAAAATCGTCCCCGGACTATTTTTGTTACTATTTCTTCCTTATTCCCCCTGTAGAGGGACACGCCCGACTTAATGTTATCTGGAGCTCCTGGGGCTCTTCCCTGCGTTCGGAGTTAGCTCCTGGGAGGTCGTCCGTGGGCACAATTAATGATTCATGAGCCAGCTGCGGGGCCTGCTGAGCCGGATTCGAAATCAAGCTGCACACGAAGCCGGATCGAACCGCATCAGGCCGGATCCAGCTCGACTAGGCCGGAGCATACCCAAGGAAATACGAGCGCCGGTGCTGAATCTGACCTCCCAGGAATTGCAGCCTAGCCCGTGATTTGAACTCGGAGGCTCCCTCAAGATTCCTTTGGCTCGTGGCCGTGGAGCGCGTGTCACCTCCACGGCCTCGCGGTCCGGGCAAACCCGGCGAGGACACTGCGGATGCACGGAGGCTTTGCGCGGATGCCCCAGGCAGAACTTGTCTATGGGATCGCGTATCCATTCGATGGAACTCTTGTATCCAATACGCCAGGGAACGGATATGGATATGCTCGCAGCTCGTGATTGGCCCCAACCCGGCTCTTGTCTCTTACTTGAAGTCTGCAAGTCCCCAGACCCCCGACGTCGTGATTTGTTCGCAACGTCGACCTGTGAGGGCCCCGAGAGCCGAACACGAGCACCTCCCGTCGTGATGCTGTCACGACGCGAAGAGGTCTGGGTCGGAAGTACCCGCGCCCTGCGCATGCCCCAAGCGCAAGCGCCCCTCTCAAGCCAAGACCTAAATTTCTGATCACCAACCTCCCACGACTAGGGGCTCTAGAGGCCTTCCAGATGGAATTCCATCAGATTGGGTCGGAAGATCGCGCCGCATCGCCGATGCATCGCCGATACGGCGCGATCCGTCGACCCCATCTACGGCAGGTTCGCGTCCGTTCGAAAATGGCACTGACTCCTGACACCGCGGGGATCCTTCAACCTTGAACGTTCGCCCCCGCGCCCAGGAGGAGGCTCAGGAGGGAGGGAGGAGGGGAGGGAGGAGGAGGAGATGGAGAAGGAGGAGGAGGAGGAGGAGGAGGAGGAGGAGGAGGAGGAGGAGGAGGAGGAGAGGAGGAGGAGGAGGAGGAGGAGGAGGAGGGAGGAGGAGGAGGAGGGAGGAGGAGGAAGGAGGAGGAGGGAGGAGGAGGAGGGAGGAGGAGGAGGACGATGCTGGGTCGCAGGCGGCGTCTGCGCTGAACGCCAGCAGCGAGGTCGCCGCCCGACGACACGACGCGAACCTGCCGCACCCCGTCCACATCTGGGAGGTCTAGAACGACGCCATCCCCTCCTCCTCCTCCTCCTCCTCCCTCCTCCTCCTCCTCCTCCTCCTCCTCCCTCCTCCTCCTCCTCCCTCCTCCTCCTCCCTCCTCCTCCTCCTCCTCCTCCTCCTCCTCCTCCTCCTCCTCCTCCTCCTCCTCCTCCTCCAGCGTGCGCCTTCGGCATCCTCTGGGACCACCTCTGGGGTCGCCCGCTCCTGCCCCGCCATCGCTCGGACGCCCATTCCCCGTGCACTGTTCGACTTCGTGCGTGCGCTGTCTCGCTAGGTCAGGGGCACGAAGAGTGACACCGGCATAAAAACTCGGAGGTCCGCGCGGATTTCTCGGATCCGCGCTGGACCCCCCTCCCTGGCGCGCGGAACGCGCCAGGGGCGGCGCCGGAGGCGCCGCCAGGGAGTCCAGCGCGGATCCGAGAAGTCCGCGCGGAACACCGAGCTGTTATGTTTATCTTCGTTCCCCTATAGATTCGGGAGCGGCCAAGAGGGGGGTGCCCAAGAGGGAGTGGTGCAAAGCATGACCGGCGGCACGTGCACGGCCCAGCGGGGGGGGCCAGGGACGTAATGAAACAAGAAGAGGCGCCATGAGATCTGGGGACATGGCCCCCGCCATGATATCCCCCCCCCCCTAGTCATCACCCCCCTCTTTTCCGCCCCCGACTACCCAGACATCCGACGTCTCGATTTTTTCGAGACACGGGCCCCCAACCTCCCGACCACTTCCCCGGGACCGGTTTTTCATCCCGAGTCGTTTTTTGACGGCCCCGAGGCCCGGCGAGGGCCTCCAGGGGCCGAAAACGACGAAAAACCTTTGTCTCGATTTTTTCGAGACGCCCGAGGTCTGGGTCTTTTCCGCCCCCGACTATAGATGATGTAGGATGCTCCTCGATGGCCCTGGCCGGAAAGGAGGCACCCGTCCGGGCGGTGCCAGCCCGCCGGCCGCGCGCCAACCGCCGCTCGCGCTCGGACTCGGGCGGCGCTCCCGGGGCGGCACGGCGCTCCGGGCCCTGCCCTCCTCCTTCTCCTCCTCCTCCTCCTCCTCCTCCTCCTCCTCCTCCTCCTCTTCCTCCTCCTCCTCCTCCTCCTCCTCCTCCTCCTCCTCCTGCCCCACTCCCTCCCCCTCCACCTCTCCCTCCCCCCCCTCCTCCTCCTCCTCCCTCCTCCTCCTCCTCCTCCTCCTCCTCTCCTCCTCCTCCTCCTCCTCCTCCTCCTCCTCCTCCTCCTCCTCCTCCTCCTCCCTCCTCCTCCTCGGGGGGCTCGCGGGGCGCACCTGGGGGCCGCGCCACGCCACGCCGCCCTTGCCGACCAGCCACAACTGGGGGAGCTGTGGTCCTTGCCCCCCTGGGGGAAGCCATCGCGTCGACGATCTCTCGAGAGGGGTGTCGAAATCGATGGGTCCCCCAGGGGGGTAAGGACCACCGCTCCCCCAGTTGTGGCTGGCCTGCCTTGCGTTGTGGCAACCCTCCCCCTGGTGGGGTCCTCGTTGTGGACGGGGCATCGCTTGCTCCATTCAGTCAGTCATGCCAGCGGAAACGCGCGTCAATGCCGCGCGCCCCAAACACCCCGCGGCCCGCCAACATGCGACCCGCTCACACCTTGGAGGTGGGTGGAGAACCCTTCCCGGTGCACCGCCAGACACCGAGGCACCCCTGTGGGGGCTTGGGGGCATCGCTTGCTCCAAGCTCCTTGCTCCCGCCTCCCTCCCCCACCCCGTTTCCTTATAACAAACTCCTTCCCATCGCACCCCGAGGCGTGTCGGTAGGGCGGGCCAGGCGTTTCGCATGAGACCTTCTCACCACTTATGACCCTGCAGCTTGAACTCTGCAGCAGCCTCATGGATGGAGGGCGGTTCGTTTTTCGAAATGGTGCTCTCGCCGTAGCGCCGCGCACATGCATCTTAAACATCTGCAGCATGTCATAGGATGCCGGGCGGGCCGTGTCAGACATGCGCCTTTCGCATTAGCGCCGCGCGCATGTGTCAGGAACATTCTGCAACATCGGGGATCTTCTGACCCGGGTCAATCCAGACCCGGGTCAGCAGGATACCAAAAACTGCAACGCAGGAGAAATTATCCCGGCAAAGCAACCTAACAGCGATGTGTAGGAGCATATCTGAAAGCATTCCCCTTAAGATTCAGATGAAAATCCAGTTGTCGAATTCTGCTGTTCTCGCAGTCGTAGTCGCATTCGCGATGACAGTCGCAGCGGCAACGGCAGTCGCAGTCACAGCCTCAGCCTCAGCCTGCCTCAGCCTCAGCCTCAGCCTGCAGCCTCAGCCTGCCTCAGCCTCAGCCTCAGCCTGCTTCAGCCTCAGCCTCAGTCTGCCTTCAGCCTCGGCCTCAGCCTCAGCCTGCCTCAGCCTCAGCCTGCATCAGCCTCAGCCTCAGCCTGCCTGCAGCATCAGCCTGCCTCAGCCTCAGCCTCAGCCTGCCTCAGCCTCAGCCTCAGCCTCAGCCTGCTTCAGCCTCAGCCTCAGTCTGCCTTCAGCCTCGGCCTCAGCCTCAGCCTGCCTCAGCCTCAGCCTGCCTCGGCCGCAGCATCAGCCTGCCTCAGCATTCAAAATGTGGCCCAGGAATGGAGTTCTGGGAACTCGAAGAACACGAAGTGGCCTACAGTTGGCTCCGGGCATTCAAAATCATGCCCAGGAATGGAGTTCTGGGAACTTGAAGAGCACGAAGTGGCCTACAGTTGGCTCCGGGCATCCAAAATGTGGCCCGGGAATGGAGTTCTGGGAAATCGAAGAGCACGAAGTGGCCTACAGTTGGCTCCGGGCATCCAAAATGTGGCCCGGGAATGGAGTTCTGGGAAATCGAAGAGCACGAAGTGGCCTACAGTTGGCTCCGGGCATCCAAAATGTGGCCCGGGAATGGAGTTCTGGGAGCACCAAGAGCGATTTTGCGAGGATGTCCTAAGCGATTTCGGCTTCGGCGGCAGCCTCGGCGGCAGCCTGTCCGGGTCCCGCCCAGACCCCCCTGAGGAGTCATGATGCTCTCTTTTGAAACCACTAGAAACCTATCAGCAAGAGCTGTTAGGTAAAAACTGCAACGCAGGTCTTCGCATACCCAGGTCAGCCAATATGCGCGGCCGCCTCGCGGCCACGAACGGCTCGCTAACCCAGGTCAGCCAGAGGGGGTCTTCGCAGGATCCTGCAGGATCCGGCGCCCTGGCTGACCCCCGTTTGCATTGACCCCCGTCTCTGGAGCCCCGACAACAACTTCAAACTATGAAGCCGGCTCGTTTCCACAATGCGGCTCTCGCCTCAGCGCCGCGCCTAGTCGTCCTAAAGCTCGCAGCAGCTTTCATGGAGGGCGTGCCGACTTCAGCCATACACCCTGCGAGATGCTTAAAAAATCATGGGTTAAGAAATTCATAGTCTCAGAATTTGTATAACAACTCAAAATGTCTATTCAAATCTTAAGATTTACATTGAAACATTAAGAATAATCGAGACTCTGGCCGAAAACTTGGGTTTTCTTAAGCATCGCCTAGAGTGTACGCACGCATCTTCTTCGAAGACCGACGGCCGTACGCGGGCTGTCGCCAGAGAGCCGGCGAAAGGTGGGCTGTCCCCGTCCTTTCCCCTGTCTCCCTGCCCTCCCCTCTCACTCACCTCCCGATGCCCAGCCGTGGGCCGCGAAGAGTGTGCAGGGAGACGCGGGTGATCAACGTCTCCCTCTTCAGCTGAAGCGCCGGGATCGGCGCAGACTTGCGAGAACAGGTCAGGCTACAGCGCTGGGATCAGCGCGGACTCGCGAGAACAGCTCAGCTGCAGCGATGGGATCACCTCGCGTGGGAAGGGCGGCAGCGAGCAGTCCAGAGCAGCCACAGCGCTGGGAATCGTGCGCGCAAGGAGGAGCCGTGGGGCGGACCTCGTGCTCCAGGCAGGCGGTGGGCGACATGTCGGGCACGACGCTGGGTCCTCCTCCTCCTCCTCCTCCCCCTCCTCCTCCTCTTTCTCCTCCCTCCTCCTCGTTCTCCTCCTCCTCCTCCTCCTCCTCCTCCTCCTCCTCCTCCAGTTGCTCGTGAGCGAAGGCTCAGCCACAGGCTACAGAGTAGTCCATGCGGAAAGGAGCTGTGAGCCGAAGCTCGAGCTACAGACAGGCCGTGGGCGACGTCTCGGCTACACCGCGGGGGGTTCAAGCGAGAAGGGCGGCAGCGAGCGAAGTCTCAGCTACAACGCTGGGAGTAGCTCACGCGAACAGCTAGGCCGAGGGAGACACTTGAAGCACAACGCCGAGAGCAGTTCATGTGAGAAGGCAGGCCGCGAGAGACACATCGGCTACAACGATGGGAAGTGCTTATGCGAGAAGGTAGGCAGTGAGCGACACTCGCCATCGCTCGGACGCCCATTCCTCCGTACAGTTTTCGATCTCGTGCGTTTTGGGGGGGCTCGATGATCCAGGATTCCTCGATGGCCCATGGCCCTCGCCGAGGAAACAATGCACACGCCCAAGCGATGCCAGGGACATATCAGCTACGTTGCTGACAATAGTTCGTGTGAGAAAGCAGGTCCCATATCAGCTGCAACGCTGGGGGTAGTCCATGTGCCAAGGGAGGCAATGAACAACAGATAACTTGCCGTCGCTCGGACTTTACTTTCCCGTGCATGTTTCGGTGTCGTGCGTGTTGTTGTTGCTCGATGGTCCTGGATGGTCCTCGATGGATCTCGCCGAGAAAAAATGCACACGTCCGAGCGATGCCAATATGAGCTACAACGCTGGGAGTAGCTCACTTGAGAAGGACGGCAGTGAGCGCAATGTCAGCTGCAATGCTGGGAGCAGTTCAAGCGAGGAGGAAGGCAATGTCTGTGCACACGGTCATTTCAAGAAATGCGAGGAAAGGCTGGGGGTGAAGCCGAGCCAGGCCCGCCACATGACCCCTGTGGAAGAGGGTGCGCGTAGCTGGATACAAATGTTACCAGCTACAGACAGGCTGTGTGTGCAAGGCTGGACTTTTCGGAGCCCGGCCCATGACGCCCAGAATAGGCCTGGGGAATGGTTAACGCCTATGTCCGTCGTCCCCAGGGGTGATTCCTACTGTGGAGTTGATCAGGCAAGCTGGACCCAGATAGATCCCCCTCCTCCACCTCCCCCTCCTCGCTCTCCTCCTCCTCGGTCCTCCGCCCCCTCCCCCTCCTCCTCGGTCCTCCCCCTCCACCTCCCCCTCCTCCTCTTCGGTCCTCCCCCTCCTCCTCCCCCTCCTGAGGACCTCCACCTTCTGAGCGGCAGCTCGGGAGGGGGAAGCGTCGAGCAGGAAGCGGCGACGCGCAGCACATGCCCTCGGCGACGGGCCACCCGAGGGCGAATCCGCACGCTCCTGGACGGTGGCGGGCTCTTGGGCCCCTATCGGTGACGCATGGGCGATTGGGGGCGCGCGGCTCAGGGGGAAAAGCATCTAGCTTGAATCGTCGAGGGGGAGGAGGAGGAGGAGGAGGAGGAGGAGGAGGAGGAGGAGGAGGAGGAGGAGGAGGAGGAGGAGGAGGAGGAGGAGGAGGAGGAGGAGGAGGAGGAGGAGGAGGAGGAGGAGGAGGAGGAGGAGGAGGAGGAGGAGGAGGAGGAGGAGGAGGAGGAGGAGGAGGAGGAGGAGGAGGAGAAGGAGGAGGATACACCGCCGATAGATCGGCGTCAGCCCCCAGATAGAGGATCGGCCCGTTCCTGGGCGGGGCGAGCCGGCCATCGGGCCCCTCTCGGCGAGGCATGGACGAGCTAGGGCTCCCAACTTCGCGCTTCGCGCTGCGCGAAGCGCGAAGCGCGAATAACTTCGCGCCCTCGCGCCGCCCTCCCAAAGGGAGAATAGGAGGACGAGGAGGAGGGGGAGAAGGAACGAGGACCGCGAAGCGCGAATAACTTCGCGCCCTCGCGCCGCCCTCCCAAAGGGAGAATAGGAGGACGAGGAGGAGGGGGAGGAGGAACGAGGACCGCGAAGCGCGAAGCGCGAATAACTTCGCGCCCTCGAGGGAGCCCTTGTCGATGAACCCCCCCCCGAACCTGTCCTCCATTTGACGCTGAAACCGAGAAGATCTGTTACGGAATGCGCCCTCAGCGACGACTGGTGATCTGCCCTCTCGCCCGCATTTGCAGATCCAGCTCACTCGCCAGCACGACACGAGCCGAAGCGAATCCGATGTCTTGGTAGATCCCACCTGATTGAACACTGAGAATATGGATAGCATTCGTTGCACAACATTTTACCTACACTATCGGCTCGCTTCGGAATCCACCTTCACACCCTCTAAAGCATCTGTGTATATCCGCTTGAAAATGCGGTAGCCGTAAAAAAGACTGCCGCAGAGCACAATTCCTAATGCTCCCAATACGATCGGCATTTCTTTCCATGGCCGTATCATCTCAGCAATGCGGTCCTCGCCCCTACCATCAAAGATCTCTGCAAACGAGGCCAGCGACGAACCTGCGAGCACGCCTATGACGCTCCAAGGTACGCCGAATATCGCGGAGGCGATGAGGAAATCAAGGAACGGCGCACCACACGCCGCCAACCCCAAACTCTTCGCAATCGTGGGTATTGGCGCGAAGCGCACAAGGCAAATCATCTTGAAGGGCTCCGTTTTGATGGCTCGCGTCGTCGCCCTGAATATTGGAAACCGCGGCAGCACACGCTCCTCCACAACCCGAGCAAGCAACGTGCGGCCAAGAACAAATGCCACGGCACCTGATGTAATTTTTGCAGCTGCTGCCAGTGCGATGGCAGTGGCGAGTCCCTCGCGCTGCGCATAGAGCAGACCGCCTGCCATCTCGAGCGGTGCCGTAGGTACCATAACCAAAGTGGCCGCCACAAAGAACAGTGCATACAAGAGCATGCCCACATACCCAAGTGCCTCTGCGGCAACCATGAGGGCCACAAGCAATTGCACCAGTTCCCGCCGCCAGAAGTGCGCCAAAGCAAACAGCATAACGGCCAAGCCTGCAACCATTACGCGCTTCACGGTGACCGTCATTGGCAACGACGAGTTTCAAGCAAATATCGAGCCAACAAGATTACAATGCCTGCTCCCAAAATACGCGTTGAGCCGAAACGGCTGCACAAACACCTTTCGTGACTGTGTCATGCCGGCACTGCCTCATGCTGGCACTGTCCCGTGCCGCGCTTGCTCGTTTATGCCAGGCACTTTGGAAGTACAGGATGTCCGTTCAGGTAGACCTGAGACAATATCACACCTCAGTCGGATATGCACGCCACCAATCCTCTTCGCCTCTTCCCTTTCTCACCTCTGAAGGGCAACGGCAAGGAGGAAGACCTGAGGAGGAGGAGGAGGAGGAGGAGGAGTCGGAGGAGGAGGAGGAGAGGGACGACGACAACCATCCATCTTGGCACAACCCACGCTCACGCATGCTGGGCGCACACATGCGCGGCCGAATACAAACATTGCGGCACGTGTCGGTCACCGCCGAAAGTGTGCGGAGAGCGAGGGACATCGAGCACACGGGCTAAGGTGACCCCGCACTCTGGTGCCGAGTTGGTCAGCAGTGGCCTCGGGCACGGCACAACACTGATTTTAACGACACCCCCGCTCCACTGCCACAGCAACCCTACAGCACGAAGGATCAGATTTTACCCTACTGCATGTGCACACCACTCCTGGATCTCAGAGAGATTCGCACACATAATGTCTCATCACGCACTCGCCCAAGCGCTGCTTCGTCAACGACCGTCTGCCTCGGTTGTGGACATGCTCGACCACCCACTCTGTCACAGCCAAGCAACAAGCACGCACACTGGGCGCAGACGACAGGCCCAACGCGCATCGCTGCGGATGCTCAGTTGTGGACAGCTGAATCACTAGAGAACCCTGAACGGTACCCAAAGGCAGAAGTGCGGGCAAACTGACGGACGAGCCAGAACGGAAAGGAGGAAGACCTGAGCAGGAGGAGGAGAAGGAGGAGAGGGACGAGGACGGCGACAACCATCCATCTTGGTACAACCCACGCTCACGCATGCCGCACACATGCGCGGCCGAATACAAACATTGCGGCACGTGTCGGTCACCGCCGAAAGTGTGCGGAGAGAGAGGGACCTCGCGCACACGGACTAAGGTGACCCCGCACTCTGGTGCCGAGTTGGTCAGCAGTGGCCTCGGGCACGGCACAACACTGATTTTAACGACACCCCCGCTCCACTGCCACACCAATCCTACAGCACGAAGGATCAGATTTTACCCTACTGCATGTGCACACCACTCCTGGATCTCAGAGAGATCCGCACACATAATGTCTCATCACGCGCTCGCTCAAGCGCTGCTTCGTCAACGACCGTCTGCCTACAATAATTCAGCGCTAGAAAATTCAACCTGCGACGGAACCAACGCCCCGTGCATGACCTCAAGTCATGATCATGTAGACTTGTAGGTCGCTCAACATTGGAGAACAAATAGTGTTCTGCTCAGCGACCGGAGCCTCAGCTCTGGTGCCAACAACGTTTCTCATCATAGCGACACGTATGACGTATGCTAACATATCGAATAGCACATGCGGTTGTGGACATGCTCGGCAAGCCACTTTGCCACAGCCAAGCATCAAGCACGAACACTGGGCGCAGACGACATGCCCAATGCGCATCGCTGCGAATGCTCAATTGTGGACAGCTGAATCACTAGAGAACCCTAGATGGTACCCAAAGGCAGAAGTGCGGGCAAACTGACGGACGAGCCAGGACGGAAAGGAAGAAGACCTGAGCACGAGGAGGAGGAGCAGGAGGAGAGGGACGAGCACGGCGACAACCATCCATTTTTGCACAACCCACGCTCACGCATGCTGGGCGCACACATGCGCGGCCGAATACAAACATTGCGGCACGTGTCGGTCACCGCCGAAAGTGTGCGGAGAGAGAGGGACCTCGCGCACACGGACTAAGGTGACCCCGCACTCTGGTGCCGAGTTGGTCAGCAGTGGCCTCGGGCACGGCACAACACTGATTTTAACGACACCCCCGCTCCACTGCCACACCAATCCTACAGCACGAAGGATCAGATTTTACCCTACTGCATGTGCACACCACTCCTGGATCTCAGAGAGATTCGCACACGTCATGTCTCATCACGCGCTCGCTCAAACGCTGCTTCGTCAACGACCGCCTGCCTGCAATAATTCATTGCTAAGAAATTGAAGCTGCGACGGAATCAACGTCCCGTGCATGACCTCAAGTCATGATCATGTAGAATTGTAGGTCGCTCAACATTGGAGAACAAATGAACAAATAGTGTTCTGCTCAGCGACCGGAGCCTCAGCTCTGGTGCCAACAACGTTTCTCATCATAGCGACACGTATGACGTATGCTAACATGTCGAATACCACATGCGGTTGTGGACATGCTCGGCAAGCCACTTTGCCACAGCCAAGCATCAAGCACGAACACTGGGCGCAGACGACATGCCCAACGCGCATCGCTGCGAATGCTCAATTGTGGACAACTGAATCACTAGAGAACCCTAGATGGTACCCAAAGGCAGAAGTGCGGGCAAACTGACGGACGAGCCAGAACGGAAAGGAAGACCTGAGCAGGAGGAGGAGGAGCAGGAGGAGAGGGACGAGGACGGCGACAACCATCCATGTTGGCACAACCCACGCTCACGCATGCTGGGCGCACACATGCGCGGCCGAATACAAACATTGCGGCACGTGTCGGTCACCGCCGAAAGTGTGCGGAGAGAGAGGGACCTCGCGCACAAGGCGACCCCGCACTCTGGTGCCGAGTTGGTCAGCAGTGGCCTCGGGCACGGCACAACACTGATTTTAACGACACCCCCGCTCCACTGCCACACCAATCCTACAGCACGAAGGATCAGATTTTACCCTACTGCATGTGCACGACACTCCTGGATCTCAGAGAGATTCGCACACGTAATGTCTCATCACGCACTCGCTCAAGCGCTGCTTCGTCAACGACCTCCTGCCTGCAATAATTCAGCGCTAGGAAATTCAACCTGCGACGGAACCAGCGTCCTGAGCATGACCTCAAATCATGATCATATAGACTTGTGCGACGCTCAACATTGGAGAACAAATAGTGTTCTGCTCAGCGACCGGAGCCTCAGCTCTGGTGCCAACAACGTTTCTCATCATAGCGACACGTATGCTAAGATGTCGAATACCACGTGCGGCAGTGGACACGCTCGACCACCCACTTTGTCACAGCCAAGCAGCAAGCACGCACACTGGGCGCAGACGACAGGCCCAACGCGCATCGCTGCGGATGCTCAATTGTGGACAGCTGAATCACTAGAGAACCCTAGATGGTACCCAAAGGCAGAAGTGCGGGCAAACTGACGGACGAGCCAGAACGGAAAGGAGGAAGACCTGAGCAGGAGGAGGAGGAGGAGAGGGACGAGGACGGCGACAACCATCCATGTTGGCACAACCCACGCTCACGCATGCTGGGCGCACACATGCGCGGCCGAATACAAACATTGCGGCACGTGTCGGTCACCGCCGAAAGTGTGCGGAGAGAGAGGGGCCTCGCGCACACGGACTAAGGTGACCCCGCACTCTGGTGCCGATTCGGTCAGCAGTGGCCTTGGGCACGGCACAACACTGATTTTAACGACACCCCCGCTCCACTGCCACACCAACCCTACAGCAGGAAGGATCAGATTTTACCCTACTGCATGTGCACACCACTCCTGGATCTCAGAGAGATTCGCACACAGAATGTCTCATCACGCGCTCGCTCAAGCGCTGCTTCGTCAACGACCGTCTGCCTACAATAATTCAGCGCTAGAAAATTCAACCTGCGACGGAACCAGCGTCCTGAGCATGACCTCAAGTCATGATCATGTAGACTTGTAGGTCGCTCAACATTGGAGAACAAATAGTGTTCTGCTCAGCAACCGGAGCCTCAGCTCTGGTGCCAACAACGTTTCTCATCATAGCGACACGTATGCTAACATGTCGAATACCACGTGCGGTAGTGGACATGCTCGACCACCCACCTTGTCACAGCCAAGCACCAAGCACGCACACTGGGCGCAGACGACAGGCCCAACGCGCATCGCTGCGGATGCTCAATTGTGGACAGCTGAATCACTAGAGAATCCTGAACGGTACCCAAAGGTAGAAGTGCGGCCAAACTGACAGACGAGCCAGAACGAACGAGGTCGAAGACCTGAGCAGGAGGAGGAGGATGAGGAGGAGATGGACGACGACAGCCATCCATCTTGGCACAACCCACGCTCACGCATGCTGGGCGCACACATGCGCGGCCGAATACAAACATTGCGGCACGTGTCGGTCACCGCCGAAAGTGTGCGGAGAGAGAGGGACCTCGCGCACACGGACTAAGGTGACCCCGCACTCTGGTGACAAGTTGGTCAGCAATGGCCTCGGGCACGGCACAACACTGATTTTAATGACACCCCCGCTCCACTGCCACACCAACCCTACAGCACGAAGGATCAGATTTTACCCTACTGCATGTGCACACCACTCCTGGATCTCAGAGAGATTCGCACACGTAATGTCTCATCACGCACTCGCTCAAGCGCTGCTTCGTCAACGACCTCCTGCCTGCAATAATTCAGCGCTGGAAAATTCAACCTGCGACGGAACCAGCGTCCTGAGCATGACCTCGAGTCATGATCATGTAGACTTGTAGGTCGCTCAACATTGGAGAACAAATAGTGTTCTGCTCAGCGGCAGGAGCCTCAGCTCTGGTGCCAACAACGTTTCTCATCATAGCGACACGTATGCTAGCATGTCGAATAACACGTGCGGTAGTGGACATGCTCGATCACCCACCTTGTCACAGCCAAGCATCAAGCACGCACACTGGGCGCAGACGACAGGCCCAACGCGCATCGCTGCGGATGCTCAATTGTGGACAGCTGAATCACTAGAGAACCCTGAACGGTACCCAAAGGCAGAAGTGCGGGCAAACTGACGGACGAACGACCTGAGCAGGAGGAGGAGGAGGAGGAGGAGGATGAGGAGGAGAGGGACGACGACAACCGTCCATCTTGGCACAACATACGCTCATGCATGCTGGACGCACACATGCGCGGCCGAATACAAACATTGCGGCACGTGTCGGTCACCGCCGAAAGTGTGCGGAGAGAGAGGGACCTCGCGCACACGGACTAAGGTGACCCCGCACCCTGGTGCCGAGTTGGTCAGCAACGGCCTCGGGCACGGCACAACACTGATTTTAACGACACCACCGCTCCACTGCCACACCAACCCTACAGCACGAAGGATCAGATGTTACCCTACTGCATGTGCACACCACTCCTGGATCTCAGAGAGATTCGCACACGTAATGTCTCATCACGCACTCGCTCAAGCGCTGCTTCGTCAACGACCTCCTGCCTACAATAATTCAGCGCTAGAAAATTCAACCTGCGACGGAACCAGCGTCCTGAGCATGACCTCAAGCCACAATGGCCTCGGGCACGGCACAACACTGATTTTAACGACACCCCCGCTCCACTGCCACAGCAACCCTACAGCAGGAAGGATCAGATTTTACCCTACTGCATGTGCACACCACTCCTGGATCTCAGAGAGATTCGCACACGCAATGTCTCATCACGCACTCGCTCAAGCGCTGCTTCGTCAACGACCGCCTGCCTGCAAGAATACAGCGATAGAAAATTCAACCTGCGACGGAACCAGCGTCCTGAGCATGACCTCAAGTCATGATCATGTAGACTTGTAGGTCGCTCAACATTGGAGAACAAATAGTGTTCTGCCCAGCGACTGGAGCCTCAGCTGGGCGCAGACGACAGGCCCAACGCGCATCGCTGCGGATGCTCAATTGTGGACAACTGAATCACTAGAGAACCCTAAATGGTAGCCAAAGGCAGAAGTGCGGGCAAACGACGCACAAGCCAGAGCGGAAGGAGGAAGACCTGAGCAAGAGGAGGAGGAGGACGAGGAGGAGGAGAAGGAGGAGGAGAGGGACGACGACAACCATCCATCTTTGCACAACACAACCCACGCTCACGCATGCTGGCGCACCACACATGCGCGGCCGCCGAATACGGGCAGGTTCGTGTGTGCAGGACCCCAGCGTTGGTTTTTGACACCGCAGGGAGATCGGTCAAACCTTGAACGATCGGCCGCGCCGCAAACGTCCGATCGTTCAACATCGATCGATTTGGGTCGCCGGGGGCGTTCAACCTTGAACGCCCGCGCTGGGGTCGCCGCTGGTCGACACGACGCAAACCTACCGTTACAAAACATTGCGGCACGTGTCGGTCACCGCCGAAAGTGTGCGGAGAGAGAGGGACCTCGCGCACACGGCGACCCCGCACTCTGGTGCCGAGTTGGTCAGCAGTGGCCTCGGGCACGGCACAACACTGATTTTAACGACACCCCCGCTCCACTGCCACACCAATCCTACAGCACGAAGGATCAGATTTTACCCTACTGCATGTGCACACCACTCCTGGATCTCAGAGAGATTCGCACACGTAATGTCTCATCACGCGCTCGCTCAAACGCTGCTTCGTCAACGACCTCCTGCCTGCAATAATTCAGCGCTAGAAAATTCAACCTGCGACGGAACCAGCGTCCTGAGCATGACCTCAAATCATGATCATATAGACTTGTGGGACGCTCAACATTGGAGAACAAATAGTGTTCTGCTCAGCGACCGGAGCCTCAGCTCTGGTGCCAACAACGTTTCTAATCATAGCGACACGTATGCTGACATGTCGAATTCCACGTGCGGCAGTGGACATGCTCGACCACCCACTTTGTCACAGCCAAGCAGCAAGCACGCACACTGGGCGCAGACGACAGGCCCAACGCGCATCGCTGCGGATGCTCAGTTGTGGACAGCTGAATCACTAGAGAGCCCTAGATGGTACCCAAAAGCAGAAGCGCGGGCAAACTGACGGACGAGCCAGAACGGAAAGGAGGAAGACCTGAGCAGGAGGAGGAGAAGGAGGAGAGGGACGAGGACGGCGACAACCATCCATGTTGGCACAACCCACGCTCACGCATGCTGGGCGCACACATGCGCGGCCGAATACAAACATTGCGGCACGTGTCGGTCACCGCCGAAAGTGTGCGGAGAGAGAGAGGGACCTCGCGCACACGGACTAAGGTGACCCCGCACTATGGTGCCGATCGGTCAGCAGTGGCCTTGGGCAGGCACAACACTGATTTTAACGACACCCACCCCCGCTCCACTGCCACACCAACCCTACAGCACGAAGGATCAGATTTTACCCTACTGCATGTGCACACCACTCCTGGATCTCAGAGAGACTCGCACACAGAATGTCTCATCACGCGCTCGCTCAAGCGCTGCTTCGTCAACGACCGTCTGCCTACAATAATTCAGCGCTAGAAAATTCAACCTGCGACGGAACCAGCGTCCTGAGCATGACCTCAAGTCATGATCATGTAGACTTGTAGGTCGCTCAACATTGGAGAACAAATAGTGTTCTGCTCAGCGACCGGAGCCTCAGCTCTGGTGCCAACAACGTTTCTCATCATAGCGACACGTATGCTAACATGTCGAATACCACGTGCGGTAGTGGACAACCCACCTTGTCACAGCCAAGCACCAAGCACGCACACTGGGCGCAGACGACAGGCCCAACGCGCATCGCTGCGGATGCTCAATTGTGGACAGCTGAATCACTAGAGAATCCTGAACGGTACCCAAAGGCAGAAGTGCGGGCAAACTGACGGACGAGCCAGAACGAACGAGGTGGAAGACCTGAGCAGGAGGAGGAGGATGAGGAGGAGATGGACGACGACAACCATCCATGTTGGCACAACCCACGCTCACGCATGCTGGGCGCAAACATGCGCGGCCGAATACAAACATTGCGGCACGTGTCGGTCACCGCCGAAAGTGTGCGGAGAGAGAGGGACCTCGCGCACACGGACTAAGGTGACCCCGCACTCTGGTGACAAGTTGGTCAGCAGTGGCCTCGGGCACGGCACAACACTGATTCTAATGACACCCCCGCTCCACTGCCACACCAACCCTACAGCACGAAGGATCAGATTTTACCCTACTGCATGTGCACACCACTCTTGGACCTCAGAGAGATTCGCACACGTAATGTCTCATCACGCACTCGCTCAAGCGCTGCTTCGTCAACGACCTCCTGCCTGCAATAATTCAGCGCTAGAAAATTAAACCTGCGACGGAACCAGCGTCCTGAGCATGACCTCAAGCCATGATCATATAGACTTGTAGGTCGCTCAACATTGGAGAACAAATAGTGTTCTGCTCAGCGACCGGAGCCTCAGCTCTGGTGCCAACAACGTTTCTCATCATAGCGACACGTATGCTAACATGTCGAATACCACGTGCGGTAGTGGACATGCTCGACAACCCACCTTGTCACAGCCAAGCACCAAGCACGCACACTGGGCGCAGACGACAGGCCCCACGCGCATCGCTGCGGATGCTCAATTGTGGTCAGCTGAATCACTAGAGAACCCTGAACGGTACCCAAAGGCAGAAGTGCGGGCAAACTGACGGACGAACGACCTGAGCAGGAGGAGGAGGAGGAGGAGGAGGAGAGGGACGACGACAACCATCCATCTTGGCACAACATACGCTCATGCATGCTGGACGCACACATGCGCGGCCGAATACAAACATTGCGGCACGTGTGGGTCACCGCCGAAAGTGTGCGGAGAGAGAGGGACCTCGCGCACACGGACTAAGGTGACCCCGCCACCTGGTGCCGAATTGGTCAGCAACGGCCTCGGGCACGGCACAACACTGATTTTAACGACACCCCCGCTCCACTGCCACACCAACCCTACAGCACGAAGGATCAGATTTTACCCTACTGCATGTGCACACCACTCCTGGATCTCAGAGAGATTCGCACACGTACACCGGACTCACTTCTATAGCGCTCACTTCTATAGTGCTCACTTTGAAATTGTGGTCCGGAAGGGGCCGCACATGCAGGCACATGCCGCACAGTCGCATGCACATGCCCATGCAAATATGCAAAAGCCTCAACAGCATTGCCGCACATGCGCGCACATGCCACACCGTCCGACGCACAGTCGAATGCACGGTCAAGCAAAACTCTGAAAGCATGGACGCACATGCCCGCACATGCCGCAGAGATGTCGCAGGCGATAGTGGCATGACCACCTGAGCTCGGGGCATTTCGCAACCCAGAGTTGCGAGGATGTCTCAGGCAAGCGTGGCCGGACCACCATGGGGCAGGGCATCTCGGAACCCAGAGTTGCGAGGGTCTCAGGCGAAAAAGGCCGAGACACTATGGAGCAGGGCATCATTGAGGTCAGAGTTGCGAGGATGTCTCAGGCGAAAATGGCCTGAACACCTCAACTCAGGGCATCTCGGGCGAGGATGTCTAAAGCGAAAGTGGTCTAACCACCTCAGCTCAGGGCGTCTCGGAACCCAGAGTTCCGAGGATGTCTCAGGCGAAAGGGGCCGAGACACTATCGAGCAGGGCATCATTGAGATCAGGGTTGCGAGGATGTCTCAGGCGACAGTGGCTGACCACCTCAGCTCGGGGCATATCGGAATCGAGACTTGCGAGGATGTCTCAGGCGACAGTGGCCTGACCAGCATGGTGCAGGAGATCTCTGAGGTCAGAGTTGCGAGGATGTCTCAGGCGAAAGTGGTCTAACCACCTCAGCTCAGGGCGTCTCGAAACCCACAGTTCCGAGGATGTCTCAAGCGAAAGTGGCTGGGCCACCATGGGGCAGGGCATCTCCGAGACCAGGGTTGCGAGGATGTCTCAGGCGAAGGTGGCCAGATCACCTCATGTCAAAACATGTCGGCCTCCAGATTGCCGACGACGTCTCACGCGGAACCGGCCGGACGCGCCAGCGCCCGGAGACGAACGCCGGCCCCGGCATTCTTGCACGTCCCGCACATGCCCCGCACAGGTACGCACAGTATTCGCACAGGCCGAGCTCGCCAGTGGCCGAGCCAGGCCAGCGATTCCGAGATTCCCTGAGCTCGGGCCGTCAAGCCACTTTCGCCTGAGACATGCTCGCAACTCTCACCTCCTCCTCCTCCTCCTCCTCCTCCTCCTCCTCCTCCTCCTTCTCTTCTGGCCGAGCCGAATAAGCGGGCTGGCTGGCCGAGCCGGGGGCGTCCGCCTCCTCGGCTCCCCCTCCTTCCCCCCCCCTCCACCTCCCCCCCCCACACCCCTGCTTTTCCGGCCGAGCTGAGAAGGCGCGCGGGAGAGTGTTTTACTAGGAGGGCACGCCACCGCCAGCTCACGAACTGGGCGAAGAACCGCCCCCGCCAGCAGCGGGCGAGTCTAAACGCACAACAAACTCTTTCAGGAAGCCCTGGCACGCCCCAGGTTAACTCTGCGAAGGCCAGGAGGCATTGGAGGCACAGGGGTCCCAGACAGCTCCTAGGGCATGAGCGTGCATGTGCATTGGGATGTGCACGCATGTGCGCCCGCGCGCTTCACCGCATGTGCGTGCATGTGCGGGCCCGCGCGGCCTCCCGAAGAGAGGTTGCACAGGCATGTGCGTGCATGTGCCGATGACAGATCTGCGATTCTCGAACACCTCCCGCATGTGCAGGCATGTGCGCGCATGTGCGTCGGACTGTGCGTGCATGTGCGTATGATGGATACATCAAAACACAGCGCACATGCCCCCGCACATGCCCGGGCACGACGTGTACAGTAGGAAGTCCATCCAAGAAGGGCCGCACAGGCCTGGCACATGACTGGCACATGCCGCGCACATGCGCGCACATGACAGCGCAAAAACGGCCGCACATACACCCACCCAGGGGTATAGATGTGAGTGCGGTGTAATGTCTCATCACGCACTCGCTCAAGCGCTGCTTCGTCAACGACCTCCTGCCTACAATAATTCAGCGCTAGAAAATTCAACCTGCGACGGAACCAGCGTCCTGAGCATGACCTCAAGCCATGATCATATAGACTTGTAGGTCGCTCAACATTGGAGAACAAATAGTGTTCTGCTCAGCGACCGGAGCCTCAGCTCTGGTGCCAACAACGTTTCTCATCATAGCGACACGTATGCTAACATGTCGAATACCACGTGCGGTAGTGGACATGCTCGACCACCCACCTTGTCACAGCCAAGCACCAAGCACGCACACTGGGCGCAGACGACAGGCCCAACGCGCATCGCTGCGGATGCTCAATTTTGGACAGCTGAATCACTAGAGAACCCTAAATGGTAGCCAAAGGCAGAAGTGCGGGCAAACTGACGGACGAGCCAGAACGGGAAGGAGGACGACCTCAGCAGGAGGAGGAGGAGGAGGAGGAGGAGGAAGAGGAGGAGGAGAGGGACGACGACAACCATCCATCTTGGCACAACCCACGCTCACGCATGCTGGGCGCACACATGCGCGGCCGAATACAAACATTGCGGCAATCGTGTCGGTCACCGCGAAGTTGTGCGGAGAGAGAGTGGACCTCCGCGCACACAGACAAGGTGACCCCGCCTCTGGTGCCGTAGTTGTCAGCACATTCCTTCGGGCACGGCAACAAAGAAGGAGGCCCAGACGAACGACACCCCGGCTCCAACTGCCACAGCAACCCTACACAACGAAGAAATCAGATTTACCCTACGCATGTGCACACCACCACCAGGATCTCAGAGACATTCGCACACGTAATGTCTCATCACGCACTCGCTCAAGCGCTGCTTCGTCAACGACCGCCTGCCTGCAAGAATACAGCGCTAGAAAATTCAACCTGCGACGGAACCAGCGTCCTGAGCATGACCTCAAGTCATGATCATGTAGACTTGTAGGTCGCTCAACATTGGAGAACCAACTTAGGATGTCTCCAGCGACTGGAGCCTCCGCTTGGCGCAGACGACAGGGCCCAACGCGCATCGCTGCGGATGCTCAATTGAAGGAACAACTGAATCACAAGAGAACAACCCTAAATGGTAGCCAAAGGCAGAAGTGCGGGCAAACTGACGCACAAGCCAGAGCGGAAGGAGGAAGACCTGAGCAAGAGGAGGAGGAGGACGAGGAGGAGGAGAAGGAGGAGGAGAGGGACGACGACAACCATCCATCTTTGCACAACCCACGCTCACGCATGCTGGGCGCACACATGCGCGGCCGAATACGGCAGGTTCGTGTCGTGCCGACCCCAGCGTTGGTTTTTGACACCGCAGGGATCGGTCAACCTTGAACGATCGGCCGCTGCCGCAACGTCCGATCGTTCAACATCGATCGATTCTGGGTCGCCGGCAGCGTTCAACCTTGAACGCCCGCGCTGAGATCGCCGCTGGTCGACACGACGCAAACCTACCGTACAAACATTGCGGCACGTGTCGGTCACCGCCGAAAGTGTGCGGAGAGAGAGGGACCTCGCGCACACGGACTAAGGTGACCCCGCACTCTGGTGCCGAGTTGGTCAGCAATGGCCTCGGGCACGGCACAACACTGATTTTAACGACACCCGCTCCACTGCCACAGCAACCCTACAGCACGAAGAATCAGATTTTACCCTACTGCATGTG
>CAUYUJ010009878.1:0-31567 GCA_963575745.1 Prorocentrum cordatum
CACACGCACACGCACGCGCACGCACACGCACGAACACACACACGAACACACACACGCACACACGCACACACACACACACACACACACACTTACGCACACGCACACGCACACACACGCACACACACACACACACGCACACACACGCACACACACACACTCGCATACACACACACACACACACACACACGCACACACGCACGCACGCACACACGCACGCACGTACACACACACACACGCACGCACACAGAGTTGGTTCCACGCAGGGGGGTCCGCACATATGGGGTTTCACACGTGCTGGGCTCGGGCATTGGATTCGACACGCGTGGGGGCTCGCATTCGATTTCTGTGTTTTCCGATTCCGATTCGATTTGATTCGATTTCGGTGTCTTCCGATTCCGATTCGATTCGACTTCGGATTCCAATTTGGGCTCCGATTTCTCAACGGAGGCCTACTAGCCTGCTGATTTTCGTCGATTCGACTTTTCCCGGCTCGGCTGCCGATTACCGCCGATCCGACTCATTTCGATCGCCGATCTGACTTATCGATTTGATTCTGGGCTCTCCTCCATGTACGGGGCTTCGCGCCCATGGGTATCACACAAGGGGATCCACAGGTATGAGGTTCCACACGCACACACACACACACACACGCGCAGACACGCACACACACATACACACACACACACACACATTCAAGGTTCCACACACACACAGCAAGTTCCACTCAAGAGTGGTTCCCGCGCGCTGGTATCATGGTCCTCCTGATCTGTACAAGGCGACCGCCATGGAAAAGATGTCCCCCATCCATCACGTGCACCATCTATGTTGGATCGCATGCAGTGTAGCGCATCGACACATCTTCGCCGGCTCGTACATGTGCTCCTGATGTTCGATCTCGATGCGACCAACTCTTGACGCGGTGCTGACTGCATTTATCTGGTCATATCTGCTCGCACCGTCATTTCACATGTCGCATTGTGTGTTGCACCCCTGGTCACCAGGACCTTTACTGGCAGCACGCGACCGGCCTCTGGAAGAAGGCCCGCTTCGTCGCCTCAAGAGTCTCCTATCGCGCCTCCTCTTTTTGTTGTTTCTCTCGCTGTGCCGTTCCTTCTCTTTCTCCCTCTTTCACATTCCCGGTGTGCATATACAACGCTTACCACACATGCGTACATGCGGATTTCGACATGCACCTACATACATGCACCTACATAAACACATACATAAAACGCATACAGACTGACATACAGTCAACCCGCATATTAAGGACGGGCAACCTTCCCAGGGGTACACTTGCATCCTTGCCCCTCCGGCCCATGTCCCGCTTGAAAAGCTTCGAAATGGCCTTCCGAGGCCCTCGCATCCTTATCGCGCATCCTTCTGATTCGGGTTGACTGTACCGCACATGTGTTCATGTATACATCTAGATGCATCCACATACATACATGGACGCCTACAAACCAACATAGAGACAGACAAACATATTTATACACAATGTATACGGCGCGTTCCAAAACGAGCCTTGTCTTCGAGGATCAAAGGAGTTGTCATCTCTTCCGCGGCGGAAGGGCGGCGAAAGCACGGCGGAAATTAAAAGCGAGGCCTCCTCCGCTGGCAGAAGCCGGCGGAAGGGCGACGGAAGATCGGCGGAAGGCGGCGGAAGTAGACAATTCGCGATGAAAGCATATTTGGGTTCAGGGTTTTGTAATCGCCCACATCTACACACACGCGCATCCTGGGGGAGGTGTCGCGGGCCCCAGAACTGGGACCCCGGCAACACGTGGGATCTTAGTTGCCTCGATACGCACGTTTCGATACGCAAGACGTACCGTGCTCAAAACGTCCCGTGTCAGTCCGTTGCGTGTTGACTCAACGTATTGGCCCACGTTTTGGCGAACGTATCGCGTCAGACCTACGTTTTCAGGATGTGTGCTGAGCTCCGTATCAAGACGCTGCGTGCTGCGTGTTGCGTATCTCACCAGCCTCGAACCTATCCCTATCCCTAAGATTGACACGCCAAAAGGCGATGACAATCTTAGGGATGCGCTTTGAAAAAATAAGGGAATCCTTAAGATTGGCATTGTGATGAGGCGATGCCCAGCTTCGGGATAGGGATGTGTTCCCGGCTGGGAAGTATCGGGGCAGCCAAGCGTGGGATGAAGACGGAAGAGAGGGGGGGTGGGGCTGGGAGCAGCCTCCCGGCGCTCTCTCTCTCTCTCTGGGGCGCCCTCGGGGCTCCGCCGGCGCCCACATGAGGCTCCAGGTGGCCCCCGAAGCCGAATACCGTCCGCCCGCGCAGCAAGGATGGGCAGCCGCGCTCGCATCCTCGCCTCCTCGGCCCATCCTTCGCCGCTTTCATTGGCCGCGCTCCGCTCGCAAAGCTTCGAAGTGGTCCTCCACGGCCCGGGCATCCTCCTCGCGCGTCCTCAGGATACGGGCTGACTGCATCGCCCCACGTAACTACACGGGATCGGCGGCGGGCGAGGGGGGGAACTGAGAAGGGGAAGGCCTCCTCGGATGGCGGCGGGGCTTCTCAGAGGGTCTCCGGCCTTCTGCGAGCTGGTCTGCACCTCGGGGGCAGGCCCAGAGGACTTCTCGGAGGGCGGGGGGACTTCCGAACCCTCCGAGGAGGCCCGCTCCTTCTCACGCCCCCCCCCTCCCCGGGCACGCGGCCGACTCCAGGGTGTCCGCGCGACGGCCGAGCATGCCCCCGGCGCGGCCCCGGATGGCCCGAAGAAGACCTCCGAGAGGCTCCCGGTGTCGGAAGGATGTCCGTGTGCTCGGCATTTCTGGCCGTCGTCGTCCCAGGACGGCCCCGGGGCCAGGCCGCCTCACGGCGGCCCAAGGGCACGCCGAGAGGACTCCAAGACGGCCCGAGAGACCCCCAAGACGGCCCCAAGAGGCACCAAGAGGGCCCGAAGAGGAGCCTTAGGGGGCCATCTCAGTGCGCCATATTGGGGGATCCGGCGCCCAATATTTCTCCGATATCCCCCCTGGAAGCTTCCAAGCGCCCCAGGAGGTCCGAAGACGCTCCCTCAACGGCCCCAAGAAGATTCCCGAGAGATCCTCAAGAAGCCCCCAAGAGGCTTCGAAAAGCACGCCCAGGGGAATCCCAAGAGATCCAAAGACACTATCAACATGCCTCCGACCAAGAGCCCGGGCGCGGTGACAAGATGGTCAGCAAGAAAGCAACAGAGAGAGAGAGGGAGAGAGAGAGAGAGAGGGAAGTTGGAGGAGGAACTGGTGAAGGAGGACGAGAGGGAAGGAGTTAGGAAAAGTCAGGAGGACGAGGAGGAGGGAGGGAGGGAGGAAAGTGGGTGAGGAGCCAGGAAACGGCTTTCAACATGCCCACCCACCCACCCATACACTTTCAAAAAAGTCCATCTTGGATGCTTCATGGCTGAGCATGCCCAAAGAGAGTGACATCCCGAAACAAGTTTCAATGCTTCCTGCTTCCATGGGCCTGCTCCAGTGCCAGGAATGTGCAGCTGCTTAGGAGGTGCGCGGTGCCGTCGCAGGAGCTCTCGGGGCCGTCTCAGGGAGTCGCGCTGCGATCTAGCTGGTTCTCGGAGAAGTTGAGCAGTTATGGGCCAGTCCGAGAACGTCGTTGGCCTTTCCTACATCGTATTTCGCGTCGTGGTGCCTTGGAGGCGCCGTCGGGAGAACGGCCCTGCGGTCTTGAACGATTTGTTTAGGCAGGGGGGTGGGGGCACGCGAGGATTTGGCACCTAGACCAGATTGACGCAGGTCTGCCGCTGCTAAAGTAGAAGCTAGTTGGCAAGTCTATGCCTCCATCCTCAGTCGTTGTTTCCAGCTTGTGTGCGTGTGTGCGAGAAGCATGACTGCGCAACGTAGGTTCATCAACTCAATAAGTATGGTGCGGGCGACTCACACAGGAAGATCCACTTGACGACACGATGGCGCACGAGTGCGTTCTTGCATGGTGGGTTGCGCACGTGTGCACACAATTGTTCGGGAAGCGGGTTGAGGGATATCTGCTCACTGGGCGCGTGCTTCGCAGTCAGGCCCTTCGTTCCGTACCACATGTCTGACTGCAGCGTGCCTGTTCTCTCCACCGTGCCTCAGGTCCTTGACGGCCTCAACGAAGGCCGAGCAGCGAGCGTCAAGGCGGAATTGTCCGGCGACCACTGCCAGGAAGCTGCTCCCAAGGTGATTGGTCGTCTTTTGGAGGACCTTTCGGGTTCTCAACGCGGCGTTGCCAGGCTGTGCGTGGCCACCGATTCGGGCACGCATGCTTCAGTGTTACATTGCTTCCTGCGACGTGTTGCAATTGTCAGGGCCACTTGTATAACCAGGTAGCGCAATGATCATCCCAAGTTTGTGGTGGCGTCCTATCAGGGCTTCCCCTTCGTACGTTGCGGGTGCCAGTGCGAGTGTCTTTTCTGCAATAAGAAGAGCGAGAGCCTCTGCGTATGGCGAGTCCCAGGGGAGCTGGGGAAGGAGGGCAAGAAGGAAATGAGGAAAGGAGCAAGGGGAGAAGGGCAAGCACAGACCAGCGGACCAGGTTCCTTCACACACACACATACACACAATCAGTGCTTGATGTCAGAGGCGAGTCCCTTCTGCCCACGTTCGCCTCTTCAGGATCAAACGTAACATGCATGGCATAGCACTGAATTTTAGCCCGCAGATGGGTTAGAATGTGAAGCTCCGTGGCCGGCGACGGAGGTGGGTCAAGCACAGTTAACCTCGAAGGGTCTTTAGTTTTGATCCTCCCTCCCTCCTGTTTCTCTCGGCGGGGACCAAGCTCGAGCCTCCTCCTTCTCCTGCTCCTCCTCCTCCTCCACCTCCTGCTCCTCCTCCCCCTCCTCCTCCTCCTCCTTCTCCTCCTCATCCTCATCCTCCTCCTCCTGCTCCTCCCCCTCCTCCTCGTCCGTTTCTTCTCCTCCTCCTCCACCTCCTGCTCCTCCTCCTCCTCCTGCTCACCCCTCCTCCTCAACCTCCTGCTGCTCCTCCTCGTGGTCGTTGTCGTCGTCGTCGTCGCGGCGGAAATCTTGTTCCCTCAATTGCTGGGCGGGCGTGCTAGTTTTTTTATGTTTTCGCCCAAGGCATACTTTGTTGTGGGCTACCCTACACGCGAGAGAATGTTTGAGCATCTTCTCATGAGGATCACAAGAGGAATTAGTGGTTGTGGTTGTAGTAGTCGTAATTGTAGTCGTGGTTGTAATTGTGACTGGGATCGTGATTGTAGTTTCAACGTAGTCTTTGTTGTAGTCGTAATCGTAGGCGCAAACATCGTTGTATCGTGATCGTAGTCGTAATCGTAGTCGTAGTCGCGCTCGTCGTTGTTGCGCAGCGAGTGCCGCGGAGAAGTAATAATTTCCCGCTAGTGGTGGGGCCCCAGTCCGTCAATAAGGGCGTCGAAATGTTGATCCTTCCCAGTTAAGCTACAACCAGCTAGCACAACACCGCAACGCAGGTTAGTGGGAGTCAGCGCTGGGTCGGACAAGGCATGTTCAGTAAGTTGTGCTGGAGTCACAGAATTTGCGTTGAACTTGGCAGTACTAACTCACGCAAGCCACTTGACGGCCTAAGGAAGAGGGAGCCTGAAACTTGGCTCTCGGGCTTTGGGCCACGCATCCACATGCACCTTTGCAAGCGAGGAATGCTATCAAAAGGACAGAAGGGGCCCAAAACGCACCAGCAGCAGGAGGAAATATTCGGACGAGGTGCCGACGGAGAAGGCGCAGGGGAATGAGGAGGAAGAGTTTGCTCACTGGGTCCGTTCATATCGTGTCGGCATTTGTTAGTTGAAATCATGTGTTCCGGATACCGACGCCAGCGTTCAGGACCTGCGCCGGTGCCTGAGGGAGCTGAAGTTCGCGTTCATCATCGAATAAGAAAACACGGCATAAATGTAAACTTTTGGCACTCCGCGCGGAGTTCTTGGATCCGCGCTGGGCCCCCCCCGGCGGCGCCTCCGGCGCCGCCCCTGGCGCCTGAGGCGCGCCAGGGACTGGGGTCCAGCGCAGATCCGAGAAATCCGTGCGGAGCGCCTAAAAGTGTATGTTTATGCGTCTTTTCTTCTTCTAATTCAGCAGCGCAGACCCAAAGACTTGCGGCAGCTGTGCTGTTGCGACTCTGGTGGACGTCCTGCTGCGGCTCATCGGGGGCTTCGATGCCGCACTGAGCTGGGATGGAGTCCGCGCAGCCGTCCGTGGAGGAGAGCGGGGTGCCGGGTATGGAGGATAACGTTTAAGTCGGGCATGTCTTTCTACAGGAGGAATATTCGAGAGCAGCTAAAAAGTAGTATGGGGACACTTGTTCGTGCTTTGTTGACTACGCTTGGTTATTGTCGGACTATCTTTCATTTGTCTTACGAAGTCCGCCTGTGGGTGGACATGCCAGAACTAAGGATAGCGCACAAGAGCATTTTACAAGTACAGACCTGGGAGCCCAACCAGGCTACACCCCGTCTGACTGCGGCCTGGGTTCGTTCGGTGATTTCTGGGAGCCCGGGCAACACACACAAATACATTAGTGTACGCGGGCCTTCGCCCGAAGCGTAGTATACATCGTTGGTTGAGCATCTCAAGTTCGCGAGCCTAGCCCGAAGAGCCTTCACCATACTGTGCACGGTGGTGGTGGCGAAGCTGGTGTCATGGTCATGTTGTTGTCCCCGAATTTTGCGCGGCTCCGCCGTGAAGCAAGAGATGCCTGAACCATAACCCCGTTGAACCGATCCATGGAGTTGGTGCAAATTGGCGGGATGGACGCGGCAGAGGGCCCCGAGATAAAAACAGCAGAATGAGCAAAAGAGAGAGGATCGCTATGGAGACCTTGGAGGGAGAAAATAATCACTTGCCGAACTTGAAGTTGTCAACTCCACTGCTCGCGCAATCATCCCACCCACCCACCCGCAACTTGGTTTGCAAAACCCATGCGGGACCGAGCACAGATCTCGCTCCGGGGTCGTCTTGGAGCCCTCGGGGGCGTCTCCAGAGCGCCCCAAGAAGGCCGGAGAAGCAAGACGGCCGACGACGACGACGACGACGACGACGGCGACGGCGGCGACGACGACGACGCCGACGTCGACGACGACGAAGACGACGACGCCGACGCCGACGACGACGACGAAGACGACGACGACGTCGCCAACGAAGATGACGACGAGGGAGGAGGGAGGACGACGACGGCGACAACGACGACAACGACGACAACGAGGGAGGAGGGAGGACGGCGACGACGCGAACGACGAAGAAGGAGAAAGGACGGCGACGCCGACGACGACAACGACGAGGGAGGAGGGAAGACGACGACGAGACGACGACGACAACGACGACGACGGCGACGAAATAGGAGGGACGACGACGAGACGCCGACGACGGACGACGACGACGACGACGAGGGAGGAGGAAGGACGACCACGGCGACAACGACGACGGAAACGACCACGACGCCAAAGAGGACGACGACGAACACGAGGAAAGACACAGGACGACGTAGGCGACGTCGACGACGACGACGCGGGAGGAGGGAGGACGGCGACGACGACGACAACGACGCCGCAAGAGCGCGCGCGCACGCTTTTGTTGAAAATCCGTGTTGCGAAACCTTTTGTTTTTTTTTTTTAATAGGTTTTTCCCCACATGCTTCGTGGGGTTCTGGTTTTCTTCCCACCCGCGCCGCACCCGCGTCTCACCCACACCCGCCCTCCTCTCTCTTTCTTCTTCCCCTCACTCACACACACACACACTTCACTCTTCCCCCCCTCGTCACAGCACTGCTCAGCTCAGCTCAATTCAGCTCAGCACAGCACAGCACAGCTCAGCTCAGCACAGCACAGCTCGGCTCAGCTCAGCACAGTTCAGCACAGCCCAGCACGGCTCAGCTCAGCACAGCACAGCACAGCTCGTGGCACTTTCTCGACACCACAGGGGGTGCGCAGGGGTTGGTCTCTCAGCTCGGCCGTTGCCCACGATACTGGCGCAAAGCCTAGCAGGCGTGGCGCTCTCTCGACACCAAAGGGGGTGCGCAGGGGGTGGTCTCTCAGCTCGGCCGCTATCCACGACACTGGCGCAAAGCCTAGCAGGCGTGGCACTTTCTCGACACCACAGGGGGTGCGCAGGGGGTGGTCTCTCAGCTCGGTCCCTATCCACGACACTGGCGCAAAGCCTAGCAGGCGTGGCACTTTCTCGACACCACAGGGGGTGCGCAGGGGGTGGTCTCTCACTCGGTCCTATCCGACACTGGCGCAAAGCCTAGCAGGCGTGGCACTTTCTCGACACCACAGGGGGTGCGCAGGGGGTGGTCTCTCAGCGGCCGCTATCCACGACACTGGCGCAAAACCTAGCAGGCGTGGCACTTTCTCGACACCAAAGGGGGTGGGCAGGGGGTGGTCTCTCAGCTCGGCCGCTATCCACGACACTGGCGCAAAGCTAGCAGGCGTGGCACTTTCTCGACACCACAGGGGGTGCGCAGGGGGTGGTCTCTCAGCTCGGCCGCTATCCACGACACTGGCGCAAAGCCTAGCAAGCGTGGCACTTTCTCGACACCACAGGGGGTGCGCAGGGGGTGGTCTCTCAGCTCGGTCGCTATCCACGACACTGTCGCAAAGCCTAGCAGGCGTGGCACTTTCTCGACACCACAGGGGGTGCGCAGGGGGTGGTCTCTCAGCTCGGCCGCTATCC
The DNA here is from genome assembly GCA_963575745.1 of Prorocentrum cordatum. Lineage (NCBI taxonomy): Eukaryota > Dinophyceae > Prorocentrales > Prorocentraceae > Prorocentrum > Prorocentrum cordatum. The sequence continues at coordinate 8,652 of CAUYUJ010009878.1, forward strand.
ACGACACTGGCGCAAAGCCTAGCAGGCGTGGCACTTTCTCGACACCAAAGGGGGTGGGCAGGGGGTGGTCTCTCAGCTCGGCCGCTATCCACGACACTGGCGCAAAGCCTAGCAGGCGTGGCACTTTCTCGACACCACAGGGGGTGCGCAGGGGGTGGTCTCTCAGCTCGGCCGCTATCCACGACACTGGCGCAAAGCCTAGCAGGCGTGGCACTTTCTCGACACCACAGGGGGTGCGCAGGGGGTGGTCTCTCAGCTCGGTCGCTATCCACGACACTGGCGCAAAGCCTAGCAGGCGTGGCACTTTCTCGACACCACAGGGGGTGCGCAGGGGGTGGTCTCTCAGCTCGGCCGCTATCCACGACACTGGGCAGGCGTGGCACCTTCTCGACACCAAAGGGGGTGGCAGGGGTGGTCTCTCAGCTCGGCCGCTATCCACGACACTGGCGCAAAGCCTAGCAGGCGTGGCACTTTGTCGACACCACAGGGGGTGCCTAGCAGGCGTGGCACTTTCTCGACACCACACGGGGTGCGCAGGGGGTGGTCTCTCAGCCCGGCCGCTATCCACGACACTGGCGCAGACTTAGCAAGCGTGGCACTTTCTCGACACCACAGGGGGTGCGCAGGGGGTGGTCTCTCAGCTCGGTCGCTATCCACGACACTGTCGCAAAGCCTAGTAGGCGTGGCACTTTCTCGACACCACAGGGGGTGCGCAGGGGGTGGTCTCTCAGCTCGGCCGCGATCCACGACACTGTCGCAAAACCTAGCAGTCGTGGCACTTTCTCGACACCACAGGGGGTGGGCAGGGGTTGGTCTCTCAGCTCGGCCGCCATCCACGACACTGGCGCAAAGCCTAGCAGGTGTGGCACTTTCTCGACACCAAAGGGGGTGGGCAGGGGGTGGTCTCTCAGCTCGGCCGCTATCCACGACACTGGCGCAAAGCTTTGCAGCCGTGGCACTTTCTCGACACCACAGGGGGTCTCTGAGCGCGGCCGCTATCCACGACACTGTCGCAAAGCTTAGCAGGCGTGGCACTCTTCCGGGACTATAGGGCCAGCGCAGGGGGTGATCTCTTGGTGCAGTGATTATCCACCGCATTGCGCGTGAGAGCTTACGTCTTACCCTGATCCGTAAACATCGCGGCTCAAGCCGGCGCGGCACGACGGCGCATTTACGCAAGTTTGTCTGTGCTCCAACTTGCGGGCAACAGCCGCCCGGCCTACGCGCGGCAGCAATGCCGCCCAAAATTGACATTGGACAGCTGCCGCCTCCGTGCGTGAAGCTGAAGAACGCACTGACTGAAACGGGCGACGATGTAAGCCTGGAAGGCTTGCGTGGCTGCGAGGGGCCTCTGATAAGAAACGCATTCGATGCCTATCACCGTCAACTGAAGAATTGGTGGCCCGAGACGCTTTACATGAGGTATAACGAGTTGCCACACCCAGGTACGAACGACGATAGCAGGAGGAGGCAGCGCCTGGTGGCATACTTGCTGAACCCTTCGTCCGGCGGGTTCCCGGCTGATCAGCCTTTCAACGACCACAGGGGGCACTTGAGAGCATGGCGGCGGTGGTAGTGGTAGCGAGGTTCACACAATACATAAAATCAGTATGTGGGGTTCCTAGGTAGCGTAATTTGGACGCGCGATTTTGAAATCTTTCCGACGCCGATGGGTTTTGAAGGATTTCGGCGTTCGCGCGCGACGACGCGCGCGTCTGCACTTCGTCTAATTTTTGCAGGGGATTCTCGCGACGGCACACGCGCAAGGGCGTTCGACAGATGTTGACATGCGCGCGCGACACCCGTTTGGTAGCATGTTGTGAAAATCTTGAAAACCAATGGTTTTCTTCAGATTTCGCAAGAGCTCGCGCGTAAGTTTTTTTAAGTGTTACGAAACCATGTGTTTTTGTATGTTGTTTTGGAAACTCGATTGAGAAATCTTTTCGGCGCCGAATGTTTTTGAAGGTTTCCAAGGATTCCGGCATGCGCGCGCGACGACGCGCGCGTGTGCACTTCGTCCCATTCGTTGCAAGGGGTTCGTGAAAAAGTATTACGCCAGAACAAAAATGTCACCGCATTTTTTTTTTTTTTAAAAAAAAAAAAAAAAAAAAAATGGAACCTCATGGGGTGGGATACCGGCTTGCCTGGGACATTGCGATCTCAAATTTAGGATGGACATGTGTTCAGAATCGTATTCGATTTACATTCCCGAAACGGGTACCGATACCGCTGGGGGGGGGGGGCAGAATCTATTCTCTTTTTAGAAAGGAGAACTGATGAGAGGATGATGGGCATGAAGAGGAGGACGAGGAGCGTAGCAGGAGAAGCAGCAGCAAAGGCAGCAGCAGCGGCAGCAGGAGGAGAGGAGGAGAGAGGGACTGAATATGGGGCAGGGCAGCGCAGGGAGGCGACATGGCAGACGCGAGATACAAGATCACGAGAGAGGACAGATTTGAGGGAGGATTGAGCAGGGGAGGGGGCAGATAAGAGAGTCGGGGGCGGCAAAGAGGGGGGTGATGACTGAGGGGGGTGATGACTAGGGGGGGGGATATCATGGCGGGGGCCATGATACTTCCCTATATTTCATGGCACCTTTTCTTATTTCATTACGTCCCTGGCCCCCCCGCTGGGCCGCGCACGTGCCGCCGGTCATGATTTGCACCCCCCCCCTCTTGCACACCCCCCTCTTGGCCGCTCCCGGGAGAGGGGGCCAGGGCAAGCTGGCCGCGCTCGCGTCGTGTGTTACGTTCTACCCATCCCTTCCATCCGTTACCACTGCGCTGTGTTTTCTCTATTCCGCGGGCCGCGTGTCACAGCGGGCCCGGATCTGTCAGAAAGACCCAATCGTGGCATGCGCAATCGGAAGGTGGGAGCTGCGCGCGAAGGAGTAAGGGGAGGAAGAGGACGTGGCGGATGAGCGGGAAGATGAGCAGGAGTCAACTTAGGATGAGGAGCGAGGAGGACGAGGACGAACAGCAGCAGCATGGGCTGGAGTGGAAGGAGCGGGAGGAGCTGCAGGACCAGGGGAAGGCGAAGCAAGGAAAAAGAGGGGGGCGACGGCGATGAACAGAAAACTCGGATCCAGTAAAGTGGCCCACGCTGGGGCGAGAGCGGTATTCTGCACGGCGGGAGCAAAGCGCCGATCCGACATTGAGGCCCACGCTGTCGCGGGAGCACCATCTCGAGTTTCCGAAGAGAACAGTCGGAGTGCCAAAAAGCAGTACGCGGAGGGGGGTGGGGGGCGGGATGCCCCAAAGGCGCCTTCGGGGGAGAGAGGGGAGTAGTACATATTCATATTGTGTAGCTGTGGAGGGGGCAGCGACCATTCCGATTTGCCAACATCAGGCATTACAGCTCACCCACCCCACCCGTCCTATCCCATTGCGTTGATCAGTGTAAGTTCCCTGGGCCAGGTACCGAAAAAACAGGCATCTCTGTATGGGCTTGGCACTTGTCGATCTCGTCGTATATCGTACAAGAGGCGAGGGAGGCTCGTTTGGGCGAGGACTCGCATGGGGAGATTGCGTGACGCTTGATTCGTGGCTGTCAGCGAGTTGCGTATACATGTCAATGCCGTTGACTACACGTACGCAAATGCCTCTGTGCAGTGCGTCCTAGAACGGGCTTCGTCTTCGATGACACTAGCTGCGTCGCTGGCGGAAATTGGCCGAAGTAAAAACGGGCCCCCCAAGAAAGCTAAATGCCGGAGCACCCAACGCTTCCAAAGGTGTGTTTGTCTTAGTCTTTCGAAGAGCGTGCAACCTAAGGCAGCGAGCTTCGGCACGGCATCTCGAGTGGTTTTCAAAGAGGTCGTATGTATGGTGGTTGCAAGGCGACCGTACCGAGTGGGATCGTATCACGTGCGGGTGGACAATTGTGCCTCAGGTGAGTAATGAAGCCCGCGTGAATACACGATGCATCTGCGACCAATATTGACACGGGTGTGGCCGCAACGTTGCCGTCCAAACGGTGATTCTACTCACGGTGACTGTACCATCTACATGGGTACCTCTTCGTTCGTCTCTCTCTCTCTCTGTCTACATGTATCACTTTGTCTTTCGTGACATGTGTACTTCCCGTATCTATCGAACCGTAAAGCGATTGTTTCGAAAGCGGTCGCAGTAATGTTAGTTTCTAGAAAGCGGTCGCAGTAATGTTAGTTTCTAGGTTGCCGTGCGGTTGACGTAACATGATTGTGTTGAAGGTGAACGCAGAAGTGTAGCAAGCGCGGTTGTCAAGCTAGTTGCTGCAAATTTATGCCGTATCAGCGATTATTGTGAGGCGCAAAACTGAACCAGTGTGGATTGCAACCCCGTGGACTGTAAAGCGACTGCACCGAAGCCGATCATCGCGGCAATGGTTGTATCGAAGGTGGATGTGCCAAACAACGATGCCTCTATCCTTATCCCTCTCTCTATGTCGTCTCTCGTGTCCTGCGCTGGGGTCAATGCGGTGACAGCCAGACTTGCGGTGGGGGCCGAGGAGATGGTATCGATCGAATGTAGGAGTGGAGTCGGCGCTGGCGCGGCGCCACCGCTCCGAAGGTCGACAGACGCTTTGACTGGGAAAGCCAGTCGGATCCTCCCCCGTCTCGTCCTAGTCCTCCTCATCATCTTCATCTGCCCCTTCTTGCTCATCGCCATGCTTCCATAGCTGGCAGTCTGGTGTTGTCGCGTCCCACCGCTCAGTGCTGGATCCATCAATCAGGGTCGTTTCAGGGGCAGGTTCCGAAAGCGAAGATGGGATCGAGAGCTAGAGAGAGAGGGGCAAAGAGAGAGAGAGAGGGACAGAGAGAGAGAGAGAGAACGCCGGAGGGGGAGAGAGATGTCTGTATATATGTTTGTACATACAAGATGAGAGGGAGAGTGAGAGGCAAAAGAGAGAAAGAGGAAGTGGAGAATTGGCGACGAGGGAGAACGAGGATATGACAGGGCAGATGAGGGGGGATAGAGGAGAAGAGGAGAGGATGAGAAGAAAAGGAAGGGGAGGAGAGGAGGAGGAGAGGAGGAGGAGGATCAGCATGATAGTGGATAGGGCAGATCGGATAAGAGGTTCAGGGCAGAGAGTGGCATCTACATGGGAGGGGGAGCTTTTAGGGAATCTACGACATCACGGGAACATAAACGGAAATGCATTAGGCAAGATGAGGGGGGATGTGATAGAAGATAGCATGAGGGGAGCAGATGATATACATGCTTTTGCCGGTAAGAAAATACACAGAGAGATAACAGAGAGAGAGAGAGAGAGGGAGGGAGGGGGAAGGAGAGAGAGAGAGAGAGAGAGTAGAGGGAGATAGGGAGAGCGGAGAGAGGCAAGCTAGGCGCGGTTGCGACACATTTGGCATCAGACCTCTCTCACCCATCCTTTCCCGTTGCGTTGATGCTTTGTTTGTCTGCCGACGCGTGTCATAGCGCACTTGGAGTTACAACAAGGGTACCATCGTGTAAAGCGCATTCGGAGATTCGGAGCTGCGTGCATCGGAGGGGGAGGAACAGGATGAACAGGGGGATTAGCATAACGAGGAGGAGGAGGATGAGGAAGGTGGAGGACGAGCGCAAACAGCAGCAGCATCAGGAGCTGGAGTAGAAGAAGCGTGAGGAGCAGGAGGACCTCGGGAAGGCGGTGGAGGGGAAATGAGAGGGCGACAACGATTTGGAAAGGCTCGGACCCAGAAACGAGGTGCGCGCCGGGGCGAGAGTGCTATTCTGAACGATGGAGCAAAGCGCCGATTTAAAAGTGAGACCCGCGTTGCAGCGGCAGCACTTCTTTGAAGGACCGAAGGACGGCCGCTTCTTTTCAAGAGCCACAGGAAAGCCCAATGTTTGAAGCCTTGTTTGTAACAGACCGCACGCGAGAGAGGCGTGCCAGTCCTTGGCCATCTTCGGGGGAGAGAGGAGAGTAGGACTCATACAGAGAAGCTGTGGAGAAGAAGTGCGCATAGAGATGGTTTGCATAATCGACAGACGAGAGGACTGGAGATTAGACAGAGGTGGAGGTAGTGGAGGCGAGGGCAGGGTGATGCAGTGGAGGGAGCATGAATGAGGAAAGGGAGGACGCTTGATAGAAGGGGGTGCGGGGGACGAGAGGACCTGAAGCCGTTCGAGCGCGTGGTGTTGGCGGGGCTGTTTCTGGTCGCGTAGAGGCTCGCTGCATCACGCGTCTATGCCTCCCAACTTTTCTGCTGGCGTCCGCTGCGCCGCTGTCTCTTCTCGCCAGGGTGTCCTCATCCCTCTCCTAGGCTCCCCATGGTCCTCCTCTCCATTCTCTCCTCCCTGCTGCTGCTTTGAGACGCTGGTCGCCCGTCTGGGCTTGCATCGCGAATGATGGATCGTTCTGCCATCAATCGTGATTTGGGCGATCGAGCAGGTGGACGAGGCAGAGCAGCAACAGCAGGCGTCGCCAGTCCATCGATCGATTCACCGGGCGCTCTCGACCACCGCGGTTCGATCTTTTCGCCGGGCCAGTTGGATCGTTCCTGGGGTCCGGCCGGGGATCAGTCTTGATCCGTCGGAGGTTTCCGAGCCTCGCTGTTCTTCAGCCAGACTTGGACGGACGGGGCTAGGACGAGGATAAATCCGTCCCAGAGCGTTCCAGAACGCTCTGGGAGCGTTCCAGAACGCTTTGAGAAGGCCGCGGCGCCCGAGACATTTTCCATAGCCGCCAGGTCTCGGAGATTCCTGATCTATCTTCACCCGAATTTTTCTCTTCGTCCTGGCTTCGTCTTGCCGCTCTTCAGCGGGACTCGGTTTGGCCCCTCTGGGCCTGCAGGCAGGGTCGCGACGGACGTGTGCGCCCCGTTTGAGGGGCCTCCCGGCCCGCTCACGTGTCGGCCCTGCTGTGCACGAGGGTAGGAGGGCGGTGCCGGGAGCTCCAGCCAGACGCACTTCTCCACACAGTTGCGTCTTGTTCACGACGTCCGATGCCAGGGATGATAGACCCTTCCGCTCCACCCGTCCGCCCCACCCTTCCCTCCACCCTTCCCCTCCCCCCCCCGCTCCACGCACCCCTCCTAGCCCACCTTCTTCCCACCCTCTTCCCCAGCACCGTCCTCTTCCCCCCCCCTCCCCTCTCCCCATTACTCCATCTTTGTCTTCTTCCGCATCTCTGTCGTCCTCCTGGTCTGCCCGCTCCTCTTGTCTGCCCTTGCGCTCGTCGTCGTCGTTGTCGTCGTCGCCATCCTCCTCCTAGATGTTCCCCGTATTGCTCAGAGGAGCCATTGTTCCAGACGGAGGAATCGAAGCAGACTGCGAAGCAGCATGAGGTGGCCGACAGCAAAGCCGCGCGTGCTGCAGGAGGAGACTGCGAGGACGGACGGCCACTGTGCGCGCCGACCAGTATTCAGGGGTGCAGAATTCGCCCATCGCTTTTGGTGGACCCTGCAGTCGAACGCATCTGTACGAAACCGACCAGTTTATGAAGTTCAGAAGTGATGTGCGGAGAGTGTCTGGTGCGTGGGAAATTGCAGCAGCCATGTCATACAGCACACTCCCCACCGTTTCAAAGGCATTGTGGGGGACTCGATCGATCTGTCTCTATGAGGAGGAGGAGATGGAGGTGGAGGAGGAGGAAGTGGAGGAGGAGGAGGAGGAAGAAAAGCATGTGGATCGAAGAGCTCTTGCCTGAAAACGGTTCCTCTCGTGGGTTGCCTTTTATTCCTTTCTGATGGACGCTGGGGAGCGCTCCGTTCTGGTGCGCTGTCCTTCTGGCTGGCAGCAGTCCGATTCTTGTGTGATGACCTTTTTCCCAGCATGCGTCAGCGTGGAACATGGAAATGGTTGAAACAAAGTCTTCGTCCTCCTTGCGACTCATCCTTCTCATCTTTTTGAGTCTCTCGATATTCCAGAGTGTTGCGTGAAGTTCGCAGGGCGGAGGTTCAGGATTATTGCGCAACTCGCTAGATGCCACTTGGCGGCGTTCTTTAACCCTGCGACAACTTTCGTCGGTAGCAGCCCAGCCCATGCTGCAGAAGCAGGCACCTGCATGCACCACCAGCCCCTCCACTCGAGACCGTCTGCGCATCTCAACTACGTAGTCCGACGGAGGTGGAGGAGGATGGACGGGGTGTAGGAGCTCAGGAATGAAGAACACGATTGAGGTATAGATGACAGAGGAGAGGGAGGAGGAGCCAAGCTGGGTGCTCTCGCGCCATATCTAACGTCCGACCCGTCCCACCCATCTCGTCCCATTGCCCTGATTTGTTTCCGTAACCGTCGACGGGTGTCATGGCGGACCTGGATCCCCCAAAGGACATCGTCGTGTTATGTGCAATCAGAAAAGGGAGATGCATGCATTGCAGGAGGAGGAAAAGGCAGCGAACGAGCTGGAGGATGAACAAGAGGAAAAGGAGGAGGATGAAGGAGACGAGGAGGAGCAGCAGCAGCAGGAGAAGGAGTGGGAGGAGCGGGGCCAGCAGGAGGACCAGGGGAATGTGAAGGATGGGGGAGGGACGGGGAGACAACGATGAGGCAGGACTCTGATCCAGAGGAGCAGCCCGCGCTTGGGCGAGAGCGCCGATCCTGAAATGAGGCGGGGGCTGCAGCGGGAACATCATTTTGAAATACCGGGAGCGTTCTCGGTGGAGAGCAGATTCGATAGCAACGTTTTACGTCTTGTGTGGGTGGACGATGAACAGGAGAGTAGTATTCAGATTGGGTCATTGTGGAGGGCGATGGTTTGTAGAAAGATCGTTCGCCTGCAGCTGGTGCGACCCTGAATGTGCGTGTGTCCATTTGCACGTGGTCATGTCTTCCGTTTGTGCCTTGATGGGGATGTCCATGTTCAAATTGGCACGTGGTAGCGCCGACACTAACCACAGATCCTGGCCTCAATCTGGCATCGCGTCAGCTTCGCCCGTTGGCTCTGTAAGCAACGGCCCGAATTGCCACCTGGCAGTGGTGCGTCGCACGCAGAATCAATATTTGGAATTCTATGAGAGTGGGCAGAGAAGCAGGGTAAAGATTCTGTCCCCCTCCCCCGGCGGATGGGAAGTGCTTATTCTCGCAATGTGCCAGGACAGCGACGCAAGTTCCGACGACGCATACTGGGCATCAGATCAATGGGACCCTGATGAGCGAGTGTATGTTGGTGCAGAGACGGCGCTCCGCGATTACATCTCAGAGCTTGCAGTTTCTTTTCTCATGTTACATCAGATCGTACAGTTGCTCCCTCGTTCGCAGTGCCGTGCTCGGCGTCCTCCAATGACAGCTGCTGCCATGCAACATAGCCAATCCGAGAATTACAGCAGGCCAGCATGCGTGGGCCATGTTCGTGATACACCCTTGGAAGCTAAATTCCGTATCCGACTAGCGATTGCGAGTTGTTTGAGAAGAGCCCAGTTGCAACATATACATGTATACGTTAATCTATTGAGTTGGCCATATTACGTTTGTCGGCGTTTCGGCACGACATGTTGCACGCTACGGGATTCGATTGACTAATGTGTTGCACACTGAACTGCGATTCTAAATAGTTCGTGTTGCACTTCGCATTCCCACGGTTCCGAACGTCGCTAACTTCAGATTTGGTACCATCGCTCTAGCCAGCCACTTCGGCAGGAGGTCAAGTGCAGCTTGATATGCAGGTTGATTCCCAATGATGCTGAAGCAAGTGTGGGACCTATTTCGGTTCACTGTGCGCACAGCAAGTGGAGCTCGCTTTTTCAAAGTTTCCGAGAAGTGCACATGGAGTAAGTCGTGTTGGAAAGTCCCTCGCCTCGTACACGCACGCACTTTCTCCCCGCCGCGTTACGTTGCCACGTTTTTATTTGAGGCTGACCAAAGCATTCGCATTTTCGTGTTCGCGTTCGTTTGTTTCATACGCCACAAGTGTGGAGGCCGATGGGGCACAGTTGCTGCGGAGGCCTTACGGCCAGCGCCGCCGTCCCTGAAGGCGGGACCTCCCCAGGGAGCAGCCCTGCCGGCGACCCCCCCCCCCGGGGATCCGCCCGGACCCCTGCAGGGGGCGGTCGTCTGACCCAGGACCCCCCCCCTCCACCACAGGCGGGAGTTCCCCCGGGACCCCCGCTGGCGACCCCCCTTAAGGAGGGGTGGTCCCAGGCCCGGGGAGGGGCGGGGGGGCGGCAGGCTGACCCGTTGACCCCTGCCCGGAGCCTCCCCCCCCCCCCCCGGCAGGGAGGACCCGCCCGCCGGGGGGGGGGGGCACCCGCCAGGGCCCGCTGCCGGGACCCTCGGGGCGTTTGCTTCATAGGCAGCCAGCGTGGAGGCCGATGTGGCACAGTTGTTTCATACGCCATGATATCCGACGACTGTTATGTGTTTGTGTTCGTTGCTACTGCTGCGCAAGCGTCCCCCTCTTCCCCCCTCTCCCCCCCCAAGGGAGAGAAGTTCCACACCGTGGCGGCACTTCCTCAGAAGTAGCTCTCGGGCGTCTCTCATGCAGTGGGTTTCACGTGCACCTCGTGTGCCCGCTTTGGTAATCACAGCAGGGTTGCTGTCATTCAGTCCCGTGCGAATTGTCAAGCAGCACTAACACGTACGGAGATGATTGCGTGGAGCGCCCTGCGACGGGATCATGCTACTATATTCTGCGGCACGCGCAACATGTGTTTCCCGATGTTTGCGGATGAACGCCCGCATTCCACATTCTATACATGTTTCGTATGTTCATGTGTATTTGCATGTGAGATATATCCCGGGTGATTTCTTGGAGCCCGTTCGGAAAACCTCCCGGCGATCACGAGCGTGATCGGGCCCGGCCCCCCCCCCCCCCTTCTCACGTCACGGCGGTCGTCCGGTGGCGACCGCGGGCGTCCTGTGGCGCTCTCAGGCTACTGTGGTGTTTAGAGGCACATTGTTGTGCTCTCAGGGACGTTGTGGTATTTGCGAAGGGAAGCGGTTGCGTGCGTGCCGCGTGGTGCTCTCAGGGACGCAGTTTTGTTCTGTTTCTGAGAGGCAATGGTGCGTCGGTCGTAGCGCGGCGCTCGTAGCTGCCAGCGCTGTGGTGTATACAAGCACTGGGGCTCCTCCTCCTCCTCTCCCTCCTCCTCTTCGTCCGGCATTTCTGATGGCCTCCTCCTCCTCCTCGTTCTCCCCCCTTTCCTCCCTTTCGTCCGTCCTCCTCCTCCTCCTCCTCCTCCTCCTCCTCCTCCTCCTCCTCCTCTTACTCTTCGTTTTTGTACAGTATACGCGAGGCGGTGCTTTCGGCACACCCATTCCGCTCCCGCCTGGGTCTAGGAGGAGGAGGAGGAGGAGGAGGAGGAGGAGGAGCAGGACGACGACGACGACGAGGAGGACGAGGAGGACGAGGAAGGGGAGCCTGGAACGCAACGATGACAGTTTATTTGTACCCGGTATCGATTCATTGAGTTTCTGACCTCAGGGCGCCCTTGGGCCCTCCGGGGGCTCGGAAAGGAACGATAGAAGTTTATTTGTATCCGGTATCGATTCGTGGATTTTGTGGCCTCCAGGCGCCCTGGGCCCCACCTGGGGCCTCCCTGGGGACTGTAAAGGAAAGATTGTTATTACATGTTATTACTATTATAAGTAGTCGTAGTAGTAGTAGTAGTAGTAGTAGTAGTAGTAGTAGTAGTAGTAGTAGTAGTAGTAGTAGTAGTAGTAGTAGTAGTAGTAGTAGTAGTAGTAGTAGTAGTAGTAGTAGTAGTAGTAGTAGTAGTAGTAGTAGTAGTAGTAGTAGTAGTAGTAGTAGTAGTAGTAGTAGTAGTAGTAGTAGTAGTAGTAGTAGTAGTAGTATAGTAGTAGTTAGTAGTAGTAGTAGCAGTAGTAGTAGTAGTAGTAGTAGTAGTAGTAGTAGTAGTAGTAGTAGTAGTAGTAGTAGTAGTAGTAGTAGTAGTAGTAAGTAGTAGTAGTAGTAGTAGTAGTAGTAGTAGTAGTAGTAGTAGTAGTAGTAGTAGTAGTAGTAGTAGTAGTAGTAGTAGTAGTAGTAGTAGTAGTAGTAGTAGTAGTAGTAGTAGTAGTAGTAGTAGTAGTAGTAGTGGTAGTCGTTGTCGTTGTCGTTGTCGTCGTCGTAGTAATAGTAGTACTTGCAATAGTCGTAGTAGTCGTAGTACTCGTAGTCGTAGTCGTAGTCGTAAGAGTAGTAGTGGTGGTGGTGGTGGTAGTGGTGGTAGTAGTAGTAGTAGTAGTAGTAGTAGTAGTAGTAGTAGTAGTAGTAGTAGTAGTAGTAGTAGTAGTGGTAGTAGTAGTAATAGTAATAGTAGTATGTTGCGGCACCCCAGGCGCACCCCCGCCGTGACGTGATCGGCGGGGCGTCCCCCCCCCCCCCCCCCCCCATCACGCCCGTGACCGGCCCGAAAAAGCGAACGGGCTCTTGATGGTAGCGGTGGCGTGTGTAGCACGCATCTCGAAGGCGTATCACGTAGCGCTGATACGTTTATGGAGAATGGGGTGGATAACCGTGCAAAGCCGGGCCTTTGACAGGATGGATCTCCAGATAATCGCATTGCAATTTGTTTGGGCCGCATGGTAAAATTCGACGTATCTTATCCATTGAACGTATTGCCTTAAGTTCGGCTCAGGCTCTCTTCCGCAAGTAAGCCGTAATCTCGACACGTCCAGGTGTAGGGTGTGGATGTTTCAAGTTTCACTCACAACCAGGGATCGCAGAAAATGCGGGCAGGCTTCTGGAAAACACTGTTGCCTTGATTGGCTCATCAGAAGCAGGGTGGCCCGCCAGACTTCCCGCTGGCGACCCCACCTACGACCCGACCACGAGCAGCCATCGATCCGCCTCGGCAGCAACCCGCAACTGCGGTGGTCTACTGGTTCGCCCCCAGGTCTCAGCAGTCCATCTGGAATCATGGGGACTGGGTGTTGTCTGTAAAGCTTGCCCGCCGTTTCCCCGAAGGATGCGCAATGAGCCATCAGGCATGCATCGATCATGCATCAAAGCATCGTTGGAGCACGTGTGATATCAGATGGCCTGCGAGCAGATGCCATCATTCGGTGTTCTCTCTGTCTCTGTCTCTGTCTCTGTCTGTCTGTCTGTCTGTCTGTCTGTTTGTAGGACTTGCGGTGTTCCGCGTCATGGCCCTCGGCCCCCGGGCGCGGCTGGGGTACGCCCTCGAAGCGTGGCTGGGGGGCGCCCCAGCGACGTGGGAGCCCGAGAGAGAGAGTTTGTCTGTCTGTCTGTCTGTCTGTGTCTGCCTGTGTCTGTCTGTCTGACTGTCTGTCTGTCTGTCTGTCTGTCTTTCTTTTTTTGTTGTTTGTGTGTGTGTGTTTTTATTTTCTCTCTCTCTCTCTTTGGTTTGCTCATCTCTCTTTCTTTCTCTCTCTCTCTCTCGTTCTCTCTCTCTCTCTCTCTCTCCTATAGACGTATATAGATGTACAAACCGCCGTGTAGTGTCATTTGTTCGCATGGGCGTCGGAGCCCGTATTCGCAGTAGTTATGTTTTGTCCCATGGAGGTTTATTTGTTCGAAGAAAAAGGCGATTCCAGAGCCATCTGAGTCGCTATAGCCCGCCATGCGTTGCCAATGCAGGTGGGCTGGAGGACGGGTGCATTGGAGATGTCCTCAACATTCTTGCGTTGGAAGCGCGAGGGGGAACAGACAGTGAAAACCAGGGAAATAGGGGAACCACCGTTTAGAGCATAAACTCCTATCTTCCCATCGGGCGAAGGGCCAGCAGCAGCACCACGAACATTTGAACTGATCGACCTCCTTTGCGCATGAGAGCGCGAGTCATTACTAACGCTCTTCTCGCTACTTTATCCCTTACCGCCTTCACCCTGCAAGTAAGGATTAGCGGTGCCACATTGGCATTGCGATATTGCGCACAACCACGTCTGGTTAGAGGTAAAATGTCGCGCGCGCGCGCCCGCCCTCCTTTCCGGCCGGCTGGCCGGCGCACGCACACATTTTCTCGTTGCCGACTCATTTAATGGATCTACTAGCCCTGGCACCAAGTGCATCCCCATACGAGGTGGAACCTGAGAGCGCTTCTAAAGGACGATGTACAATAACCTCCAGACCAAGAGCCTATAAGCAGGATCAAGATAATGCCCGAATCAGTGATGAATCGGCAAAATGCTGCGCCGTGTTAGTGTTTTTTTTGGTTGGTATGTGAACATACATAGAATCGGCGTTCGATCGTAGCCACGTTTTATCGCATGCGAGTGCGCATCAAACATTCATGCTATTTGTCGCCAGCATGTGTTCGACACTGGAATGTTGAAGACGCGCTGGGGTACGCCTGACGATTCCAATCGACGGAGGGAAGCGGACGGGCCTCGACAATGAGGCGCCCTCTCGTCCGCAATCTGAAACACCTCGGTAGCGATGTCCCTGGTGCCGATCGGATTTGCTGTGCAACATGGTCCTGCAGTGCCGCTTGCTTGCTAGGTGTCTCTAGACTTGGTGGGTGATCGATCCTGGCTCTGGACACCGAGCGTGTCCCCCTTCATTTCGTACCCGATGGCGCTCATATCAGCAGGAGGTCCCATGTGTTCAGCATGTTTCGCTACCAGGGTGCATCAGCATCCTGGTAGCTGGGCAGACGCGGTGGTTTGACGAGAGGGTGGAACCGTTGTCAGGAGGGGATCGATCTGCCAGTCAATACCGTGCGTGCTCCGTGCGAAAGATTACGAAATCACGGCGGCCGCCACAGTTTCAGTCCAGACTTATGTTTCCACTTGTCACATTTCGCACGGGAGCCATTTTCATTTTCAAAGCTAGGCCGCGTTCGTGCGCGCTCGGACTGCTCACAAGGCATAGTCCTGTCTACCGGGCAGGCGTTTGGCATGCTCGGTGCCCGTTCGCTGTACAATTCAGACCGACCTCACCGCCTGTCTCGGACAGGGAACGCGGTGAGATGTTGCCAGGGTCAGCAATTTCGTGAGGGAAGATGAAGCCGGGATATTGGACGAGGACTTGTTTCCTGAAGGCATTCGCTTTTACCGTGTCACGCGCCCCCCATCCGAACGCAATCCATTCGGCCCGAGGCCGTGGATTCAGTATCCAAGGATTCGTCCTGCCATCCTCCGAGTGGAGGCGCCGCCGGCATAGCGGGCAGAGCGGGGAAACAGCACAACACACACGCGTTCAAACACGGCCGTTCCCTGGGCTGCTGCGCCAAGGGCCGCTCGGGGTGTTCGCTCCACCTGCCCCTACTGCTTTTTGTTATAATGTTTCTGCAACTGCTCCACACAGCCCTGCACGGATGGAGAGCGGATATTCTTGTATGTGGTCATCGCCTTGGCGCCGCGCTCGTGATTCGTCTGAAAAGAGCCCAACGGCTATACGGATGGAGGATCCGTTTTAAGATTTCGGTTCTCGCCGTAGTGACGCGCATTGTCGTCTTAAACGTGATGACGGTTCTTTTTCAAAGTTGGGTTCTCGTTCGTTCATGAGGTCCGGCGTCAGCTAATTCGAACACATGCCACAGTTACACTTGGTTGTTGTTTGGAGGTTTTCCCAGGCATCATAACCGACCATGCGATATTGGCAAAGAGGCGAACGGATGGATGATACTTCTTTTTCAGAAGGGAGTTCTCGTTTGACATTCGCTTGAGTTAAATGACCCTCCATCTCGACGCGTCTGCTAGCGACCAGGATCGATAGCTCGTCGTTTTGCATTGAGTTCTCGCCAGAACGGTGGGCCCAAGGGGCGATCATCGTTCAGTGGGGGCGGTCCCTGCGGAGTACATGCAGAGATCGATGATGGGTCTTGAGACGGGAGCGTGTGCTGCAGCGTCGTTGGTTCATTCTAGATTTTTACTGTGATCCTCCTCGTTTTCTTCCTCCCCGCCTAGATTCAATGCCAGGGAGGGCTTCGGCTGAAGGAAAGCATTTTTTGCGCGTCTTCCCATCCGTGTACACAACACGAAGCAGGGAAAACATGGTCAGACGCGGGAAGCAGCAGATGCCATCGCAAGTAAGCCGCTGGGCTCCACGACGTCCCTGAGTACGCGGTTTTCTTCTGTCGCTGCTGCCTTGTCGTCATCGCCCGCGACACGCGCCCCTGGCTACCGCGGCCGGCAGCGGCTCGCGCCGCCAGCGACTCTCAGGGGCAGCGCTAAGGGGGGGGGACAGGTTCCGGGGGGGGGGACGCATCGATCCCCGATCGCACATTGATCGCCGATAGTCAGGCGATCGCAAACATGGATCAAGGGGGCGTGGATTAGCTACGGGTCCCGTTTCCATGGGGAATCGCGGGCTTCCGCCGCCGAGCGAGCCGGCACCAGCCCCATTTTGGGGAGGGCACCTCCCCAGATCCATGGATCTGGCGACCGCGCGCCAAATCCATGGATCGCTAATTCATGTTTGCGCGCCCCCGAGATAGGGGCCCGATGGCCCACCCGGCCCAGGACCATGCGAATCCGCTATCGGGGGCCTATCGTCGGAAACTGGAGCAATACATTACACATTACCAGTGGCGGGCGGTTTTTCAATCCCAGGACATTTTTGAGGGTCGGGGACGACGTCGGGATGGTGTGGTGTATACTTTTTCCCCGTTTTCCGGGGGAAACAACGGAGAATGTATACACCAGGATCCCGTATACACCAGGATCCGCTTTCTTGTGCGAGATTCAGTGTGAGGCCAGACAAAGGCGTCTGTGTATATAGAGTTCGGTTCCCTATATCGCCGATCTATCGGCGATGTATCGCCGATTCCAGGTCGATGTTTTCCCCCCCTGAGCTGGTCCCCCCATCGTTGACTCGAAGACCCGCGCCCTATTCGTAAGCGGCGGTGCCGCCGCAGGAAGGAGTCCGAAGGGCGGGGGACGAATGGGAGCCCAGGCGCGATGGCAGATGATGCCAATCTTCATCCTTTTGCATGGGCGACGAACAGGCGTGCATGTGCATCCTGCATGGAGTGCAGTACCTGCCGAGGCCGCAGTCTCTATATATCTTTCAAGTGGCTTCCGTCTTGTTGCATTGCTGCAGTAGCTTGCGGTCGGGGAGAAGCAGACTCCTCCATGCGCCCACTTGCTCATGTACGGCGGCTCCGCTGGAGCTGATGGGCCATTTCGGCCGAGGCCGACGCTTTTGGATCGTCTCTCCTACCCAGCTTTGGCCATGTCGACCCGGCAGTTGCGAGCCAAGCCCCCCTCCCAAACCAGCCGGACTGGCTTCTGGGGGTGAAGATGGAGATCAAGCAGTGACGAAGCGTCTTGGCTCGCTTATAACCCTACCAGACACTGTTCTAAGAACCTTTTGTGGCTTCCACGAAATGTTCTAAGAACATTATTTTTGTTGTTACAGCTTTTTTTGGGTTCTAAGAACATTCTGTGGTAGGACTATAGGAATGCCGGGACTGTCGGTCCCTGCTCAAGGAGAGGGGCAGCCAGGCCATCTCACACGCCGAGATCACCCCGAGCGGTCGGCGAACGTCGTCGGCCTCCAGAAAGCTTCGCGCACATCCAGATTTGGGGGCAGACTCATCGCTTGCTAGCTGCATGGGAAACACCTGAAGCGTTGCAAATGGTACCACGTAACATGTGCAGCTCTGCTGCACTTGAGGCTCATGATGTGCAAAGGGTGTGGATCTACCTGTGCTCAGACGTGCAGTGCTTCTTGACTGAGTGCCAGTGTGCATGTCGACGCGACTGTGTCCCCAAACGTAAGCACGGCTTCCAAGTGCTGCATGAGAAGATCATCCTCGCGCCGTTTTCTGGTCTGGCCACGGTTCCCATATCTGCTGGTCTGTCGTCAAGATGTTTCTCCCTTGGCCGATTCCGCCATGCCTTCCCCGCGCCCCTCTGTCCCGTGCTGCCTAAAGTCCGCGTGCACTTCGTTTAGAGGTCTGTCAATCTGCGGCCACGGCGCACGGAACCGTTTCAAGTTGCTTGCTTATTACGGGCAGTTTGGGTGCCTCCCGGGGACGCGGCCGAAAAAGAGCCCGAGGCGCAGGCAGGGTTGCGGACCGCGTTTTTGACGGGGGGCGAAGGGGGAAGGAGCCAAAGAGCGCCACTTGGATGCTCGAGGATGAGCAGAGGCAGCAGGAGGAGGAGGGAGGAGGGAGCGGAGCTCAAACGAACAGAGAGGGGGGAGGGGGAGGAGGAGGAGGAGGAGGAGGAGGAGGAGGAGGAGGAGGAGGAGGAGGAGGAGGAGGAGGAGGAGGTAGGACGGGGGAGGACGGGGGCAGAGGGGGGGGGGCGGAGGTGGCTAGAGGAGGTAGTCTGTAGAGGTGGTGGCCCCTGGAGGCCCTCCGAGGTCTCAGGAGGTCCTCAGAGGTCTCTGGAGGTTTCTAGAGGCCTCCGCATCCCCTGAGAAAGGGCCAATCATGCCAATAACTTGGGCCCTTGAACGGAGATGTTGCATGTTCCTAGGTGTCGTAGGAGGGAGGGGGGGATGGGAGAAGGAGAGAGGAGAGAAGGGGTCGCGTGTTCTCGCCTCACCCCAACTTGCATCCGGAGGAGCAGCGTTTGTGGGTCGCGAAGCGGCCGACCCCACCCTGGGAGGAGGGGGATGCGGAAGGGGAATGTGGCTGGAGGGGATGGGGGTAGGGTGTCGAGGTTGTGGATGTTTGTTTGGCCTTCTGGACTCCTCTGGAGGCTTTCAGGGGATTCTGAGGGTCTCTGGGAGCCTCGAGGGGGTGAGGAGCAGTACAGTAGCGAGGGGGATGATGACGTGGGCGAGGAAGAAAAGGGGTCCATGAGGAGACAGGAGGAGAAGGAATCCGCTTTGGCTTTAGACGGGCTCACCTCTCGTCCCGACTCCGAGGCTCGAGGCGAGTTGGAGGGGCAACCCCTTCCAGCAGGCCTCCCTGTCGTTCAGCTCTCAGTGGGCTTCCGGCTGATCAAAGTTTCTACACGAGCTCTTGCGGGGGCACACCTTCGTTTCGGCCGCGGTTTGGCTCATATGAGGGGGGACCACCGTGCGGCCCTCAGGAGGCCGAAGACCCCCCCAGTGGGGGCGCGGGCAGTGTGGGGAGTCAGCCAGTTGGGCCTCGCGCATCCGCTGTGCGTGTAGGGCCCCAGCGCCCGGGACGACCATTGATTGACACTGCGTGGCTGCGGGCGGACCTCTCAAGGCCACGGTGCACCAGG
The DNA here is from genome assembly GCA_963575745.1 of Prorocentrum cordatum. NCBI lineage: Eukaryota > Dinophyceae > Prorocentrales > Prorocentraceae > Prorocentrum > Prorocentrum cordatum. The sequence continues at coordinate 27,617 of CAUYUJ010009878.1, forward strand.
GCTTGCAGAGCGACATGGTGGCGCGCCAGGAGGCCCTCCAGGAGGCCCAAAGCAAGTAGATCTCCATCACGTCCAAGCTCGAGTGGCTGGCCCTGGGAGGTGGACACTCGGCTGGCTGTGGAAGCCAGGCGCAGGCGAGGGGGTGAGGATGCAGCGGAGCAGCAGTTGGCCACTGAAGCGGAGACGGATGATTGCAGGGACAGGGTTGCCAGGCTCACGAAGACAACCCAAGACATGGACGCAGGTGGTGATAATGCCACCATGAAGATGGCTCACAATGAAATTATTGAGACCTGACATAAGATGCGGGGGCTCATGCCACAGCCCATGCAGCACACCAGCGCAGGCCGTCACTTGTCCGAGCTGGAGAAGACATATCCAGCGGCCACTCAGAGTTTGATAAAAGAAGCAGAAGGAGGCAACCCCCGAAGCCCAGGCAGGCTCGAGAAGCTCGACGAGCAGATGGCAGAGCTGGAGACCGACCTGCTCCCGGCCGCACGGGGCCTGGCCGAGGCAGTGCCGAGTGAAGTCCGGCCCACGGAGGGCGAAGAGCTCGACGCGATCGGACCGGGGTATAGAAGGCCCGGGTCGGCTCGGGGAGGGCACCCTGAGGTTCTTCGTGCCGGCTGGAGATTCTCCGTGCATCCTCGGGGGGGGGGTGCCCTCGAAGGTGCTTCAGTTTGGCCGGTGGAGGGCCGCATGTTCTTGAACCTGGTGGTGGGAGAAGGGTGTGGCTTAAAGGGGTGTGATGCCAATCGTGGACATGGAGATGCGATCTACGATAGGTAGCATCGCCGTATTCCGCATCGGCACCGCACCCCTTTATGCCACACCCCTTTCCGACCTTTAGGTTGAAGGAGGTTAACAATCTTGTCCCAGGTCCAGCCGTTCCAAGACAACTCCGATGACAAAGGGATGCGCCCACCACCGCCCCATGGCTCTCTTGGCCACGGGGAGCACGTCAAGACACGGCACAGCCAGATGACACCGTCGTCGATGCCTTCCTCGACGCTGGCGATGACGATGGCGATGACGTGGTCGTCGTCGCCATCGTAAAGGTGATGCACGAGTCTTCCTCAACAAGTGGCAGCAGATGGGGCTCGAGAGACCAAGGCGCGGTCATCCCCTGGGACTTCTTGGGCGCGGCTCGTCTGGCTTCGGACGGGTGCGCCTCTTTCCAAAAGCACGACGGGGGCGTCACCAGCGGCCCCCTCGGCCTCGCTGCCTTCAGGTAGGCGCTCAGGGATGTCGCTTGGCGGGGGTGGCGGTTTTATCAACGGCGTGGGCCTCAACAGCGGTCGCCCCCCCCCCCCGTCGCCAGCCTCTCCTTGTGGGCGCTCGGGGGAGCCTCTATCGATGGCCGCGAGTGCTACGAGCGAGGCATGGCGGGGTGTTTCCAGCGCGGGTGGCTCGGATTGGGCAGGGCGTTCCTGTGTACGCTCGTGGTGCCGACTTCGATGACCTCGGGCCGTGCGGAGAGAGCCAGGCCGAGTCGAGGGGGTCCTGGCGACTGGCTCGACCTCGAGGCCACACTACGATGCAGGGCTGGGTTCGGGCAGCGGAGGGCACCAGCCCCGAGGACGGCACGAGCGTCCCACCCATCAGCCAGGGCCCCCCCCCCGCCACCCACGATCTGGTGATCCAGGGCGTCCTGGCTGGGGGTCGAGGGCAGCTCGTGGCCCCCAAGAACCCCAACCCAAGACACCAACCCCACCCGCGGCCAGGGCTGCCTGGATGGGAGTGGGGCCCCCGGCTGGTGGCGGGGGTGGGTGGTGCCGTCCTCGGGCCCCCCCCCCCCGCCGCGCACGCGCTGCTCACTGCCCAGAGCCGCCACGTGCTGAGGAGACGGGGCAAAACACACACACACACACACGCACACACACACACACACACACACACACACACTGTGTGTGTGTGCTTTTGTTTTTGCGTGTGTGTGCTTTCCTACAGTGTGTTTTTTTCCCACAGTGTGTGTGTGTGTTTTTTCCACAGGGCCTGCGTCGCCGAGTGCCACCAGAACCACAACCTGCGAGGGGCCAGTGTGTCCAGGCCTCCCAGACGGGGTCCGAGCAAATGGGGTCGGAGGACCGCGCCGCACCGGCGCTGCATCGGCGAGGCGGCTCAATGTAGAGGCCGATGTTCTCCACGCCGGCGTCGGCGATGCACCGCCGATGCATTGCCGTTGCATCGGTAATGCATCGACGATTCGTCGCGATTCTCCGACACCATCTGCTCCAACCCCGTCTAGGGGGCCTCTGGTGGTGATGCAGGCATGGCACCGTCGGAAAGCTCGACGATTCCCGACGCCATCTACTTCAACCCCGCCTAGGAGGCCTCTAGTGGTGATGCAGGCAGGTCACCGTCGGCAGGCTCGAGACGGCTTCGTTTTTATATCCTGCGTACGTCACCACCTCACCTACGGGATCAGGCGACGGAGCATCTTAGAGAGCGGAGCGTCGCACGCTCTGCGAGCACAGGTAGAGCCCAGGGTGGATCAGGCCGCCACAGCTGTCCGCGATTGCGGAGCTCCGCCTGGAGGAGACTACATCCCTCCTCGAAATCGAACGCAAGGTTTTCCTGCTGCGCGCCAGGCTGCACGCACTGCACTCCATACGAGCTACGTCGTGCACGCGCCTTTCTCTCGGGGTACGTGGGCTTCTCCTCCTCCTCCATGTTCCTCCTCCTTCTCCTCCTCCTCCTCCTCCTCCTCCTCCTCCTCCTCCCTGCTATTCCTTCTATTCCTCCTCCTCCCTGCTCCTCCTCCTTTTCCTCCTCCTTCATCTTCCTCCTCCTCCTCCGCCTTCTCCTCCTCCTCCTCACTGCTCTTCCTGCTCTTCCTCCTCCTCCTCCTCCTCCTCCTCCTCCTCCCTGCCCTTCCTGCTATTCCTCCATGCTCTTTCTCCTCCTCAATCCTCGTCCTCCTCCTCCTCCTCCTCTCTCATCCTCCTCCTCCTCCTCCTCCTCCTCCTCCTCCTCCTCCTCCTCCTCCTCCTCCTCCCCCTCCTCCCCCTTGGCCGCGCGCCCGAGGCGCCGCGGCCTCCGGGTCGGCCCCTCGCGCCGCCGCCGAGGCCCCGAGCGCCCCCCCCCCCCGGGCGGGCCCCGCGGCACAGCCGCTCGCGGTGACGGCCGAGAGGTCGGGTGATGCCGGGATGTGGTCTGCGGCCCAGACACCCAGGGATGTGGTCTACGTCGGGATGTGGTCTGCGACCCAGACATCGGGCGTCTCGGACAAATCGAGACGAGGGTTTTGTGTTCATCGTTTTTGGCCTCGCGGGGCCCTCGCCAGGCCTCGGGACCGTCCAAAAACGACTCGGGATGAAAAACGGGTCCCAGGGAAGTGGTCGGGAGGTCGTGGGCCCGTGTCTCGAAACAAGCGAGACGTCGGATTGCCATGGAGGGAGCGAGTCCTGATCTAGGCCTCCCAGATGGGGTTCGGAGTAGATGGGGTCGGGGGATATCGCGCCGCATCGCCGATGCATCGGCGATGCGGCCCGATGTGCAGCACGATTTTCTTCACGCCGGGCGTCGCCCATGCACCGCCGACGTCGCCGACGCATCGCCGATGCATGGTCGATGCGTCGCCGATACTCCGGCGATGCGGCACGATCCTCCGACCCCATCTGCTCGGACCCCATCTAGGAGGCCTCTAATGGGGGAAGCGAGTGCTTCGGGGGTGGACAGACCTCCTACCCTGACACGTCGATTCAGGAATTTGCCGTTTTCGGTTCGCGAGAGGACGTCGCGGCCGTCATTCTTGCGGGTCCAGGTCCGCCGGACTCGGTCCCAGGCCGTTTCCCCTAAAGGGAGGTTTACTACATGGAGGTTTGTCCACCGCCGGGTGCTGCGGCAGAGGTGGATTGAAGACACAACGAGGGAAAACACAAGCAAAACGAAAACAACAAAAACACCGTTTGGGTTCAGCCCTGCCGGACCCCATCCAGGAGGCCTCTA